>JAREIK010001641.1:555206-607123 GCA_029783825.1 Sapria himalayana | reverse complement strand
ATCTATCCATCTATCTATCCATCTATCTAACTATCCATCTATCTATGTGTCTATCAATCCATCTATCTATCTATCAATACATCTTTCTATTATTCAATCCATCCTTCTATTCACCTATATATCCATATATTCATCCATCTATTTATCCATCTTTCTATCTATCTAAATAACTAACTAACTAACTATCTTTCTATGTATACATTTATCTATCCATTTATCATTTTATCAATTTATCTATCTATCTACCTATCCTTCTATCTATCCATAAAATTAATTCATATATCTATATGTCTATCTATACATCTATTTGACATCTATCTATATGACTATATATCAATCTATCTATACATCTTTCTATCACTCTTTCTATCCATCTATCATTCAGTCTATATATCCATTTATCTATCCATCTATCTATATGTCTATCTATATGCCTTTAGATCTATGTTTCTAACTGTCTATATATTTGTATGTAAATCTATCTATCTATCTTTCTTTTTATCAGACTTTTTATTTGTTTATCTTTATGTCTGTCTATATGCGTGTCTCTCTGTCTATCTATCTATCTATCTATCTACCTATTTATTTATCTGTTTAAATATTTATATATAATTTTTGTTTATCTATCTGTCTATTAATCTACCTGTCTATCTATCTTTCTATAATTTTTGTATATTTATCTATCTTTCTATCTATTTATCTGTATATTTATTTATATGTCTATTTATCTCTTTCTATCTATATATCTATCTATATGTTTGTCTAGATTTCTATCTATATGTCTGTCAATCAATCAATCTCTCTATTTATCTGTCTGTAAATCAATCAATAAATCAATCAATCTTTCTATATATATATATATCTATCTCTTTGAAATTTTATTAGTCTTTATCTATGTTTGTCTATTTTTTTATCTTTCTATCTGTTTATTTGTCTAACTAATTGTCTGTCTATCTATCTATCAAACTATCTATCTGTCTGGCTATCTATCTATACATGTACATGTCTATCTATCTAACTATCAGCGTATTTGTCTGTTTGTCTATTTGTTTGTCAATATATATGTCTAAATGGTCTATGTATATCTAACTATATATATATATATATATATATATATATGTCTATCAAATTGTCTATATATTTTTTTCTATCTATCTATTTTTTTATATGCCTATTTGTCAACTTTTGATCTGCTATATGTATGTATATCTACCTGTCTAGCTGTTTGTATATGTATATATTTATCTATTAATCTACATGGCTATCTATCTATCTATCTATATGTTTATCTGTCTGTCTATCTGTCTATTAATCTATCAATCTATCTGTCAATCTATTTGTTTAATTATCTATCTTTCTATGTGTCTATTTAAATTAAAGTCTATTGATCTAACTATCTATCAATCTTTCTGTCAATCAATCAATCTATCTTTTAGTCTATCTTTGTGTCTATCTATCTGTCTATCTATATGTTAATTAATCTTTCTAACTATTTATTTATCGAGAATCTATCAATATGTCTATTTATTTGTCTATCGATATGTGTAATTTATATTCTATATATGTATCAATATATCTATCTATTTGTCTTTATATTTGTCTATGTATATATCTATCTGCCTATTAATCTATAGTTTTATGTATCTGTCTACTTATATCTCTATCTATCTATCTATTTGTATACTTAATTTTTTATCTATATGTCTATTTATCTTTCTAATTATATAACTATCTAATTATCTATCTATATATTTGTTTATCTATATACATCTATTTATCCATCTATCTATCTGCATATCTATCCAACATTCTATTCATCTATCTATCTATCAGTCTCTCTATCCATCATATATCCATCTATCTATCAGTATTTTTCTGTATGTTTCTATTTGTTTGTTTATTTATCTATCTATTTGTTTGTTTATCTATCTATCAATCTATCTATCTATATGTCTATCAATCTTTCTATATATTTGCTTGTCTGTCTATCTATCTATCTTTCTATCTGTCTATATATCTATCTATCTATCTTACTATCTATCTCTCTATATGACTATCTCTCTATAGTCTATATATCTAACTATCTATATATCTATATATCTATCTATCTATCTATCTAGTAATCTATCTATCTTTCTATCTATCTATCTATATTTCTATCAATCAATCAATCTATATGTCTATCTATCCATCATTCTATTTGTATATGTGTTTGTATATCTTTCTATATATCTATATGTCTATCTTTATGTATATCTATCTGTCTATTTTTTTGTTTATTTATCTCGCTAATTATCAATCTATGAGTCTATCTAACTATCTATTAATCTAACTGTGTGTCGATTAATGTGTCTATCTAATTGTCTATAAATATATCTATATGTCTATCTATATGTTAATCTAGCTATTAGTATATCTATATGTCTATCTTTATGTATATCTCTCTGTCGATTTATTTGTCTATCTATCTTTCTAATTTTTGATCTATTAGTCTATCTAACTATCTAACTATATATCAATCTAACTATGTATCTATTTATGTGCCTATCTATTTGTATATCTATTTATTTGTCTATCTGTCTATCAATATCTCCATTTATCTATCTTTATATCTATATATTATATTTATCATTTGATATATCTATCTTTTTATTTATCTTTTTATATATCTTCCTATCTTTCTCTATATCTATCTATGTGTCAATCTGTCTATCTATCTATCTATCTATCTATCTGTCCACCTATATGTCTATCTATATATCTATATGTTTATATATCTATTTGTCTATATATATGTCTAGCTATCTATATTTATATATGTATATCTATTTGTGTATATATCTGTATATATATCTTTATATCAATTTGTTTATCTAACTATCTATATGTCTATTTGTTTATTTATCAAGGTGTCTATCTATCTAATTATCCATTTATCTTTAGATCAATCTATATATCTATCTATTTGTCAATCAATTAATCAATCGATCTATCTATCTATTTGTTTGTCTATCTATCTAATTATCTATCTAAGTATTTGTCAATCTTTTTGTCTATATATATATATATATATCTATCTATCTCTCTATCTATTTGTCTATCTATCTATTTTTCTATCTATCTATCTATCTATCTATCTGTTGGTCTATCAGTCGATCAATTAATTTTTGTATATTTTTATCTATCTATCTATCTATCTATCTATCTTTGTCTTTCAATTTTTCTTACTATTTGTCTATCTATTTGTCTATTTATTTATAAATATTTCGGTCTATCTATATATTTATCTATCTATTTATCTATTTATCTATGTATATATCTCTCTATCTATCTATATCTCTATCTATCTTTCTATCTATCAATCTGTCTATCAATATGTCTATCTATTTGTCTAACTATCTATCTATCTATATATCTATTTATCTGTCTATATGTCTATATATCTTTCAATATATCGATATATTTGTCTATCTATATGTCTATCTATCTATCTATATATCTATCTATTTATCTATCTAACTATCTATATATTTATCTATCTATTTATCTATTTATCTATGTATATATCTCTCTATCTATCTATATCTCTATCTATCTTTCTATCTATCAATCTGTCTATCAATATGTCTATCTATTTGTCTAACTATCTATCTATCTATATATCTATTTATCTGTCTATATGTCTATATATCTTTCAATATATCGATATATTTGTCTATCTATATGTCTATCTATCTATCTATATATCTATCTATTTATCTATCTAACTATCTATTTGTCTATCTATATGTCTATCTATCTATATATATATATATATATATTAATCTATATGTATATCTATTTCTCTATCTATCTATATATTTATTTATTTGTATATCTATCTATCTATATCTCTATCTATCTGTCTATCTATTTTATCTATCTGTCTGTCTATCTTTCTATCTATCGATCTATCTATTTATACATATGTATGTCTATATATATTTCAATCTATCAATATATTTGTCTATCTATATGTCAATCTATTTGTTTATCTAATTATCTATCTATTTATCTGACTATCTATCTGTCTATCTATATGTCTATCTAACTATCTATCTATATATTTATTTATCTATATATCTATCTGTCTATATATCTATATATCTATCTATATGTTTGTTTGTCTGTCTATCTATATGTCTATCTATCTGTCTATTTATCTATCTATCTATTTGTCTATCTATTTGTTTATCTATATGTCTATTTTTTGTCTATGTGTCTATCTATTTGTATGTCTATATGTCTATCTATCTATCTATATGTTTATCTATTTGTCTATCTATCTATCTATCTTTTTATCTATCTAGTTTGTCTATTTGTCTATCTATCTATTTATCTTTTTATCTATCTAGTTTGTCTATCTGTCTATCTAAAATCATCTATGTGTCTATCTCTATCTATTTTTCAATATTTCTATCTATCTGTCTATCTTTCTATATGTCTATCTTATACTCAATCTATTCATGTATATGTTTGTTTATCTATCTATTTATATGTCTATTTATTTGTCTATATATCTATATATCTTTCTGTCTGTCTATCTTTATGTCTATCTATATGCTTATCTATCTTTCTTTTTATTTGTGTATCTGTCTATCTATTTGTCTATCTGTCTGTCTATCTGTCTGTCTATCTGTCTATCTATCTGTTTGTCTATCTGTCTGTCTCTTGGTTTCTCTATCTGCCTATCTATATGTCTATCTTTCTATCTATATGTTGATCTATCTGTTTATTTATGTATCTTTCTATCTATCTCTTTGTCTATCTATCTGTCTATATATCGATACTCATCTTTCTATCAATCAATCTATCTATCTATCACTACTAAAAAATATGATAATACCAACTAAAATACTGACCAAAAAATTTGGTCGGTAATTACCGACCAAAAACTGACAAGTTTGCAACCAAAAAAGTGTATCGAAAAAAAAATTTCTGCCGACCAAATTTGTGACCAAAGACCGACCATAATTACCGACTAAATGTTTTTGATCAGAAATCAGTCTACAGAGTGGTTATCGAACATATTTAATCGACCATTTAACAAACTATTACTATAATTGGTCGATACCATATTTTTTCAAATTATTATTATTTTCATACTTACCAACCATTTACGACCAAATATATGTTGGTATTTACGGATCAAATCATGACCAATTTAGAGATCTAAAGAGGTGCATTTGAGAAAAATACTCATGACCAAATTCCCAACCAACTATCGACAAAATATATTTGGTCGGGATTATGGTTTGTAAATTAAGAGGGAAATAGAAAAAAATATTCTTGAAAGATTACCGACGATTTAACGACCAAAAATATATAACCATTAAAAATGGTCAGTACAATGGATATCCAATATATTTATAAGGTCATAATTACATACCAAACTACCGGCAGAATATTTAGGTTGATAATTACTAACCTTTTCATGACCGAATACCCACCATAACTCTCGACCAAATGTTATTGGTAAGAAAGTGGTGAGTAAATTAGGATAGAAATAGCTAATAGAAATTGTTGACTAATTACCGACCATTTAACAATCAAAAACATAGTAACATTAAAATTTGTCGGTAAAGTGGACTTCCATATCCTTATAGATTTTTTATCACCGATCATTTACTGATCATAATTTTGGTCAGTTATTTTATTGTTTTAATTTTTTGATTTGAAAATTATTTGCGAAGCCATTTAACCCTAAATCATAGAAACTCCATCCTTTTTCCAAATCAAACCTGACTGTAAGCATGAAAACACAAAAATTTTAATATTACTTTTGAATCCAGGTAAGTTTTTTTTTTGTTCTTCTCCTTCAAATTGCTTATACACATCTTCGTCTCTCTAAATTATATATTGATATTCAGAATATCATTTTTTAGTAAATTTGGGTATTAGGTTTTTTTTCTCCTCCTAATTTCTTAATTTTTCCTTCGATTTTTTTAAGCTAACATTATTTCGACTCAAATCAATTAATTAAACTATAATTTTTCATTTTTTAAAAATTTGTTCATCCACAGTTTATATTTTTAGGTTTTTAGTGATTTTGATTTTCAATTACATTATGTTTGCATCCGAATAATCTTAATGCTAATGGTTTATATTTGTATAATCATATGACATTATGTATAAATGTCTATACTTTAATAAATATTATGATTTATGTTAAATCAAACTTTTAATTAATGTTAATCTTAAATGTCTATAACAATATATATAAACATTTATACATTTATATAATCGAATGATATTATGTATAAATGTCTATACTTAAATATATATAAATGGATTATATTATAAATACACATTGATATGTTTATATAAACATATAATGTTTATAAATATCTATACAAAATTTACATTAAACTATCAATTTATATATTTTCTTATATAACAATTATGTAATATTAAATTATAATACAATTTTGTAAATATTTATATTATATATTTTTTTTATATAAATATAGAATATTTATAATGTTTATATAAATGTGATATATATACTATATAGTATTTATAAAAGTGTTACTTTTAAATATAATAATATTTAAGTAACATTTATAGAAATATTTTATTCACAAATATTTTATAGATACACATGTTTAATTATATAATCATATGTCATTTTATATAAAAGTATTTTTAACTATATTTATAATAAAGTTAATTACTTTTATAACTATATTTATAACTTTATATAACTAAATTTTAACTATATAATAATATCTAACTATATGTATAATTCTATATAACAATATTTCAAAAAAATATATACTATATGTATACTAATATATAATTATATATAATTATATTTTACTAAATTTATACGTTTAAATGTTAAATATAATTATTAACTGAAATACATATATATTTATAATTATGTGTATAACTATATTAAAATATTTATATAAATATGTAACACTCTATATAATTAAATATAACTATATTTGTAACTATATATACATATATGTATTCATATAATTAAATTAAGATATTTGTTTATAACGTTGTATATATTTATGTATAACTACTTATCACTACTTGTATAAATATATTTATATATAAGTATTTGTTTAATTATATATAACTATTTATAACTCTCTATATTATATGTAAAATAATTTATAACTATAAATAATTGTATCTTTCCATCTGTATAATTTAAAAGTTTTATGCATAATAATATTTAAATATTAAATTTAAAGCTTATATTTAATATATATTTGTATATAGTAGTATATAAAAAAGTATTTTACTATATCTATATCTATACATAACTATATGTATAAATATATAAAATTAAATTAACAAATATATAAACCTACATGTATAAATATATGTTTAACTATATGTGTACCTATATGTATAATCAAATGTAACAATATTTATAATTAAATGTATAACAACATACAAGATTTTATTAAACTATCTGTGCATAACTATATATATTTGTATAACTAAATAAATGTATATATAATTATTTATAACTATATTTGTAACTGTATATACATTTATGATTTAATATTATTAAAGTAAAATATTTTTTTTATAACGTTGTATATATTTATGTATAACCACTGATAACTACTTGTTCTAATATATCAATATATAACTATATGTTTTAATATATATAACTATTAATAACTATATATATTATATGTAAAATAATATATAACTATAAATAATTGTATCTTACTATGTGTATAACTTTAAAAGTTTTATGCATAATTATATTTTAATATTAAATTTACATCTTATATTTAATATATATTTGTATATAGTAGTATATAAAAAAGTATTTTACTATATCTATACCTACATAACTATATGTATAAATATAAAAAGTTAAATTAACAAATATATAAATCAACATGTATAAATATATGTTTAACTATATGTGTAACTATATGTATAATTACTTGTAAATATATTTTTAATTAAATGTAACACAACATACAAGATTATGTTAAACTATATGTGTATAACTATATATAAATTTTTGTTTAACTAAATAAATGCCTATATAATTATATATAACTATATTTTTAACTCTATATATATTTATATATTAATATAATTAAAGAAAAATATTTTTTTATAATGTTGTTTATATTTATGTATAACCATTGATAATTACTTGTACTAATATATCTATATATAACTATTTATAACTATATATATTATATGTAAAATAATATATAATTATAAATAATTGTATCTTACTATGTGTATAACTTTAAAAATTTTATGCTTAATTATATTTTAATATTAAATTTACATCTTATATTTAATATATATTTGTATATAGTATTATATAAGAAGTTATTTTACTATATCTATACTTATGCATAACTATATGTATAAATATATAAAATTAATATAACAAATATATAAACCTACATGTATAAATATACATTTAACTATATGTATAAGTATATGTATAATAAAATCTAACAATATTTATAATTACATGTATAACAACAGATAACATTATTTTAAATTATATGTGTATTACTATATAATATATTTGCATATCTAAATAAATGTCTATATAATTATATATAACTATAAATAGAGACAATTGTTTTGTTAAATAAAATGATTTTTTTAATTAGTATGGAAGATGACCGTGAATGGATGTACAAGGGCTGAATAGTGAATGGAATATTCTCTAATGAATGGGGGGGATAAAGTTGATGAATATGTTGAGTTTGCTCTAAGGCATCCTGAGTGTGTGAATGGTGGTACAGAAATAAGGTATCCTTGTACTTTAGTTAAATGCCAGCATAAAAAGTTTTAGAATGTTGAGACTATGAAGATGCATTTGTATAGAAATGGTTTTGTTGCGGATTACTATGTTTGGATATACCATGGTGAGAAGCAAGTCCACCATATGTGTTCGAGTTTATTATGGGTATCAGTAAGTGAAACTGATCAAATGCTCTCGGATAAAATTAATCACACTACATACCATAAAATGGTTTTTAATGCTGTAGGTCCTAAATTCAACCCAAATGAGGACCCCAATACCGAGGCAAGGAATTTCTATGACATGATTCGAGCAAAAGACAAACCTGTGTATGAGGGAAATTCTAAGCATACTCAACTTTCTGCAGTCATGAGGATGTTAGAAAAAAAGTGCAAACACAGGTGTTTGCAGGCATGGCTTGATGATATATTTAAATTCATTCAAGAATTATTACTAAAAGATAATCTGATGCCAATGGATTTCTACAACACGAAGAAGTTAGTTAGAGGCTTGGGAATACTCGTACAGGTCATTCATTGTCGTGTGAACAATTGTATAATAAAATGGGTTGATGATAGTGACCTTAACAGTTGTAAAATATGTGGGCATGCTCGGTATAAGCAAAAGGTTATGGGTTCTAAAAATAAAATGTATATACATAAGTTGAAGGTACCGTATAACAAGATGCACTATTTTCCATTAACAACAAGGTTATAGAAATTGTATGCATCAACCGCTACAGCTAATTAAATGATGTGGCATTCAAAGCATCATATGAAGGACGGTAAGATGTGTCACCCTTATGATACCCTACTTAGAAATATTTTGATGAGTTTTTTCCTTTAAGTATGAAATATTAGGCTGGGTTTATTTACTAATTGTTTTTAGCCATTTGGCTAATCTAGATAGTAATATTCTTTGTGGCCTATGGTGGTGACCCGTATAAATTGCCTCCAGACTTATGTATGAAGGAGAAATTTATGTTTTTGATTGTGTTAGTGCCGGAGTTGAAAAGTCTTTTCTTACAGCTATTGATTGAGGAGTTGAAAAGTCTTTGGGTTGTTGGGGTTCAAACTTATGATATTTTCAAATAAGAAAATTTTCAGATGCACTCTACCCTCATGTGGACTATAAATGACTTTCCAGCATATTATATGATGTCTGGGTGGAGTACAACTAGTATGTTGGCATGTCTGCATTGTATGGAAGATTCTGATGCTTTTAGATTAATTAAGAGCGAGAAATAGTCATGGTTCGACAACCATCCGAATTTTTTGCCCATTAATCATCTGTATCGACGTAAGACCAAAGACTTCATTAAGAATATAAAGGTTACTAAACAATTTCTGGGGGTTAGATCTGGGGTTGATATTCTATAGAAATTGAATAACAGAGGGTTAAGGAAGGTGATATAAGTTGATGTTGGGGTTGTGAATGCAACTATATCTAAGACTTGTGGGTGGAATAAGAGAAGTATTTTCTGGGATTTTTACTTACTAGTATAATCACTTGCTTAGGCATAATCTTTATGTTATACATATCGAGAAGAATGTGTTTGATAATATTTTTAATATAGTTTTAACATTCCAGAAAAAACTAAGGACACTTACAAGTCAAGAGATGAGTTGAATAAATATTGTCACCGTCCTCAATTTGAAAAAAATCTTGTCACAATTATAACCCTGATGTGTCATTTTTTCCTGAATAAATCACAGAAGAAAATTATGTTGGAGTGAGTAAAAAAACATAGATTTCCTGATGGGTATGCTTCTAATCTGGGGAGATGTGTGGATGCGAACAAACTTAAGATGTTTGACATGATGAGTCATGATTGTCACGTATTTATGCCAAGGTTGTTACCAATTGCTCTTCGAGAATTCCTACCCAATAGAATATGGGAGTCAATAAGTAAGATTTCTTAATTCTTCAAGCAACTAACTTTATCTTCATTGACTGATGAGGAGTTGAAGAACCTGGATGAACAAATTCTAGTTATCTTATGTAATCTTGAGAAAATAATTTCCACTAGTTTTTTTGACTCAATGAAACATCTTCTAGTGCACTTGCCTTACGAAGCTAGGATTGATGGTCTTATCTATTATCGTTGGTTGTATCCTCTAGAAATGTAATTTTAATTCACAAAACCATTACTTTTCTTATATATATATTTATATATGCACAAAAATGACTTGTAAATTTCAATAATCTTTTTGTAAAAACTAAAAAAAATAAAGTATGCAATAATGAATAATGCTCAGGTTTAGAGTTCTATATCAATAGGTTTTATTATGGATGAGGCTGAAAAATTTGCTTCATTCTATTTCAAAGAAGGAGATCCAACTCTTCCACTTAAGAAAAAGCGTAATGAGGTATATCTTTATGATAATGTGGATAATGATATGTTTGAAATTTTTAAGCCTCCGGGTAAAGCAATTGATGCTGAAGGGAAAAGGTATTTATTAGACTATGAATAAACTACAGCTCATCTATATGTCCTAATGAATTGTCTAGAGGTTTAACCATTCATTGAATAAGTATTTCCTAATAGTCAAATGATATCTATTACGCATTATAATTTACTATTTCCTATCAATGTATCAATAATTTTTAATTTCTATTTTTTAGTGATTTTGTTACAGAAAACATAAATAGTTTCCAAACATGAATGAATAAGCAATCAAAGTCGTGACAGAGAAAGAAAATTTTTTATTTTTTGAAAAATACATATGTTTACTTATAATCAAGATCACAAAATAATTGTATTATTCTAATAAAAATTTATAATTATAATCCAAAAAATCGACTTAATTTTGATTACAGGTTCATAAGTATGTAGATAAAATTTCCAATAATTATTTTCTAAGTATACCACGAGGTCCCCTAAGAGAGGTTAAAACTTACAATGGTTACCATGTGAATAGTTTTAAATTTTACAATAAACCATATGGTAGCTAGTGTGCAACAGACAATACAAAAGTATGCATTAAAGGATCCATATACAATGAAACTAAATATGACTATTACTAGGCTTTGGTCGAAGTGATCGAGTTAGAATTTGAAGCCTTCCAAGTTAAAAAACTATGTTATTCAAATGTGAATGATTCAATCCAACACCACATATTGTACTGTTGTCCATCTTTGATATTAACTTGTTGATGTGCACAATAAAAAATGATTCAACAAACATGAACATTTTGTATTAGTAGTACATGCATCACAAGTTTATTATTGTGAATATCTGGGTCAGACCGGTCCTAGAAAGGATTGGAAAGCTGTGTGCAAGATAAAAGCAATGGCTCAAATTGACATCCATGCATCACCAAGAACTAATTTTATAAGACCAGCTTTTCAAAATGATGACAATTATGTTATAATCAAAGCTATGGTGGGGGATGAAAATGTCCTTTTAGTTGCATCTTCTTAGATGGATACAAGTGGGGAATTATATGTTGTTAAAAATTTAATTGATTAGTAGGAAGAAACAAGTGGTGAAGAAGAGTTTGAAAATGATATTACTACATTTGAAGAAGAAGACGAACCAGATTTGGATGATTCTAATGGGAATGAGTAGGCAATGAGTTTTATGTTAATTTAATTGGTTTTCATTTTGTTTATTTTCATTGCCTTATGTGTTTTTACAGGTATGGCACGTGAATGAGGTTGAGGCCACATGTTTCAAGGTCGTATGAATTATGGTATAGGCAGTACGGCCTTAGGTATGCCCAAAACAGGTAGATGGTCATGTGTGGATGAGACACCAGATTAGACAAAGAGAGTTGTGAATGTAATGCATCAGGTGAATGATCTACATAATGGTCTTGAGATTTTGATGAATGATCAAGAGACGTGGGAGGGAGAGGAGGGAGAGGATGGAGATGTTGGAGAGTCTTCCTAGAGCACCCTACAGATGAGACTTTCCCAATTGCTCATTTTGATTCAATAATTGATAATTCGTAAGATATAAAACTCAATAAATGATTTATCAATTTATTAATTTATTTATTACTTGCTAAAAATTTTTTGTTGCCGGATGAAGTTAGAGCCATCTGGTTCTATTTATAAAGTTCTGAAGATAATTTTCAGGAAGTCTTTTAAAACTAATGGACATAATTGGAAGTCACTCACACGTAGAGACCAATTGATGATTTGGAGAAAATTTAACGTAAATATTACTACCTAAAAATTTTTACATCATTTATTTATTCATTTGTTCACTGATTAAAAATTGTTTATTTATAAATGCAGAAAGTTTACAGGTGGACACAATCAAATGAGTCGGTCAAAAGTGTGTTCTACTAACATGCTGCCAGTCGGTATAAAGACACCGTGTATGAGATCAAAGATAAATGGCTGAAGAATAAAGAAAAATATTCGAGTGTCCTGGATCATGTTTTCGAGGAGTGGCATAGCAGATGGAAAGATTCAGATTATAGGAAGAGGTGTGATAAATAGAGTGGCAATCCTCGCTCAGAGCACACTCGGGAGGGTAGTGGCATGTCCACACACACTTGTGGATCTTGCTCTATGCGTGAGCATGAATGAGCATTAGTATTATTTCTAATTTATACTTTTTATGTTTATTACATTGTGAATTGTGTTCAATTATGCCAAAATTTCATTTCTCATAAGGAATTTTTTTTCAATATAATTAACATATGTATTGTGTGTAATTATAGACATGCAAGATGGGTAAGAAGCCCAGTGCTCCTCACTTATTCAGACACACACAAACACACACACACACAAAGGCTCATGATGATGAGACTTTCATTAATTAGAGATTTCATGTAGCAAATGTAAGTTTAAATAAAAAGAATTAATTTTTTTAGTTTGAATATAAATTGAAATACTTTTCGTACATTTTTATTAGGCGAGATATGATGAATTGTTAGCTGCTACGATTCAAGCATATTCCCAGTTTACTTCAAGTTCATGTGAATGTGCAACAGGTAGTTCTCATTCACCAGCTCCACCAATTGATGTGAATCAGATTTGGTATGAGGCTTTTCATGGAAAAAAGAAGATGTCCATCTATTGCATTGATTCATCGAGATTATCATTCTACTCACATAGATGACCAGACTATGAAGCTGAATTTTCAAGACCAGTTTTGAATTTGGTCTCGAAGAAGGAGGAATTCACTGACAAGATGCGAAATTTGATACAGTTTCAGTTGGCAAATACCGAGCGATGTATGATCGATTATGAGGATGATAAGGATGAGTTGCATATGCATTTTGACTGGCTTAAAATAAAGTTTCAGGAGGGAGGACTATAGTTCAACCCTGATTATCTACCTCGGATTGTTCGACATAATGATTTAGCTACAGCTTCTACTCCATCACCTACTACAGCACCTGTAGCAACCACATCAGGACTAGCAACAATAGACAGCTCTACCCTAGTACACAGCATCTCACCATATGGACCAAAAACATTGCAGCATAATGATTATGAAACTAGCTTCGATGATTGAGAGTATTACACACATTTTTTTTCAATTCCTTAAACTTTGATTTTGTATTTTAATTTTTTATTTTATCTTGATGTTTTTAATATATGAATGCAGTATATATAGTTGTTTGCTTGAGTTATTTGGATTTTTATTTTGTTATTTTATCTCTAAATGTTTTTGTAGGAATTGAATCATAACTTGAAGCAAAATAGTTTTTTTTGTGTTTTTTATTTCGGTTTCCGTAGCAGCTATAGAATTACTACTAAAAAAATTGGTTGGTAATTACTTACTGAATTGCGACCAAACCAACCAAAATTTTTATTTATCGATGGTCGGTAAAAGGTCACCAAATGGTCGGTAATCCTTTTGGAGATCAATTACCGAGCAATGATTTTAAAAAATTTTGGTCAATTTTTTATCCCAATTTTTTAGGCTTTTATCAACTATTTTATGACCATTTAATGACCAAATTATTTTCGTCAGAAAGTGTTTGAAATTTAGTTGGAAATTATTTGTCGGTAAATGGTCTCTAAATTGTCAGTAATTAACGACCATTTAGAGACCATTTACCGACCTAATTCTTTTGGTAGGAAAATGGTTAGTATATAGTCGGTAATTATTTGTCAGTGATTGGTCTATAAATGGTTGTTAATTAACGACAATTTGGAGACCATGTACCGAAATTATTTATTCGGTCAGTAAATTGTTGGAATTTAGTCGGTAAATTATTGTTGGCAGAGGATCGGTAAATGGTCAGTAATTTATTGACAAATAGTTTTTTCGTAGGTAAAAAATTTAGCGACGAGCAAAATTGTGACTACTTTTTTTGGTCGGTAAATGGTCACTAATTGGTATACCGACCAAAAAACATCGAATTACAGACCAAATATTTGGTCGGTAATATAGTGATTTTTAGTATTATATATATCAGTATAGGTTTCTATCTATCTTACTATATTTCTATCTATCTATCTTTCTATCTAATAATATTTATATATATATGTCAATCTTCTATCTATTTACACATCTATCTATTTCTCTATCAATCTGTTTATCTATCTATCTTTCTTTCTTTTTGTCTATCAATCTGTCAATCAATTTATCTATCAATCAATCAATCTATCTGTTTATCAATCTATCTTTCAATCTATCTATCATTCTGTATATCAATCTTTCTATAAATTTGTCTATCAATATGTCTATCAATATGTCTATCAATATATATATATATCAATATATCTATCTATCTATTGGTATATCTACCTATCATTCAATCGATCTATCTGTTTTTCTCTCTATCTATCTATGTATTTGTCTATTTATCTATCTATCTATTTGTTTAATTATTTGTTTATCTATCTGTTTATCTATCTTTCTATATGTGTTTATATCTGTCTGTCTATCTATCTATCTAACTTTCTTTCTTTCTTTCTATCCATTTATCTATATGTCTATCTATCTATATATTTTTATGTTTATCTGTGTGTCTATTTGTTTATCTATCATTCTATCTATATGTCTATATATCTATCTTTCTATGTATATGTCTATCTATATATCTATTTATCTATCTATCTATCTATCTATCTATCTATATTTGTGTGTCCATCTGTTAGTCTTTCTACCTATTTATTTATCTATCTATCTATTTGTCTGTCTATCTATCTATCTATCTAAATATCTGTCAATATGTCTATCTAAATATTTGTCAATCTATATGTCTATCTATCTATATTATTGCCTATTTGTCTGTCTGTCAGTCATTCAATCTATTTGTGTATCAATCTGTCTATTTGACTTATCTATATGTATATTTATTTATTTGTCTATTTATTTGTGTATATATCTATCTAAATATTTATCCAACAATCTATCTATCTATCTAACTATATGTCTATCTATCTATATATGTTTCTTTTTGTCTATATATATGTCAATCTATATGGATTTCTATCTTTCTATTTATATGTCTATCGATCTATACATCTATCTATCTGTCTATCTATCTATATACCTATCTATTCCTATATTTATCTATCTATCTACTTGTCTATCTATCTATCTATATATCTGTCTATTTATATTTATCTATCTATCAATATGTCTATCTATCTACAAAAAATGTCTGATTTGCTATGAAAATTAGCTAGGAAAATTCTTCCTAGCTAATTTGTGAGGGATTAGCTAATTAATAGTATGATATGTCATATTTTACATTGTAATACAAATTTGTGATAGATTTGTGATGGACTAGAGGTCAAAATTTTTGATTGAAAAATGTCTTTGCCTAATATTATTATAGATTTTTGCGTAAATAATGATGTCATCTTTAGCAATGAATTTAGTGATTGATTTTCTCTAGCTAATTAGATTGAGACTAAATCTATCGATAAATAATTATCTAAAAAATTTTTTTATGATTATTTATTAATTGTAAGATATTAATTCTTAAATGAAAATTTCACAAAATATATGCATTTAGCTATGGAATTTTGCCTATCTATTTGGGCTCTGGATTATTTCCAATGCTAATCTATCCTGATTTATTTTTTTTTATTTTTTATATATTATTTATTTTAATATTTGATGTAATTTTGTAAATTAAAAGTTTTTCATGGTTTATGGATGATGGATCCTTTAAAGACACCTTCTCCTCATATAATTATTAATATATAATATTATAAATAAATAATTTCAATAATATATAAATACGAATAAAAATTAATATTAATAAAGACTAAAATAACAATTTTAATAATTATAAAAATTTTAAATATATATATACCGAAATTTTTTTGACAATTTTTAATAATGAAATTAAAATATTTGTTTTAAAAAATATTAAATAATTAATTCTATAATTATAATCATTTTTAAAGATATTTTAATAAATAATGAACATACATAAAAATTTCTTCTAGTAAAAAGCTAAAATAATTAATTGTATCATTAAATAAAAAATATTTAAAAAAATATCTAAATTAACGAATAAACAAGTAATTATTTATATTATTTAAAGTACAAAGAAATATTTTTATGATTATATGAAACTTTTAAAAAAATAATTACTAAAAGATTTGAAATTTTTGAATTATAAAATAAAATTTCAAATTTTTTTATAAAATATAAAAGGAAATAAATTAATATTTAAAGATAAATACATAGATATTTTAATTAGATAAAAAAAAATTTTATGATTCAAAAAAATATCTCCATGTTGTTATTAAAAGAATACTTTAAGGATTTTTTTAGGGTTTAAAAAAAGTTATTTAAAATATTACTAATTATATTTTTTCTTTGAAAAAAAATAAAATTAGCCCCTAAGTTTAATTAAATTCAACTTTTATTTTTTGCCCTAATGAAATTTTAATTGGTAAGAATTAAACAATTAAGTATGATTTTTTTATTAGCTTTTAATATTCCATTTTTATTAAAATAATAAATATAACTTTTTTTAATGATCTCACTTTAAATAATTTTTTGAATTTTATAAATTATAAATTATATCAAATAATATGAAATTTTGTCTTTAATATTATTTCATATTATATTCATAAAAAATAATATAAATTCTTAAAAATTTAACACACACACACACACACACACACACACACATATATATATATATGTGTGTGAAATACTTTTTTATAATATCATATTGTTATTTTTTTATTTATGAAATAATATTATAAAATTATCCACAAACTATAAATAATATGAAATGTTAAAATTTTTGTACAGTTATGCATTTATATAATTTATTTATGGTTTTATTAAATAATATGTTAATGAAATAATATGAAAATTTAATTACCAATTATTAGTTTTCATGGATATTAGTGATATTTTTTTTCTTCATTTTTATAGTCATTAATACATTTTTTTATTTCTGAAATTAATTTCATTAATTAATAAATTTCATTAACTATTAACCTTAAATTTTGTTATTTATGAAATAACATCATTTATGGTTAAATAAAATTGTTTTTTATTTTTTAAATTTTAATTCATAAATTTTTATAATTTTATTTTACTTTTTAATTTTTATCACTTTTTTTTCTATACATTTACATCCATTTTTATCATTTTAGTTTTTTTAAAATATAACACTACAAGAAAATATTGATTTGGCTAAGAAATTTTAGCTAGGAATCAATCCCTAGCTAAATTACGGATGATTAACTAGGGAATAGCAAGGATTTTAAGATTTTTCTTTGAAAAAAAAAATGACAACGGATTATCGATAGAAAATTTTTTGTAAATTCCACTCAAGAAAAGCGGGGAATTTAGCTACGAATTTAGTGACAGATTAGCGATGAAAAATTTCCGTAAATTTCGCTCAAGAAAAGTGGGGATTTTAGCGATGAATTAGTGATGGAAAATTTTTATAAATTTCGTAGAAGAAAAGCGGAAAACTTAGCAACAGATTTAGCGACAAAATATCACATGCTAATAAAAGCATGAACTTAGCGATGGATTTAGCGACAAATTTTACCTAGCTAATAAAATACGAATTTAGCTACGGATTAAGAAAAAAAATTTTCCTAGCTAATAAAATCCATAAATTAGAGATGGATTTAGCGATGGAATTTCTTTAGCAAATAAAATCCTTAATTTAGTAACGGATTTAGCAACGAATTTAGCAACGGAATTACCCTAGCAAATAAAATCCTTAATTTATCGATGAATTTAGCGATGGAATTTACCTAGCTAATAAATCCGTAATTTAGCAACGGAATTAGCGACGGATTTTATCTAGATAATAAAATCCGTGATTTAGCTACAGATTTAGCGACGGATTTTTTCTAGCTAATAAAATCCGTAATTTAGCTATGGTTTTAGCTACGGATTTTCCCTAGCTAATAAAATCCGTAATTTAGCTATGAATTTAGCAACCAAATTTCCCTAGCTAATAAAATCTATAAATTAGTGACGGATTTAACGACGAATTTTCCCAAGCTAATCAAATCCTTAATTTAGTGATGGAATTAGTGACCAATTTTCCCTAGCTAATAAAATGTATAATTTAGCGAAGAATTTAGTGATAGATTTTCTCTAGCTAAATAAATCTGTAAAATACCAACGGATTTTCTCTAGCTAATAAAATCTGTATTTTAGCTACAGATTTAGCAACAGAATTTCCCTAGCCAATTTGTAGTTATTTAATTTTTTTTAATTTATTATTAGTTTAATATTTTATTTAATTTTGTTTATTAAATGTATGTTAATTGTTTATAGATGAGCAATCCTTGAAATATATATTCTCCTCGTAAAATCATAAAAAAAATTATATTATAAATAAATAATTTAAAAATATAAAAAAAAAATTATATTAGTAAGGTCTAAAATAACTATTTTTATGTTGTATTAATTTTTAAAAAATTATACAAAAAAAAATTCTAAAATTTTAAATTAAGAAACCAAAAAATTTGTATTAAAGTAATATTAAATAATAAATTCAATATGTATAATAATTTTTTTCGATATTTTAAAAATTAAATTAACATATATTAAAATTTCTACAAATATAAATGTAAATTAATTCATTGTATGATAAAATAGACAATATTTTCAAAAATATCTTAATTGACGAATAAACTAGTAAAAATTAATATTATTATGAGTAAAAAAAATTCTGATTATAGAAAATTTTTAAAAAAATAAATAATACAAATTTTGAAAATCCTGAAATATAATAAAAATATAATTCTTTTTAATAAAATTAAAGAAAAATAAATTAATATTTATAAATAAATACATAGATGTTTGCTCCTACTAAAATTTATACGAATTAAATAATTAAATAATATTTTTACAATTAGCTTTTAACATTTAGTTTTTATTAAAATAATAAATATAACTTTTTAAAAATATCTTCACTTTAAGTAATTTTTTGAATTTTAAAAATTATTAATGATATCAAATAATATGAAATTTTATGTCTTTAAAATTATTTCATATTATTTTCGTAAAAATTAATATGAATTCTTAAAAATGTATAACCACAAAATATAAATTTTTATATATTTTAACATTTATAGTATTTTGTAATTCTTAGGCGAGTGACTAGAAGACAAATCATCTTTTTATTTATCTCTTATTATAAGAAGTTTGTTAATTTCGTTACTATTTGATATTTTTTTTATAAGGCTAAACATATTTTTTTAATTGTTTATATATTTATTGTTTAATTAATATTATAATAAAAAATTTTAAGGTGCTTGTTTTTCATGTGTACCTTGCTACACGCACATTAATTTTGTTGAAAAAATTATGATAGTAAAATAAAATTAATGAGTCTTTTTGATTATATATATATATATATATTGCTTATTTAATATTTTAATAATTGAAAATATTAATAATTTGCTAATATATACATTCACTTGTCGAGACGCAATAATCTCTAACAATTGAAGCAAACCTTCGCATTCAGCCATCTATCTCTCAACACCGACACATCAACATATAATCGAAGTTTATGTTTTAATATGTTATTTGATTTGAGGTACCATTTTATACATTTATTCTTCATCAACATATAATCAAAAATTAAGTTTATGCGTATTGATTTTGTTATTTATTGTTTCCGAAATTCTTCTCCTTTATTCACCATGGTTTGTTTGGATTGCATATATATACTTAATCGTATACATACTTCATGCATTTGTGATATAATGCATTGTCATTGTGTGAATTTTGATTGTGCACAGTAGGTATGCCTAATTAATAACTGCTTCAATATACATAACTATATACTGTATACAAAAATAATATACAATAATATAAGTGTAATTTATATAAGTGTGTTTAAACATAACTATATCTATATACCTATAAAAATAGTATACATAAACTATTTAAACATAACTATATCTATATAACTATAGAAATAGTATACATAAACTTTTATTATACTTTATAAGTAATTTATGAAAATTGTAATAACTTATAATTAAAAATGCAAAAACAAGAAATATTGGATTTTAAAATATTTAAAATCCTATGAAATTTTACTAATCAAATTAAGCACATCACAGCCCCTGAATGAGAGTGCCCTAGGATCATGATAATAAACCCTCTTGCAATGTCATCTTTAAATTATCTTGGGTCAATATAAACTCATTATGTACTCATATCAAACAATTATTTTTCAATGTTGTTCGAACCACTTGTATTTATTGTATGATCAATAATTGAGAAGTTAATTCATCCATCCATTTATATTGGACCATAAAAGAAAGGTTTATTATGATTCCTACGGCTAGAATGATGTATATTCATTTCATGCTAGCTTAATAGCCACCAGAGGGATGAGATTTCATAAGTCATATGAGGGTTGATTATATTCATACTAGCACCATAATTTGATTACGTTTCTAATTTGAACCAAATAAATGAGATCATAAATTAAATTTAAAAAATAGATTTATTCACTTACATGATTTGTATGCCATATGATCATTTTTTTATATATTATATCTTAAATTTTTAATATTTCTAAATTGTTTGTAGGAATGCAAGTCGACAGGTTAAGAGCCCACCTAAACCCAAGCTAAATCCAACACATCAACCTGCATTATGTTCAAATCCCTTGTAAGAGACTAAGTATAGAACTATTCATCATGTATAATGAAAATGATAAATCAAAGTTTTATTAAAGTTTTGGATGGCAGAAAAAAGAATCTTGAACAAAGAGACCTTGCTTATGATGTCGCATAAAGGTATTTTGTAAGTTTTCGAGTTGATCACATAGCAATTAAAAAAATATCAAAAATAAATTAGTGATCAAGAATTATTATTAGTCTTACAAAGGAGCCAAAGAAATTCAAATTATTGAGAGAAAAAAGAACATGAAAATAGAGTAGGCTTATAGCTCTTAAGTAGCAATTACATGCATAATAAGAAATCCAAATCATTCTAATCTTCAAATAGAAAAACAAATTAGGCTTGCATCTTTTAAATTACAAAACAAAATAACAAAAATAATTTAATATTATCCATTGATACCACTAAAAGGTAGGAATATTGTTTGAGAAGTATTTTTTTAAATTAGTTCAATTTTAGAATTTTATTAAATAGATTTTCTTGACAATGAAAGTACTATTCATTTTATTTTGTTGCTTTCAAGAATAGCACTAACATTTATCTATCTTTGCAAAAAAAAATGGAATTCCTCCACAACACTAATAATAATAATAATACTTAATATTTTCATCCTTAATCCATTTATATATATACATTTATATAATGGGTAATTATTCTATGGAATCCAAAATAAAAAATATATATGATTTGGGTTATATTTTAGTACTTAAATTCAGATACTGCTCATTATCCCAATATAATTAAAAAAAACATTATGCATAAACTCGTTTCTGCTTACTCAGTATGAAAAAATGAGTTTATGCATATATTTATGCATACAAAGTATGTATAAACTTCATATGCATATGTTTTTATTTATGAAAAAAATGAGTTTCTGCATAAACTCATGTACATACTTGAGTATATGCATAATGTATGATTAAAAGAAGTAATAATTAGTATAGGAATTTTGAAGACTCAAATCATAAATATTTTTGATTTGGGTTCCCAATTGTTATATTAAAATTAAAAATTGTAATAAAACATTATTATGGGTCCCCTTAACATTTTTTCCTATAACTTTATAATTTTTATCAACTTTTGATCCACTGGAGTGCATCAACTTTGTTTATCTAACAGATGTTTTTAATAAATTTAAATCTAAAATAATAGTTTCAGAATTCAAAAATCAATTTTTGATTATCATAGGGTTTACAATATACTTATTCAAAGAAAAATGATAGGTTCAAATCCATGGCTTACACCGATATAATGATGCTACCAACCATCTAACTAGTAACTTTTTAGAAATCTTGGATTCAAAAAAACTTTATAATGATAATGCAAGTAGGATTTGGAAATTTTAAGTGTTAGAATTATGATTATATGCGTAACTATATCTATACCTACATGTAATTGTATTTATAATTACATGTATAATAACATACAACATTATATTTAACTACATGTGTATAACTATATATAAATATTTTTATAACTATATAACACTCTACAACATTAATATAACTATATTTATAACTATGTATACATATATATAAATCTATATATTTATTTATAACTTTATATATTTATGTATAACTATTTGTATGAATATATTTATATATAACTATATGTTTAAATATATCAAAATATTAATAGCTATATATACTATATGTATAATAACATATAACTATAAATAATTGTATCTTATTATATATATAACTATAAAAGCTTTATACTTAACTATATTTAAATATATGATTTACATCTTATATTTAATATGCATTTGTATATATTAGTATATAAAAATATATTTTACTATATCTATACCTATACATATCTATATGTATAAATATATAAAATTATATGAATAAATATATAAAATTATATGAATAAATATATATACTTACATGTATAAATATAAATATAACTATATGTGTAACTATATGTATAACCACATTTAACTATATTTATAATTACATGTTTTAAAACATAAAACATTTTGTTTAATTATATGTGTATAACTATATATAAATATTTGTAAAACTAAATAAAACTTTATATAATTAAATATAACTATATTTTTAAATATTTATACAAATATGTATACATATATGTAAATCTATATATTTGTTTATAACATTGTATATATTTATGTATAACTAAATATAAATACTAGTATGTGTGTGTGTATATATATATATATAACTAAATGTTTAATGATATATAAATTTTTATAACTATATATATTATATGTATAATAACATATAACTAAAAATAATTCTATCTTACTATATGTATAACTATAAAAACTATATACATAACTATTTTAAATATATAATTAACATGTATTTAATATACATTTTTATATATTGGTATGAAAAATGTATTTTAGTATATCCATACCTATACATAACAATATGTATAAATATATGAAATTATATCAAAAAATATATATACATACATGTATAAATATAAGTTTAACTATACGTATAAATATATGTATAACCACATGTAACTATATTTATAATTATATGTATAAAAACATACAACATAATGTTTAACTAAATGTTTATAACAATATATAAATATTTGTATAACTATAAAAAACTCTATATAAATAAATATAACTTTATTTTTAATTATGTATACATATATATAAATCTATATAATTGTTAATAACTTTATATACATTTATTTATATTTACTTATAACTTTTTGTATGTATATATCTATATATAATTATATGTTTAACTATATGTAACTATTTATAACTACATTTACTATATGTATCCTAACATATAATTATATATGGGATAATAAAATTTTGTTGCACTAACTTGAAATAAAACGGCTAAAGATATAATATCAACAATATGTAAGCGCATAGCATGAGAGTGTCCGTTGATTATGCTCATATATGGTATAATACAAATAAGGGTTGTACTCTTACCTAAACCCAGCTATTGGGCCTCAGGCTCAAATATGAACTTATGTATAATAAAAGGTATTATATTTGATAGGTTTGTACATAAGAATTTTTATTTTCTTTTATATAATTCATCATTCTAACACTGCACTCTCTGTGTCTCTTCCTCCCTCTATAATTATTTCTGTCCTTCTCTTCCTCTTTTTTTTATGTGTCACACTCTATCTCTTGTAATTTTTTTTCTCGCTCTTCTTTCTCGCTTGTTCTCTCTCTCTCTCTCTTCACCCCTCTCTCTCTCTCTCTCCCTTTCACTATTTCTTTCCCACTCTCTCTTCCTCCTCTCTCTCCCTCTCTCTTTCTTGTCTCCCCATTTCTGTGCCCCTCTTTCTATCCACCTTATCTCTCTCTCTCTTTCTCTCCCTCTCCTCCTTCAAACTTTGAATGTCTTTCTTTTTTGTTTTCCTTTCTTTTGCATTATCGTATTTTGCACCTTTATCTAGTATTACTGTGATATCTATTAATCTTTATCGTGCTAAAAATTATTTTATCTATGAATGTAGATTCTGTTAACACATTGTCTCAATATTCATTAATATTAATTTTTAAATATTCATTTGTAATTAATTTTATTTAATTATTTGTATATTTTGAAGTAAAAGAATGTTTTATTTAAAATAATGATTTAGCATTTTTTTTGTAAATAAAATAGGGAAAATGAGTTTAGATCATCAATTATTGTATAGAAGGGGTTATTAATGGATTTTTGAATAAAGATTTTTTGACTGGACTTTAAAATTTCATCAATTATGCATGTAATCAATCGAAATTGATGGATGGAGAAAAAATTAAGTGTCCATGTAATCATCGCAAGTATCAAAATATCATTTTTCATGATGCAAACACTATAAGATATCATTTGGCTAAATATGGCTTTGTGCCAAATTATTTTGTTTGGATTTATCATGGGGAAAGTACAATGGATCTGAATATTGACCAAAATGAGGGTACTGAATCATTTGCTTGTGGTGAAGAATCATCAAACACATACCATAGAATGATCACGGAAGCAGCTAGTTCTGACTTCAGAATGGATTACCTGGATGAACCACCTAAACATGAAGCTTAAAAATTTTATGAAATGCTTAAAGCTACAGATAAAGAGTTGTGGCCTGGTTGTAAAACAGATTTTCAATTGTCACTTGTGGCTCGACTAATGAGCATTAAGTAATAAAATCATATGTCTGAGAAATTAATTGATCAGGTGATAGAATTGATGAAAGAGATTATTTTGGATAATAATTTGATCAATAATAACTTTTACAACATTAAGAAGTTACTATGAGGAATGGGTCTATAAGTGAAAAAAATTAATTGTTGTTTAAATAGATGCATGCTATATTGGGGTGGTGATAGTGATTTAATTAGGTGTAAGTATTGTGATCATCCTTTATTTAGGAAGGCACCTGGTGTTATAAATACGCGACAAAAATTAAAGGTTGTCATTAAGAAGATGTATTATTTTCCATTAATTCCTCAATTACAGAGACTATGTGCATTAAATGCAATAACATATGATATGAGGTAGCATTTTGAGCATGAGGTTGAAGAAGGGATAATGTGTCATCCATCAGATTCACGTGCTTGGAAGCATTTTAATTATATACATAAATATTCTGAAGCAGAAAGTGGAAAATGTGAGATTCTGTCTCTACACAGATGGATTTTAGCCATTTGGGCAATCTGGACAATAGTATTCAACATGGCCAATGATAGTGACACCTTATAACTTTCCTCCGTGGTTGTGTATGAAGGAGCAACATATGTTTTTGTCAATATTGGTTCCAACGCTAAAAAATCCAAAAGACATGCTGGATGTTTACTTACATCTTCTTATTGTAGAGTTAAATCATTTATTGGATATTGGCATGAATACATATGATATCTCAAAGAAGCAAAATTTCATTATGCGAGTAGCCCTTTTGTGGATGGTAAGTGACTTTTCTGCATATTCAAAGTTGTCTGGCTGTGGTACTACAGGATGATTCGCATGCCCATATTACATGACAAATTCTGATGCATATACCCTCAAATTTAGTGGTAAACATTCATGGTTTGATAACTATCGTAAATTTATACCAAAGAATCATCCATTTCGAAGAAATAAAACTGCATTTTGAAAAAAATTAAACTATGATGAAGGTTGCACTAGCAGTTCGTTCATGATATGATATTTTGACAAAGATTCAAAGTTTGGGTTTGAAGAAGGTAACTGAAAAAAAAGCTATTGGAAGTAATGGACAAATAGACAAATTATTTGGCTAGAGGAAACATAGAATATTTTGGAATTTGCCCTATTGGAAGTCCAATTTAATTCGTCGTAACTTAGATGTAATGCATATTGAAAACTAATATGGTTGATAATGTTATCAACACTATCCTTAATGTAGATGGAAAAACAAAAGACACATTAAAATCAAGACAAGAGCTGACTGATTACTGTCGACATCCTGAATTGAAATTGAATGAGGAAATATGAAAAGTTATTATAGCTTGCTACACACTTGATAAGAAGGCAAGATAGATATTGGGTGAATGTGTTAAAAATTTGAAATTCCCTGATGGATATGTGTCAAATATGGGTAGATGCATGGATAAGAAGAATCTTAATTTATTTGGAATGAAAAGTCATAACTGTCATGTATTTATGCAAAGATTAATACCAATTGCATTCCGTGAAATACTTCCCCTAAGTATTTGGAAGGTCCTTATAGAACTTAGTTTGTTTTTCAAACCACTAACTACAACCACAATCAAAATAGATGACATGTTGAGGCTGGAGAATAACATTTCACTTATTTTTTGTAACCACCGAGTTTTTTTTGACTCAATGGAGCATTTTCCAATCCATTTGGAATATGAAGCAAGGATTGCAGGGCCAGTGCAATTTAGGTGGATGTATCCTTTTGAATGGTAAATACATATAATTTGATGTGTTATATTATTTTGTACAAAAAGTAATATTGTAATTTAATCTAATTGAAACCTAACATTATGATTGTATGTATCTTTGTAAGTTGAAATTGAATGTTAGAAATAATACAAAAGTTGAAGGTTCAATTTGCAATATATATTTAGTAGAAGAAGCATCATCATTTTGTTCTTATTATTTTGAGGACCATGTCAATACAAAGAATAGAAATGTACCACGAAATGATGAAGATCGAGTGAGGGTAAAAGATGATCCTGTGGATAAACTATCTATCTTCAAGCACCCTAGAAGAGTATTTGGAAGAGAAATGAAAAGATGTATGATAGATGAAGAGTACAAAGCAACCTAGAGCTATGTTTTATTTAATTGTAAAGAGGTTGCATCATATATTGAGTATGTATACCAAAAACAGTTGCAAGTTTAATAATAGTTTAATTTTATCTTTAATAGGAATTATTAAAAAGTGATATACACCCTTCTCTCTCTTTTTATATTTTTACTGTATTTATGTTGAGCAATTAAAATATAAGCAACTAGTAATTTCCAGCAATGATGCCTATTATATGTTAGAACCTAAATTTGCGAATTGATTAAAAATTTATGTGAGAATTATTAATTTTTAAATTTTTGAATTATTTAATTTATTAGTATCTTTTATTTGTTTTTATCATTTTTTTAATTTATGTCAATTGCAATTGTTCCTTCAAATGAAGATTCATATATTTTCATTCAGAATCTAAGTAAAGGCCCATTTAGATATGTGACAACCTATCCTGGGTATTTTATTAATGGATATAAATTTTACACATTCAACCACTATTCTTCTAAAACAACAATGAATAGTGATGTATGCATTAAAGGCTCATGTTATAGTGTAGATGAAATTGATTATTATGGTCAACTCAAATAAGTTATTGAGTTGGAGTATCCTGGAATCGAAAATAATAGGATTATATTATTTAAGACTGAGTGGTTTGATCCTACATGAAATGTGGGTACAAAGATTCATTCGGATTATAAGTTAGTGGATGTTAACCATAATCACACATATAATCAATATGAGTCATTTATTATGGTAGTTCAAGCTGCTCAAGTATATTAATTATACATATCTGAGTTTATCTCTTGATAAAAGAGATTGGTGGGCGATTTGCAAAATCAAAGCCCGATCAAAATTTGAAGTACCAACATCACAACAAAGAAGTGCATAGTTGGATATTGCACCAGCATTCCACGAAGATGACATAAATAATATTGAGCCTATAAATGTAGATGAAGATCCAGAAAATTTATGAGACTCAAATGGTGGCATAATAGAAATTGAAGATTATCAATTTCTATCTGAAGATGAGTTCGAACTTCTATCAATATCAGACAAAATATCAGAAGATCCATTGGAGGATGAAAGTGATGTCTATAATTAAATTGTTATAATATTTTATAATTTAAACTATCAAAGACTTTTTATATTTTGTTGAAATCTATTGGTGTGTTTTATTCATAAATGCATGCTTGTTCATCATATCTCTAGTATTTATTCAATGTTTTATTTTGTACAGTAGATGGTGCCTAAAGGATGTGGTCGTGGTAGAGGTCGAAAGAAGTAGTGAGTGTATGAAATTGACTCTAAGAAAGTGGCATCTTGTTATAGCAATCGTGCTTCTTATTCATCTATCTTAGGAATGATGGATGAGTCGGTCGAACAACAAGCACTGGAAATAAATGAACGTATTATAGTTATGGACAACAAAATGAAAAATGAGGATGAACAAATATCTAATTTGAAAGTAAAAATATATGAAATTAAAGAACAGAAGGATGAGCAGTATACTAGTTCGATTGAAGAAATGCAAGAAATTAAAGAAATGAACAATGAGATGAAAGAAATTAAGAATGTAATGCAACAACAGATGTCCTATATGGAGTCACAGTTAGTGACATTGGCGGAACAGATAGCATTACAGGATCCAGTTGCGAATCCTCATAGGAAAGACTAGCATTCCCTACAAATTATAAGGATAATTGAGTATGAAAATTATTTCTGAACTGTTATTTATTTTTTTTCTATGCATAGCAAATAATTATGATATTTTTTTGCAGGTTTCAATTTTTGTTATTCTAGTTTTGTTCTTTGCTTTTCCGATTAACCTAATTAAGAATCTTTGCAGGACACATGTGAGACAAAAGAAAAAATCTTGATTCAAAGCATCCAAACATTCTCACGGTCATTCTAATGCTTGGGTCCCATATTTACTGATTTCAACTTTATCAAAAAGAGGGCAAGCTTATCTTATCTTTATTATTCTTAAAACATTTTATTTTTGCACTCTCTTTATCTCTAAATATAATTGCTGGACATCTTTTAAATTTTTTTGAAGCTGTATGACAATCAACTTAATTTGTGTTTGTTCATGTCTGTAATAATTATTTGTATATATCTGTGAATATGTTTTTGTGTCTCCTAATTTTTTAAGTAGAGTTTTAGCCTTTTATAGGTATATAAAAGCCTATTTTTAGTAGCGACAGCAGTGGCAGCGATGACAATGATGGCAACGAATGCAGAGAAAGTGGCACCGGCAGTGGCAGTGGCAGTGGTAGTAGTGGCACGAGCGGCAGTGATAGTGGGAGCAGTATTTGTGAATATGTTTCTATTTTTATTTAAAAATAGAAACAGTGAATAGATTATACTTTATGCACTATCGGTAGATACATTGATTAATAAGATGTAATATAACTTTGTTATTTTTTTTGTTTTAGTTATTTAAAAATTTGTATTAGAATAAGTCATCATATGACTTTTTTTTGTTTAATTTAAAATTTTTATTCAAGTTTCTATTTTTATTAAATTTAATTTAAAAAATTACATTATTTAATTAAATTTTTGTTGAAAAAGTATGACAATCAACTTTAATTTGTGTTTTTTCTTATCTATAATAACTATTTTTATATATCTGTGAATATGTTTGTGTTTTTCTGAATTTTTTGGGTAGAGTTTTAGACTATTATAGGTATGTAAAAGCCTATTATTAGTAGTGGTAGGAGTGGTAGCCATGGCAACTACTACAGTGATAGTAGTGGCAGTAGTGGTGGTAGAAGCGCCAGTGGCGACAGTGACAGTGGCGGCGGCAGCAGCAGTGGTAGCATCTGCGGTGATAGTAGCAGTAGCCATGACAAGTGAGGTAGCAGTGGCAGTGGATGCAGCGGAAGCAGCAATGGCCGTATGGTACCATCAGTGGCAGCATCAATAGTAGCCGCAACTACAGCGACTGTAGTGGCAGCAGTGGCAGTGGTGGCAGTAGTAGTGGCAGTGGTGGCAGTAGCAGTAGCGGTGGCAATGACGATAGCACCAGCAACAGTGGCAACATCGGCAGCAGCCATAGTGGTAGTGGCAGTAGTGACAGGAGCAACATGGACAGTGGGAGCAATAGGACGGCAACAAATGTGGTATAAACGTACGTATATAGTCAGTATATACATACATATAATTCTATAGTATTTTATGTACATATATACTAAGTATATATGTACTCGGTAAATTTGTATGCATAATACTGTAATTTATATGTACAAATACTGCAGTAATATATGTACGAGTGAAATGCGAGTATATATGTACATTTTTACTATAGTAATATATATTTATCAAAACATAGTTTTTTTATATTTATTTTGATTTTAATTTTTGGTTTAAATTTCTTACAAATGTGGTAATATATTTTTTCCCATACGAAGCTAGTATAAGTGAAGGAGTTTTTCAACAAATATGAAACACTGTGACTCGGATAGCTTTTTCTCAGCAGAAAGTTGGTGATTGGAGGAGCAGATGGAGAGAAAGCAACGTCAATGCATTGATAGATTATATTTTATGCACAGTCAGTAGATACATTGATTAATAAGATGTAATATAATTTTTGTTATTTACTTGTTTTAGTTATTTAAAATATTGTATTAGAATAAGTTATTAAATGATTTTTTTTGTTTAATTTAAAATTTTCATTTATAGTTACTCTTTTTATTAAATTTAATATAAAAATATAAAATTATTTTAATAAATTTTAATTTAAGCTGTATGACAATAAACTTTAATTTTTGTTTGTTCATGTCTATAATAACTATTTTTATATATTTGTGAATATGTTTGTGTGTCTTCGAATTTTTTTGGTAGAGTTTTAGCCTATTATAGATATGTAAAAACCTATTATCAGCAGCAGTAATAGTAGTAGCAGTGGCAGCGGTGACAATAGTTGCAGCAAAGGCAGTGGTGATAGCGGTGGCAGCAAAGGCAGCGGCGGCAGCAGTGGGGGTAGTAGCTACTACAGTAGTGGTGGTAATGGCAGTGGAAGTGGCAATGGTGGGAGCGGCGGCAGCAGTGGGGGTAGTAGCTACTATAGTAGTGGCGGTAATGGCAGTGGAAGTGGCAATGGTGGGAGCGGCGACATCGGAGGTAGCGGCAACGGCAGCAACGACAGTAGCAGGGGCTACACCAGAAGCAACGATGGCAGCGGTAGTAGTAGTGACTGCACCGGAAGCAGCGGCAACACCAGAAGTAGAGGTGGCAGTGGCACTAGTGGCTGGGGTGGTAGCAATGGTGGCAGTGGCGATAATGATAGCTAAGGCAGCTACAACATGCAGTAGTAGGATAGGCAGGAGGGGTAGCGGCAGCCGTTGTAGTGGCCAAAAGCTGCAACAGCGGCCTCGGCGACATCGGCCGCAATGGTGATAATAGCAGTGGTATTGGCAGTGACAGTGATAGTGGCTACAACAACGGCAGTGGGAGCAGCAGCAACATCACCAAATGCGATAAATATGTATGAATAATGTCAGTATATACGTACATATAATAATACTATAATATTTTATGTACATATATACTGAGTATATTTGTACTCAATTTATATGTATACATAATACTATAGTTTTCATGTACATATACTATAGTAATATATGTCCGAGTGAAATGCTAGTATATATTTACATATATACTCTAGGATTTTATATTTATCAAAACATAACTTTTTTTTTAATTTGACTGAGTGATTTAAATTTCTTATAGATATGATACTGCATTGTTTCTCATACAAAGCTGGTATATGTGATGAGATTTTTCACTAGACATTATGTGTCATAACTCGGACAGCTTTGTCGTAGTAGAAAAATGATGATCAGAGGAGCCAAATGAGAGAAAGCAACATCAATGAATGGATATATTATACTTTATGCATTATCGGTAGATACATTGATGAATAAGATGTAATAAACTTTTGTTATTTTTTTGTTTCAATTATGTAAAATATTGAATTAGAATAAGTTATTAAATGATTTTATTTTTTGTTTATTATAAATTATTTATGATTTCATTTTTTATTCAATTTGATATAAAAATATAAAATTATTTAATTAACAAATTTTAAAATAAATTAAATTCTGAAAATAGTTTTGAAATTAAAATATCTAAAGAAATAATCGATTACTAAATTAGCAAGGGAAAAATCCCGTGCTAATATAGCTAGGGAATTTTCCCTAGCTAATTTAGCTGGGGAAATCTTAAATTTAGCAACGGATATTTCCGTCGCTAAATTTATTTAGCTAGGGACTATTTACGTCACTAAAATTTAGCGATTAACACTTTAGCTTGGAAATCTTCCATCGTTATTTAGGTCAATGACAGAAAATCTCATTTAGCTTGCTAATTTATCTAGAGAATTTGTTTTTTTTAGCAAGAGATTTTTCCGTCACAAACTGTTTAGCTAGGGACACTTTTCCCTACTAAACTTTAGCAAGGAGCACTTTAGATAGAACCGATCCATTGGTAATCCGTTGCTATATCCCATTTAGCGACGGATAATGCTCATTCAGCTAGGCAATTGTCCCAATCTATATAGAATTTTTCATGTAGTATAAAAATGCTAGGGCAAGGCATTCAAGCACTTAAACAATTTTTCTTATCTTTATGAAGAGAATAATCTCAAGTGTTTCAAGTCAATACCAGTTTCAAAAAATGTGGTAATTACGCTTGTTAAATGCTTACATCTTCATTATAGTTTGGCAGACATAATGAATATTACTAGAAATTAGTTGTCTTCTTCTCGGATTCATGGCTTCATGGTTTTGGTTGCATTATTTGTTCATCAACATGGCTAATCGAAGCTTTATATCAGGAACTAGTTAGAAGCATAATAATAGACTCATGCATCCATGTCATTGATAATGGCAAAGTAATTGTTAATAGAAAAGTAAGCGCATGTGAGTAATGATTTATCTTTCTCCAAACTCTTTGAGTGTTTTTGCCTATTTCTTGATTCTCATCCTCATCTTCTATTTATAGGTATTCTTCATTTTCACACTATATAGTACTTTAAATCACCATGATCAGCTCAAGGTATGTATATTTTTTATGCTATACAGGTCTTCTTCATCCTTATAACTATAACTACAATCATTCTATGCGGTTAGGAGCTAATAGTTCAGAGGATGCATCTAGATAGATTCGTTCTCTGCTGAGTACTGTATTAAAGGAGTGCCCAAATATAGCAAAGAATTTTGCACCCATTTGTTATTGGGAAATGACTCTCCTTAAGGTATCTTACTAACAACATTTCTCTATATTTGTACTCTTCTTTGACACGTAGAGTTTCTTCTTCGTCATTGCCCTGTGCTTTTATCCTCCCAGATTACGCATTTCAAAGAGGATCAACAATAAAAGATATAGAATATTTCATGAGATTTCATGCAGATGCAATGACATCTAATGTGATTGCATCCTCTCCTTAGAAAAAATTTGGTTGTCAGTAAGGTAATATCTATCCTTTTTCCAACACCTTGGCATGTTTTAAATGTGGTTGTGAGTTTAATTTATGCCTAGTATTAGCACCAAACATTATAGGGTTGCGACTTTACAAGGAAGCAAAGGATTGGGGTAGTCATGGTGGAGTCACTTTAAGTTATGAGAACTGTGGTTTGTAGCTTGTTTCCTTCATCTTTCAAAGTGAGAAAATTTGTTTTCAATGTTGGGATGATCATCTTGCTATAATAGGTATTGGTGTTGTTGATGGGACTTGTGAAGTCATTTTCCAAATTCTCATGTCTTTGTTTTCTTTGAGATATGAGTAAGGTTCTACTATATAATTTCTCATTTTCCTAAATTTTTCTTAACTTCTTGATAGAAAATTGATTTGTATTCTTCCAATAGATGGGACTTCTGTTTCTACCTAGGCGGTGTGGTGGAGGAGCTTAATGGGCATACTGATTTTATTCACAAGTAGTTGTACAATGAATGGCTTCCCTGGTTAGATGAATAATTGTTGCTGATGAGTTGTGGAGTTAAAAAAAGCAAGCTATATCTCTACCAATAGAATCTTGCATGATAGAATTACCATATAATTTATAGAGTTATTTACTTAATATATTTACACTCATAAGTTATAATGATAATAAATAAAAATATTTTTTGATTTATTAATTCAAGTTATTTACCAAACATTCACTAAATATATTAATTATCCATTTGGTTTTATTTTACTTATTTGCTAAGTAGGCTTTTAGTTTGTATTTAATTTGTTATTTTAGCTATAACTCAAGCCATAATGTACTATGTGTATATGTTTATGGGTTTTCTTAATCTCAAGTTTAATTTGTATAATGTGTTATTTGCATTAGTTAATTAACTAGACCCTCCACTTGTAGGGGTATGAAACCAAGAGATCTATTGATGTGGTGATATTTTAGAAGGGAAGAAGATGGAACTTATGGTGTAGTAATGTATAAATGAAATTTGATTTTTATAAAAATTTTTAACATTTATTTTGTGAATTTGATATCTCTATTTTGGTTATCTTGGCAGTTATTCTATAAAATTCGGTGATTCACAAGAAATGCACTCCACAAAAGGGCTACATTAGAGCATGCCTTAAAAGTAATGTAGGCTACCCTTTTTTGTAACCTTAGCTCTAAATGTTGTTTGTTTATAGCAATCTCAACCTAAAGTTTTACTTTCACCCTAATTCACAAGAAAATGCTAATGAACTATGATATACAGATGATTGACTCTAAATTGGGTGTTAGCTTAAATTAACATTTATGAATCTTTGAGCGGTAGGATTAGAAGGATGAAGGATTGCATACTAATAATTCTTTTTTACAAATGTCTTGTGTAATTATATAAATACTAATATTGGGTTTCATAATAACTTTGAAGTTAAATTTGTTTATGAAAGAATAATATATTAAGATAATAGATCACTTGAGAAATTTTTCTATTACATAGTCTCTTCAAACACAGTTTCTTCAAAGTTATCGGGTAAAATTATTGAGATAATTATCTCTTTTTGTATATCTTGTTAAAGTGCGAGCCTTGTGTACTTGGGTATGAATGTGATCTCCATCTATCTTATATTATCATAATATGTGGAAGCATTTAAAATATGAATGCTAGATAAGAAAACAAATTGTACCAGTCTTATCTTGACAATCTAACCTCAAAAGATTGAAGAGATCAATCATAATAAATCTTGAATTTGAGAATTACTATTCTTAGAATTTGGATAGATTTTTGTTATTACATAAAGATATGATATCTTATTAGATAGTAAAATATATTAATTTTAACATTTGAATAAGTCATAAAATTGAAGACCAAATGGAAGAACATATTCATCCATTATTTGAATTCCACAAGAATTTTAAAATTGGATTTGAAAATATATCAATTATCATTGGTAGTTACTTATAAATTACCATAAACTATTAGGAAATCTCTCATTTATAGAGATTGTCGGATAAATGTTTAAAATAAGTGTTTTAAATCTCAATATCTAAGTATATTGCATGGTAATTCATAATATTTGTAAATCCGAAATGAGAATATTAATCCTACTTTTTTATAATATCATCAAATCATATCCCCCTCCAATTTTATCCAATCAAACACAACCTAAAGAGTAACTAGGCATGAAGAAGCATTATAAGAGCTTGTACAAGCTACCATTTTTCTAATCATTCTTTTCCTGTTGTGATAGATTTTACTAATGTATTAGAATGTATCAAACTTAAATGACATGGAACTCATTGAAATTTTAATTTAGAGATTTTGGGAGCTATACCTCCTTCCATCATCAGCATGCTCCATAACTATTTGTATGCTTGAAAGGGTTGCAAGTAGCAAAAATGGCTCTTTTCTCTGCACTCACGGATTACTTTTTTGACTAAATACTACCATCTTCAACATTGATAGAGTTGTTTAAGGAAAAGTATGGGAACAATCATTCTGAATTTTCATCTGGAAATATGCAAAGACATGTCTTGTTGCCTGAAACTGAAATTAATGCTATAAAAGTTGAAGATCCAGGAAGTGGTGATGATGGCGAGGCAGAAAATTCAACTCTTGGATTCACCAACTTAGTATCTCTTAATGATGCCTCTGATGAGTTCTTTGATGTTACTGATGACATTGAGTTCGTTGATTTTGACCATCTTATTAATGGATGGTCTTATGAAGTGAACTATGATCTTCATGCTCATGTACCCCAAAAACAAATTCTTTACAACTTTCAAAAAGTTCTTATTAAACACAATCTCATTTTTCTAATTATGAAGTCTTGTTTTGTAGAATATCAAACAATCAAAGTTATCTTCCAAAACTATTGTCAAGAAGCTCCATGATTTTGCTGGTTATACCCATTTTTTCAACTATTTAATATTTTACATGATCTTCTATACTTATTGATATATTTATTTATATTTGAGATGAGTGATTATAATGTGATTTAACAAGTTTAGAAGTAGTTGATAAATTATATATTTATTTTGCACACAAACATAACACACTACATGCATATAAGTGCCCACTACCATTCCACAAACGCATCCACTGTGCACATTATCACATGGCACATGCCAAACTGCCACCTGATTTGTGTCACACTACATACACATTGAGACTGCTGCACACACGCATGTGCTACATTCCAGACTACCACCAACACATGGCTAACTTCCATGTGGTGCATGCCAGATAGCCACATGATGTGTCACACTATTATTGCACACTCAATCCCCCCCCCAACCCCACGCCAAAAAGTAAGCTCATAAAAAACTCATAATCATAAATGTGTAATGAGAAAATTTAAAAAATATAAACCCTAACGATATGAAAGACAATATTCATAAACTAGCATTTTTTCTAGTTTTTCTTTTTTTTGAAGCTTTGCATCATATATCTTGGAATTCATTGCTTTTTAAAGGCTTTTTATTGGGATCCGTTAAACATATATAGCAATTAGCTATGTATATTCTTTGTTTCTTGATTATTTGTGCTTGGTTTTCCTAAAGATGGACATCATTGGGGTGTATTGTGATGCGATGTGAATTACACTTTCAGGGATGAAAGAAAATTTGGAATATTTAGCAGGCTAGTTGTTTGTACAATTTCCATTAATATTTATGATGAGGGAAATACCCTGAGATTCATAACTAATTCCTCTGCTCATGTTACACATGTTGCTACTATTGCTACTACATTTCACCCACATATATCACACCCGTCTACTGCTATTAGTTTATTCCTTCATGGTGGTTTTAAATTTTCATCTCTCTCTTCAATATAGGGAGTTGTTGCTCAATGGAGTTGTACCTGGGGCACAAATAGTATCATGCAAGATTGGAGACTCATGCTTGAGGTCAATGGAAATAGGGACAAGCTTGACACGGGCCCTAATAGATGTAGTGGAGGTTGGCTGAATTTTATTAGTCATTTGTATTTACTCTAGATAATAATATTCACATGGTAAAAACACTTGCTTTTATGTAGCATAAATGTGATCTCATCAATATGAGATCCGGCGAACCCACTTTACTTCTAGATTATGGTTGTTTTGTTGATCGTGTTAATGAAGTATGAGTTATAGCTATTAACAATTGAAGCATGATGCTAGTCGAGTAGAGGGCCAATAGCTGATGGTGGTGTTAGGACAAGTATAAGTGCTCATGGTGGTGCTGTGACTCCAATGCCCACATGGACTCTCAAAAAGTGCTTGCTAATGAATGGAACATCAATGACCTCCCCATCTACTTGTGGAGGAATTGCATATCTCATTAATGCAATGAAGCTATGTGCTTTTTTATTATATATTTATTTTATTTTGGTGTGTTATTTGTGTAGAAATTGATGGTGTTCTCTTCACAACATTGTGTAGACCGTATGTATTCCTGTGGGTCCATATATTGTAAGGAAGGCTTTAAAGAATAAATCAATTCCTATTTCTGAGTTGCCTGATGATAAACTATCTACATGCCATGGGCTCATTGAAGTTAACAAGTTATATTTCTATTCATATGCCTTTGTTCTTTGAAATCTCATTCTGACCAGAGCTACCTTCGTTGCTTTGATCGAAATCTCATTCCTCTTTTGCATCTTCTATTATCCACCTGCTACATCTCTTTTTTTGCTTTTTTTACTATTCTTTCTCTTGGGTGCTTTCAAAGCCCAAGAACCAGTGGCACCCTTGGCTTGGTTTTAAATTTTTTTTATTCCATCTGCATCATTCATGCCTTGTAGGTTCAACCAAGGTCCCATCTTCATTCAAGTAATCAAGGATATTGTCATCATCTTTTGGGAATAAGAATCTTGTGATGAGAGACAAGTTGGTTGATATATATCTTGGGCTTGCATGATCTTTACCTCCCATGCTCCTACTACCAAACAATCCTTTTGAAGAAAGAACATTAATGTTGTTGCTACCAACAAAATTTTGTGCCATACCCATGATGGTACTGTACAAGCTCTGTTCACCATTGTGATAAACAATGATCTTCATCACCGTACCTCCCAGCTAGACTAGTTTTTCTTCTTTGAGTATGTTTTTCTTGAAATAGACAAAAAGGATCTTTCTTTGGACTGACTTTAGGCCATTGACCATGGAGGGGATGGATCTAAGATCATGCATGAAAAATAGAAAAAGCTCCTTGTTGATGAAGTCTCTGTATATTATAAACTACCCCTTATGATCAAGGTATTTTTCCGGCTCAAAGTGTTGAAACCATGTTTTTCTTGCAAAAGGCAAGCTCTATCACATCCCTATCATGTTCATCTATCCATAGAAAATCTTTCTTGTGCCTCTGTAGCTGCTTGAAATACCCCCCCCCCCCTCACTATTTATGCTTATTCCTAGCTTGTAGTACTTTATCATCCAACCCTTTGCATTACCTCCCAAGCTTTCTATCCATGATTTGTACTCAGGCATGGTTTAGAAGGGTACTACACTTCCACTTGTATGCATTTCCTTCATGATTAGGGTGATAAACTCAAATAAGAATCATTAAACTAAGTAAAGACGACCATAAACAATGAATAAAATTGATCACTAAACCTTTAATGTGTGAGCCATCATGATCCTGATCTGCCATTATCATGAGATGACCTTATCTCAAAGCTTTGACACTATCATATTGCTTATGCTATTGCAACCCAATAATCTATTTTATGTTTTCAATTTCTCTATATCTCAACATAGACATCGATCAGCATCCTTCGCATTAGCGTCAATCACTTCTTTGGAAGGAATTGAGGATAGAAACAAAGATTCCACCCACGTTGCAGGTGAATTCAAAAGATATACATAGTTTATGGAACCAGTAATGGGAAACATTGTTGGACTGGAAGCCAAAATATTTCATGAGCTCTATATTTTATCTACATTGGATTTTTTTTTATGTATTTTCTGATTCTTATTGTTCAAAATCAAATTACATCATGAGTTTTAAATATGATGTTCGATTATAATATCATGGAAGTTCAATAAACTAAAAGATTTTCATCTATATAATGATGATTTCTTCATCTAGACTATGTATGGGTCAACTCTGAAGCTGATGCATTAAAAAATTAAATATAGGCTTCATTCTCAAGATGTTCCATATGGCTCTAGTAGTGGTCAACAATCTATTACTAGATTCTCTCTATATGATGATTTCAATAGCTACTAGGTAATTATTTTATTTCTTCCATGTTGTAAAATAATCTGTTGGCTATTCAATATTTGTTTTATGGATGATATTTTGTAGAATGATGAGTAAATGCTATATATGTACTGAAAATTCCATAATTCTCTCAATTAGTATACCGTATGCATATTGGTAAATGCTATATAAGTGATTATCATGTCTATAATTTTTGCTTAATTAATAAGTTGTTATCCTTTTTATCGTTTAAGTTTGAATTGATCTATAAGCAGAAAATGAAAGAAGTGAATGATGAGTTGAAAGAAATGAAGAATGCAATGCAATATCAGATAACTTATATGGAGTCACAGTTAGTAGCCTTGACGAGATTAATAACACACTGAATTCCAATAGAGTACCCACGAAGGAGAGCCTTGCACAAATGAACAAACTGATGATGAAGATGATGATTTAGTTTTAAATTATTATACACCTATGTTATGTTTTTGTTTTAACCATGTAACTTCTGTATCATAATTATTTTTGATCTATTTTTTGGATTTGTTAATTATAAAAAATGATTTATAGTATATATTTTTATTAAATTTTATATAAAAATGTAAAAATACGTAATCAAATTTTTTGTAAAAAACAAAATTGTGAAAAAAGCATAGGAATAAAAATAGCTATGGACTTTTCCCTCACTAATTTAGCTAGAAGATTTTCAGTACAAATTCAGTTGAAAATTATTAATTAATATTCTTAATTATGATTATATTTAGCAAGAAAAAATTATAATTAGCTAGCAAATTTAAATAGTTAAAAAATTTGCTAGAAAATTTTTTTTTCTCGTTAATATTTTGTGACTATGACTTTAGATTGAGATAATTTTTATTGTTAGTCCATCGTTATTATATTTTAATGAAAGAAAAATCCCATATAGCATGAAAAATTTATTGAGCTATTTGAGCTTTTTAATTTAGTGCGTGACAATCAATCTATCGATCTATCTATCTATCTGATTGTCTATTTATCTATTTGTCAATCTATTTGTCAATATATTTGTCAATCTATTTGTCTTTTTATTTATTTGACTATCTATATGTGTGTCAATCTATCTCTCTACCTATCTATATATCTTTTTGTTTGACTATCTATCTATATATCTGTTAATCTATCTGTCTATTTATCTATCAATCTATATATCTATCTATCAATCTATTAATTTGTTGATCTATTTGTATATCTATCTTTCTATCTAGCTATCTAATTATTTATTTATTTGCCTATATATCTATCTATCTGTTTATATGTCTATTAATATATCTGTCTATCTATATGTATATTTGTCTATCTATCTGTATGTCTATATATATATATATATATATATCTATATTTTTGTCTATATATCTATTTATCTATCTGTCTATCATTATGTCTGTCTATCTGTCTATTTATTTATTAGTCTATATGTATGTCTATTTATGCATATATCTACCTATCTATTTATTAATCTATCTATGTCTATATGTCTGTCTATCTTTCTATCTATTTATCTATCTATCTCTATGTCTATCTATTTGTCTTTAGTCTATTTATTTATTTATCTATTGGTTTATCTAACTATCTAAATATTTGTATATATATTTATCTATTTATCTATCTATCTTTCTATCTCTCTGTTTATCTACATGTCTATCAATCATCTATCATTTTATCTATCTATCAATCTATTTTTCTATATATATTTCTATCTGCCTATCTATTTACCTATCTATGTATCTATCTATTTATTGGTCTATCTATTTGTCTATCTATCTATGTGTCTATCAATCTGTCTAATCTATCAATCAATAAATCAATCAAGCAGTCTATGAATCTGTATATCAATCTGTCTATCTATATTTTATCTATCAATCTATTATTTTGTCTATCTATCTATTTGTCTATAAGTTTATTTATATGTCTATCTATCTGTCTATTTATATGTTTGTCTATTGATCTATTTAACTATTTGTCTATCTTTCTATATATCTAATTATCTATCTATCTATATATCTACCTATCTGTCTATATGTCTTTCTGTCTATCCATCTGTCTATCTATCTATATATCTATCTATGTATTTATGTGTATATCTGTGTGTCTATATGTATGTTTGTCTATCTGTCTGTTTAGTTTATATTTAACTAGCTATCTATCTAGCAGTCTGAATATTTGTGTGTCTATCTGTCCTTTATCTGTCTATCTATTTATTTATCAATCTATATGTCTATATATTTATCTATCTATCTGTCTATCTATCTTACTCTTTATCTGTTAATCAATCTATATTTGTCTCAATCCATCTATTTGTTTATCTATCTATCTATCTATCTATCTGTCTAAATATCTTTCTATCAATCAATCAATCAATAAATCAATCAATTTATTTATCTATATATAAATCTATCTATTAATTTATTTATCTATCTATCAATATAAGTATTTTTCTATCGATGTATCTATATATATATATATATCATTTATATATATATATATATATCTCTATCTATATGTTTATCTATCTATCTATTTGTCTATCTATCTATTTACCTATCTATCTATCTGTCAGTCTATATATTTTTATATCTATTTGTTTATATATCCATTTATCTATATGTATATCTATCTATCTATCTATCTATCTATCTTTATGTCTATCTATTAGTCTATTAAATCTATATATAAATTTGTCTATCACTCTATCTATCTATCAATGTATTTTCTAATATTTTGTTGATCTATCTGTCTACCTATCTATCTAATTATCTTTCTATTAATCTGTCTATCTATTTTTTTATTTTCAATATGTCTATCATTCTACCTATTAATATGGCTATCAATCAATCTACCAAACTATCTGTCATTCTATAAATCTATCTATCTATCTATCTATCTATATGTCTATCTATCTATTTGTCTATCTATCTGTTTATCTATATGTCTTTCAATATGTTTATCTATCTGTCTATCTATCTAACTAATTATCTATCTATCTGTTTGTCTGTATGTCTATCTATCTATATATATATTTGACTATCTATCTATCTATCTATTTATCTATATGTCTATCTATCTATCTGTCTGTCTGTCTTTCTGCCTATTCTTTTTATCGATCTATATATGTATCTATTTATCTATCTATTTTTTTATCTCTATCTATCTAACTATATGTCTATCTATTTTTTATCCATCAATCTATATATCTATCTATCAAACTGTGTGTATGTCTGTCTATCTATATATCAATCTGTTTATTAATCTATCTATCAATTTAATTATTTATTTGTCGATATATCTCTCTATCTATTTGTTCATCTTTTTTTTATCTATCAATCTATCTAATTATCTATCTATCTATTTGTCTATCAGGCTTTTTATCAATCTTTTTATATGTTTGTCTATCTCTTGGTCCACTTGTCTAACTATAAGGCTATCTTATTATCTATCAATATGTCTATCTATCTATCTAACTATCTTTCTCTTAATCTTTCTATCTATCTTTCAATCTATTTATCAATCTATCTATAAATCTTTCTATCAATCAATCAATCTATTTGTCTATCAATCAATTTATCTAAAAGTCAAGCTAACTATTTATCTATCTGTCTATCGATATGTCTATCTATCTATCTATCTATGTTTCTATGTGCTGATCTATTTATCTATCAGCCTGTCAATCAATCAATCAATGAATCAATATATCTATTTATCAATCAATCTATTTATCTATCTTTATGTCTATCTATCTATCTGAATATTTGTATATCTATCTAGCTTTTTTTCTTTTTATCTGTCTGTCTATCTATCTGTCTATCTAGACATCTTCCTGTACAACTATCTAATTTATCTCTATATATCTTTATGTCTATATGTCTATCTATCTATCTATCAATATTTTTGTCTGCATATCAGTTAGTCTATCAGTTAGTCTATCTATCAATCTATCTATCTGTCAATATATCTGGCTATCTATCTGTCTATCTATCTTTTTATTTCTCTATCTATCTATATACATTTCTATCTTTCTATTTGCTTTATGTCTGTCTATCTTTCTATTTATCTATCTATCTATCTTTATATGTATCTGTCTATCTATTTGTCTATTTATCTGTCTATCTACCTATCTATCTATCTATCTATCTATCTATCTAACTCTCTATCTATTTTTCTATATCTATATCTATATATCTATCTTTCAATCTAGCTATCTGGCAAACTATTTTTCTATCTATCTGTCTATATATCTATCTATCTTTATGACTATTTATCTGTCCTTCTATCTATTTTACTAATAAATGGTCTAATAATCTTCTATCAATATATCTATCGATCAATTTATCTATTTGTCTATGTGTTTATCTATCTATTTATTTATCTATCTTTCTATCTACCTATTTGTTTATGTATCTGTCTATCTATCTGTCTATTTATCAATCTTTCTTATTGTCTATCAATTAGTCTATCAATCTATTTATCAATAAATCTATCTATCAATCTATCTAACTATTTATCTATCACCATATCTATAAATTTATCTACTTATTAATCTGTATATCAATCTGACTATCAATGTGTTTATCTATATGTCTTTCTGTTGATCTGTTTATCTATGTTTCTATCAATCTATCTATTTATCAATCTATCTATTTATCTATATATCTATTTGTCTGTCTATTTGTATGTCTCCCTGTTTGTTTGTCGCTCTTTTTATCTATATATCTGTCTATTTTTCTATCTATCTATCAATCTATCTAATTATATTTGTATCTATATATCTATCAATATGAAAATTTATTTTTCTATCAATAAGTCTATCAATCTCTATATCAATCTATCTAATTTAGCTAATAAATTTCTGTACATTTTCATTCGAAAATTATTAATTAATATTCTTAATTTCTTAAAAATTACCAAGGAAGAATATATAATTAGCTAGAGAATTTTCATTGTTAAAAAATTTGCGGTAGAAATTTTTCTCATTAATATTTTGAGACGAGGACTTTAGCTTGAGATAATTTCTATCATTAGTCTATCGTTATTATATTTTAATGACAGAAAAATCTCACATAACTACGAAATTTCACTAGCTATTTGGGCTTTTTATTTTAGTGTGTGACAATCTATATATCTATATATTTATCTATCTATCTGTCTGTCTGTCTATTTGTCAATCTATTTGTCTTTCTATCTATTTGACTATCTGTATATCTATCTATCTCTTTCTCTATCTATATATATATATCTTTTAGTCTAACTACTTATATATCTATCTATCTATCTATCTATTTTTCTATCTATTTGACTACCTATATATCTATCTCTCTATTTATCTATCTATCTACCAATATATCTATCTAGCTATCTATATATTTATATATTTGTCTATCTATTTGTCTATATGTCTGACTATCTGTCTATCAATCTATCTGTGTATCTATATGTATATCTATTTGTCTATACATATGTCTATGTATCTGTGTGTGTGTGAGTATATATATATATATATATATATATATATATATATGTGTGTGTGTGTGTGTGTGTGTGTCTATATTTTTGTTTATCTATTTATTTGTCTATTTGTCTATAATTGTGTCTGTCAATCTGTCTATTTATTTATCGGTCTATATGTCTGTCTATTTGTGTATATATATGTGTATCTATCTGGTGTATCTATATGTATGTCTATCTGTCTGTCTATCTGTGTGTGTATCATTATGTATATCTATCTATTAATTTTTTGTCTATCTGACTATCTATATCTATGTATATCTATTTGTCATCAGTCTATTTATCTATTTATTAATTTGTTTATCTAACAATCTTTCTATCCCTATATTTATCAATATATCTTTCTTTCTATCTCTCTATTATCTAGATGTCTATAAATTTATCTATCCTTTTATCTATTTATCTATTTATCTATTTTTCTATATATATTTCTATATTTCTATCTATCTACATGTCTATGTATCTATCTATTTATTGGTCTATCTATATGTCTATCTATCTGTCTATCTATCTATCTACCTAATATTCTATTAATATTTTTGTCTATCTATCTTTCTTTTTATATGTCTATCAATTTGTGTATCAATCTGTCTATCAATCTATCTATCAATCTATGTATCAATCTATTTATCAATGTGTATATCAATCAGTCTATCTTTTATTTTCATTCTATTATTTTGTCTATCTCTCTATCTATCTATTTTTTTGTCTATACGTTTATCTATATGTCTATCTATTTATCTATCTATATGTATGTCTATTGATCTATCTAACTTTTGGTCTATCTATCTGTATATTTATCTATCTATCTGTCTGTCTGTCTATCTATTTGTCTGTCTGTCTGTCTTCTATCTATGTGTCTATCTATATATTTGTCTATCTATATATCTATCTATATTTCTATCTATCTATATGTATATCTATCATCTATATATCTATCTATCTATTATCTATTTGTCTATTATATCTATATAGAAATTTCTCTCTCTATCTTTTTATGCATGTATCTAATATTTTGTCAATCTATCTCTCTAACTATCTATCTAATTATCTTTCTATTAATTTGTTTATCTATTTATCTATCTATTTTTCTATCTTCCAATCTATTTATCTTTTACCTATTAATATGTCAATCTATCTATCTTTCTATATGTCTATCTATATGTTTATCTATCTATCTTTCAATATGTCAATCTATCTATCTATCTAATTGTCTATCTATCAACCTATCTATCTATCTATGTGTCAATCTATGTATATATTTGTCTATCTATCTATCTATCTATCTATCTTTCTTTCTTTCTTTCTTTTTTTTATCTGTCTATCTATCTATTTATCTATATATCTATCTATTTCTTTATCCATCTATCAATCTATCTATCTATATATCAATAAATAAATAAATAAATAAATCAATCAATCTATATATCTATCTATCTGTCTATCTATCTATATATCAATCTATTATTTTTATTTATCTACTTGTCTATTTATTTGTCAATATTTATCTATATCTATTTGTCTATCTTTTTTTCTATCTTTCTATATGACTAACTATATATATTTCTTTCAATCAATCAATTAATCAATCAATCTACCTATCTATCTAATTATCTATTTATCAATTTGTCTATCAGCCTTTTTATCTATCTATCAATCTATCTATATATTTGTCTATTTTTTGGTGTCTTTTTTTATCTATAAGGCTATCTATCTATATGTCTATTTATTTGTCAAACTATCTTTCTATCTATCTTTCAAAATATTTATCAATCAATCTATAATTAAATCTATAAATCAATCAATCAATCAATCAATCTGTCTATCTGTCTATCAATCTATCTATCTAAATGTCCATCTAACTATTTATCTATATGTTTATTGATATGTTTATCTATCTATTTATCTATTTATCTATTTGTCTATGTGCCTATCAATCAATCAATCTTTCTATTTATCTATTTGTCTGTCTGTCTATCTATCTATCTTTATGACTAACTATCTATTTCTCTATCTATATGTCTATCTATCTATTTTTCTATCTATATGTCTATCTATATGTATGTATATCTATTTATATATATTTCTATATGCCTATCAGTCAGCCTATCTGTAAGTATATCTAACTATCAATCAATCTATATATATGACAATCTATCTGTCTATCTATCTTTCTGTTTATTTATCTGTCTATATATCTTTCTATGTATATATTTGTTTATATGTCTGTCTATCTATCTATTTATCTCTCTATCAATCTTTCTATGTATTTATATATCTATCTATTTGTCTCTTTGTTTATCTATCTGTCTATCTACCTATCGATCTATCTGTCTATTTGTATGTCTATTTTTTATCTATCTATCTATCTTTCTGACCATCTATCTGAAAAACTATATGTCTATCTATCTGTCTATATATCTATCTAAATTTATGTCTATTGATCTGTCAATCTATCTATTTATCTAATAAATAGTCCAATAATCTATCAATCAATCTATAAATAAATAAATCTGTCTATGTGTCAATCTATTTATCTATCCATCTATTTATCTGCATGTCTAAATGTCTATCTTTATATTTGTCTATCTTTCTATCTATCTATTTATTTATCTATCTATCTATCTATCTATCTATTTGTATGTCTATATTCCTGCCTACTTTTTATCTTTCTTTCTTTTTATCTGTATGTCTATCTATCTGTCCATTTATTAATCTTTCTTCTTGTCTATCAATTAGTCTATCAACATATCTTTCAATTTGTCTATCTTTCAATCTATCTAATATTTATCTATCACCATATCTATCAATTTAGATGTTTATCAATCTGTCTATCAATTTGTTTATCTATATGTATATCTATCTTTCAATTTGTTGATTTGCCTATCTATTTGTATGCCTATCTGACATTCTATCTAACTATATATCTTGCTTTTTATCTATATATTAATCTATTTGTTTATCTATATATCTATATGTTTATATATCTATTTATCTATATATCTATGTATCTTTAAATAATCTATCTATCTATCTATATATATCTTTCATTCTTTTTTCAATCTATCTATCAATTTGTTTATTAATATATCTATCAATCTATCTATTAATTTGTCTATATATATATCTATCTAAATGTCTATTTTTTTGTCTATCTAACTGTGTATCTTTCTATCTCTCTGTCTTTTTTGTCTTTTTGTCTATCTATTTGCATATCTATCTATTTATCTATCTATTTGTCTAATTGTCTATCTATTTATTTATCTAACTATCTATATGTTTATGTGTGTGTCTATCTATCTTTCTATCTACATATCTATCAATTTGTCTATCTAATTATATATCTATTTGTAGAGGTGTCAAACGGGCCGGCCCAGCACGGCACGACCCGTTTTTCACGAGCACGATTGTGCTAACGTGCAGTGCCGGGCACGGCACGGCCCGTAGGCACGGCAAGGCGGTGCCGTGACGTGCCGGGCCCGCTCGGGCACGCCTTGGCCATACAGGCCAGGCGGCACGGCCGGGCAGGCGGGAGCCGTAACGCGTGACCGGGTCAACCGGGGTCCGTGAGGCCTCACGGTCACGGCCTCACGGGCTAATGGTAGATTAGAATTTTTTTTTTATTGTAAATTTTTTGATTAAGTAACCGTATATAGTATTAGTAATAATTAAAAAATATAATTTTTTGTAAAAATTATAAAATTTAAAATTAAATAAAACAACCAAATATTAGAAAAAATTTTTTTTATCAAATTCAATTAAGTTTAGCTTTTTTTATTATTATAATTTATTAATTATATATTAAAATTTAAAGTTATTAATTTTTAAAATAAAATTTAAATCGTAAAATAATAAATAAATACATTAAGTTAGTAAAAATTAAAATTAAAAAAAAATTAAACTACACAAATGAAAAATTACCAATCATGCTTTTGAAACCAATAGTCCGAACAAAATAAGTATAAGTTTCAACACAACGTATGGTACAAAGTACAAACAAAGTGTATAAATAAAATAAATAAAAAAACATCGAAAAAAATGAGCAGATGAGCATCAATCGTCAAGCGGCATATAATGAGAATCATCAGCTGCAACATCAAGATCAGTATCATATGGATCATCATCATCGGCAATCAGCTCCTCCGCCATCGTAGTGGATGTGGATGCGACTGTAGTGTCTGTCACAGTCCCAGCTCCAGCACGATCATGGATGCTAAACCTCGATTCCTCTCAATCCTTCAAACATGCCAAGGCCTCAACCATATCTGGACGTAATCTCGATCTCCTATCCGAAATCACGTTCACTGCAACAGAAAAAGCAGACTCCGATGCTACGCTCGACACCGGAGGAGTCAGTAGATCCCGTGCCATCCTAGATAGCATGGGATAGGTGGGCTCATATGATTTCCACCACTATAATAAATCAAGATTCTTATTATCAGAAGGTGATAGGATTGAGCAGTAATCGGTATCTAAGTACCGAGACAGCTCGCTCCTATGTGATGGTCCACCCCTACGTTTCCCCCTCGCTAGGTTAATGGAGTAATTGTCATCTCCCAACAAGGTATCAGTGTCCGTAATCACAGTCTCACCACCACCACCACCATACCTAGTATCATAGTATGTGAACAGGTCTGTCAACTTCTCGTAAATGAACCCTTCAGGTGGCTCTTCCAGGTTCATGCACGAGGAAATGAAAGTCAGGGTGTTTTCAACCCCTTCCACCTTAGCCCTAGGGTCCATGCATGCTGCGAGGCAATAAAGAGATGGAATGGTGGACCAGTACTTCAGGTATTTGGTCTCCATCTCTACAACCATATGGCTAAGCGTCGGGTCTGCTCGATACTTCCTAAACATGCTACTAATGTTGCATATGCAACGGAGTGCAATGCAAGTGGTGGGCGTATAAACCAACGAACACATGTTCGTCGTGTCATAAAATATCTTCAGGAATTTCATAAATGAAATTCCTGAATCCCAGTCAGTGTCGTCATTAATAAGTTCGCCACTCTTACTATTGACGTAGTCGGATATCACGTGTTCATATCCAACACATGATTCCAACATCAGGTATGTGTAATTCCAACGATGTCTCACATCTGATTGGAATTTTTTCTTCTTAAGATTCGCAGACAAACAGAGATTACCAAACTCTTGTAGTCTGCGAGGAGTGCGAATATACTTGAGTGCATTGCGTATATTTTCCAACGCGGGGGAACAGACCTTCATACCCGCTTGAACTATCAGGTTAATAACATGACACATGCATCTGACATGAAAGATCTCTCCTAATGGTGCGTCTCTAATATTCCTAACAAACATATTGATCGCTACTCCATTATTCGCAACATTATCGAAAGTGACACTAAAAATTTTATTTTGAATTTTATATTCCCTAAATATTTTCATCATACACTCAAAAATGGCCGGGCCATCATGAGGATGAAGAATCTCAGTGAATCCTAATATTTTTTTATTGATTGTCCAGTTAGAATCGACATAATGACTCGTGAGATATGCATAAGAAGAATCATCGTGACATGTCCATATATCGGACGTCACGGACACCACTCCACTAAATGCCAAAAATTCCTTAATTATTTTTTGTTTTTCTAACTTATATATCTTTAGTATGTCACTCCTAGATGTGGACCTAGGAATCCTACGATAGGATGGA
>JAREIK010001641.1:507910-545410 GCA_029783825.1 Sapria himalayana | reverse complement strand
ATTCTGTAAAATTATGCAATACAACTTATACCTTATTTATAATACTATAGTATATATGTACATATATATATATATATACACACACACATATGTGTGTGTGTACATACATACATCAGCATATATGTATATTTACATATACAAAAAAATATATATACCATAATATATATGTTGTATATATAATTTGATTTGATAATCTAGTTGTATAACTAAATGTTTCTGTTTTAATATTTTCATTTAAGTGTATGAAAGAAAATATTAAAAGGACGAGAATGCAGTAGTATCACAATAATGGACCTCCTGCTAACCGGTCAGTGGGCTGAAATTTTTGGAGCAGTGCCCGACCTGCATGATGATCCTACCCTCTCTAGTTAATTGAACTGAGAATGTTTTAATATAAAATATTTTGTATTTTAATTTTTTGGGTTACAGTTTTCACGAACTAGAACTATTTATATTCGTTCTCTTTCTCTCTCTGTGCGATTTATCATAACCATTTCTGCACTGCACATACTGTAAGACTTCTGATTTGGTTTAATCTGTAATGCATAAGTATTTTCTGGTGGATTTAGCTAGTCGTATTGAATGATTAGTGAACCACGTTATTTCTCATTTCTATTTTCATTTTTGTTTTTGCCGTGGTAGGTTTTGTTGTTCTTTCTTCTTCTATATCTTAAAATCACAACTATGGAACTGTGATTACTAAATAATATAAATGCACGTAAATACAAAAGTATATTTGACTAAGTATAAATATTCTACATAAAACTCTTGGTATTAGGGATGCTTCAATTCTTTTATACTATATCTATTATTATGCAATTCACCATAGTTTATATAGTTCAAGTATTTTCAAAACATTATAAATGGAATTATTTTGAACAATAAGCATTAAAACTCAATCTCATTATTTCTCCAACATAGAAAAGCATAGAATGACTAATGTATGATACATGGAGCAATGCTACACAAGCTTATGTATGGATGTAATACCCATACCAAATTGAGCACAAAGAAGAATAATAATCATCTTACGTCTCTCGGAAAAAAAACAGAAAAAAGTCAATTTATCAAAAGTACCCTATACCTGTGCTATTGCCAGGGAAGATTCCCTTGCAACCCTAGAAAATAGACAGAGTAGCTAGATTGATGACCAGAAAAACTTCAACAGAAACTAGGAGCTCCCTAGCCATAACATCAGATTCATTTCCAACGAGATAACCAGAAACCAATACATCAGATATCATAAAATCATAGTGCAAAGGAGGAATGACATTAGGCACCTCTGAAATGTTAGAAATTGCACATTCAGTAATGATCTATTATTCACTACATGATAGAGCTGCCTTTAACTTGCATATCTAGAAACCATTATCAAATGTAGCATCCTGTGAGGACTCCATTCAATAATTGAAAAAGAAAACAAGAAGACAATAAAATGAAACATTCAAATTAGCATCCAAAGCTCAAGGAAAAGCACCATTCTTGCTGCACTAAGGAAAAAAACTTACTTTTGTTAATTTTTTTGCAACAATATCAGTGGCACAATTGGTTTCTTTTCAAATATGAACCATAAAAATTATACAAACAATCAAAAAAAAATTGAATATTACAAGTCTAGAGCCTAGCATGCAATACTAGAATCTTATAAAAAACAGCTTGCATTAATTGTATACAGCTTGAATATTTTAAAAAATAAACAATCAAATCCTAGCTTGCAGTACTAGAATCAATAAAAAAATAGCTTGCATCTTTTAAAAAACAAACAATCAGAGCCTAGCATGCAAGACTAGAATCTTGATTGTGGCCAACTACATCACCGAAGCAATGCATGTGATCCACTGAACTTCTAGTGCTCTACACAAATTGCATTTTCTATTTATAAAAGAAGTTTATTATATTTCAATTCACAACATTATAGCACGTTAAATTGAAATCAAATAGAATTAATAACATGATTAAGAAGATTGATTTGTCATCCCTCCAAGGCAGATGATTGTTCCAATCTTCATGCTTCAAAAGGTAGTTGCAACAAAACAACAATAACAAAAAGCCAACAAGAAGTGGAAGACATGTTGAGTGGAAAGGAAAAGGCATCACGAAGACGAAGACCAATGTGAGGTAAAAATGCTACGCAAATAAGCTTCTGGATTAGGTTAGGTCATTAGGAGTAACCCTATATTTGAAAAATGGCACCAATGACCGACCAAATAGCATTCCAATTTGCTTCTCTGAAATTGAAGACTAACAATGATATAAAGATAAAACACACAATTCATGATAAAATTATGCAAAACTTTTTAAAATGAATGTTTCATGCAATTTTAATCACACAAAATACTAATGTACCAAAGCAATACTAGCGTCATACTAAAATACCAGCACTATATTGTGTCAACTGATGTGGACACTACCAACATGAATCACTATTTGGTTCAAGATTACAAGAATCACATCATCACACATTGAATGGCCACACTATGGCCAAAATCTTCATGAAACAGCAAAGCAATGTTATTTTCCACATCAATAATAAATTGGAACTATCTTTGTCACTTCCAAATATTTATATATATTGTCTATTGTCAGCATCACATGTTAAAGGTTCACAACAATTCACATAGCTTAACACCACTATTAACATTTATGCTGCATAAATAAGGTGGTTGTGTGATATGAGCTATGTGACAGTTTTCACAGTGGATGCATGTGTGGAAAGGTAGTGGACAATTATATGCATGTAGTGTGTCATGGTTTTTGAGGTAGTGTGGATAGTGAATGCATGTAGTTTATAATGGTAGTCTACAAAATAAATATAGTGCTGAAAAGTTAACAAAAAATTAATAAAAAATGAATGTGTGTGGGTTATATTTTTTCTGATAGATATTTTGGGTGCACCAATTTGTGTGGAAAAGTCCCTAGCTAATGTTGAACAAGATATATACCATTTCTAATAACCTAACTTCAACACCTTGCAAAATTTATCAATAGAATTTAATCTATTCAAAAATTTTATTGTTAATCCATTGATAATTATTTGTTGGATCTAGTGATAATCAAACTAGTTTAATCTTATCGTTTAAAAAATACCATATGGTAACCCATTATTAAATCAGTTGGGAAACTCCAAATTGAAATTTTGATGGTATTATATCCGTAGTTATTAATGGATTCAATCTATTGATAAAATTTGATTGGTAAAATATTTTTTTGGTAATAATAATTAAACACATAGTTATACATAGTCATCATACACTATTATACATATAGTTATAAATATAGTTACATATAATTATATTAGTAATATATAGTTATAAATATTGTTTTAAAAAGTTATATATAGTTATATGTTGTTATCCATTTATTTATAAAAATAGAATTGGTAAAACATATAGTTTTATATAGTTTTAAATATATTTATTATGCATATAATTATATATAAAGTTTTTATAGTTGTACATATAATAAAATACAAATATATATAGTTATATGTTATTATACATATAGTAAATATAGTTATAAATAGTTATATATAGTTAAACATATAGTTAAACATATAGTTATATATAGATATATTCATACAAGTAGTTATAAGTAGTTATAGATAAATGTATACAAAGTTATAAACAAATATATATAGACTGAAATATATGTATACATAGTTACAAATATAGTTATATTTAATTATATAAAAATTTATATAGGTATACAAATATTTATAAATAGTTATACACATATAATTAAACATAATGTTGTATGTTGTTATGCATTTAATTATAAATATAGTTACATGTGGTTATACATATAGTTACACATATAGTTATACTTATATTTATACATGTAGGTATATATATTTTTTCATATAATTCTATATATTTATACATATAGTTCTGTATAGGTATAGATATAGTTAAATACATTTTTATATACTAATATATAAAAATATATATTATATATATGTTGTAAATTATATATTTAAATATAGTTATGTATAATATTTTTATAGTTATACATATATTAAAAGATAATTATTTATAGTTATATGTTCTTATACCTCTAGTATATTTAGTTATAAATAGAGTTATATATAATTATATTTAATTATACATTTAGTTATACATATGTATGCAGTTTAAGATGAGTTATATATAACATTTTTTTAGTTATACATATCATAAAATACAATTATATATAGTTATATAATACTATACATATAGTATATTTTGTTAGAAATATAGTTATATAGAATTATACTTATAGTTATAAATTATTATATAATTAATAAAAATTGTTATATATAGTTATAATTATAGTTATAAAAATAGTTCACATAGTTACATATAATTATAAAGATTTTTATATAGGTATACAAATAATAATAAATAGTTATAGATATATAGTTAAACATATAGTTATATATATGTTGTTATAAATTTTAATTATAATTATAGTTACATGTGTGATTGTCCAAATAGTTATACATTTTTATTAATTTTTTTGTAACTATTTCAGCGACACAATTGGTTTCTTTTCAAATATGAACCATCAAAATTAAACAAACAATCAAGACAAAATAGAATATTACAAGTCCATTCATCCAATGGTTACCTAGATTTAGTTCCATTTCAAAAAACATTAAAAATTGGATTATTTAGACATATTCTTATACATCTTCATATTTAACATGTATTTTGTATGTTCAAAACATATAAGAAATGCTTATTATATAAGAGTACTTTGAACTATATATTATGTCAAGCTAGATAAATATTATTGTGATTTTATTTGTTATATAATTGAGTTATGGTTTTATTTAATTTGTTTTAACACAAGAATTTTAAAAAAGAAAGCCTATATTTTTTAAAAAATAATTTATTAATCCATAAATAACAAAAAAAATCTACTTCTTATTTTCCTATTGATTGAAATAAGACCAATGATGTTTGAATTGGTTTTTTGTAGGATAGAAATTCAAAAAACACATTATGTTTGATTTGCTTCTTGAAAACACTTCGAACTTATATAGGATTGTTTTTAGCTGATAGAGACTAATATTTTTTGTGTTTCAATATATTTAATATACTTTGAAGTGATAGTGAAAATTTGATAAAAAATATTTTTTAGAAAATAGTTAATTTAGAGAGCACATATTAATGCTGAGATCTTTTTCATATTTCAATAAAAAAAACATCAAGATCTTCCACCATATGCAATTGGGTTTAATTTCATTATCAAATATTGAAGGTCAATGTCTATTGTAAATTATGTGAATTATGGTATATTATGTTAGTTTTCAAACTATTTTATTTTCACAAATAACATATAATTTGTGAACCATAAATGATATACCATTCTAAAGGTTCTAAAAATATGTTTGAACACATGTTCAAGGATATTGTGGGAGACTTGCAATTGTGTTTAATTTGTTCATAAATTATTGAATGTGATTGTATTCATTTTTATTATGTGGAATATGGTAAATTAAGATATTTTTCATGCCACAACATTTTTACAAAGCCCATATATTTTATGAATTGAATAGCATATTATTTATTCTGGTTATATACATGACATGTCAACATTTCAAAAATTTTTAAGGAGAAAAAATGAACCTAAAAATAAGAGGGACACTTTCTCTCTAAAAAGCATTATATTATTGATGAGAGTGTATCTGCCATGACAATTACCTATCAAACTGAACATTGAAATGTGATCGAACACTATAATCCAAATGAGAATCAAAAATAAATACCGACTAGAAAGAGTGATAATGTAGGGATAAGGTATTAAAAAATACAGAATCAATATAAAATAAATAATCTCTAGTTGACATGTAGAGAAGAAGCCTACTGAGAAGCTTCCAAAGGACTCGTCTACGTCATCAATCGATAAGAAGAAGAAGCATATGAAAAATATAATCCAACACAATTTATAATTGGAAGATGAGAAATATAAGCCAACTCAAAGCTTATGCTTCTTTACGATGTTGGCGGATGAAGATGATGGACAATAATGGTGGATGATGATGAAGGATGACAATGACGACAATGGTGATGGATGATGATGACCGAGAATGATGATGAATGGTGAATTTTCCCTACACCATTACTGCAATCGAACGGGTGCTCATGCTCTCAACTAGGGAGTGCAAACATTGGGTTTTTTAATGTATTTCACCCATAATGGATATGGGCTTGTAAAAGGTTTGAATATATACCATTATAAATTTTATATCAAAATTTTGATTATGTTTTATAATCTATTTCTAAATTTTATATCAAATTTTATATATTTACCTATTTATGTATTTATGTATTTGTGTATTTATATATTTATGTATTTATATATATATATATACATTTAGATAAGTATATGCATATGTATATATATATATATATATATATATATATATATATATATTCACACACACACACACACACACACATATTCACATAATTTCATATATTGACATATTTACATATATTCACATATTCATATATTCACATATTCACATATTCACATATTCACATATTTACATATTTACATATTTACATATTTACTTATTTACATATTTACATATTTACTTATTTACATATTTACATATTTACATATTTACATATTTACATTTTTACATTTTTACAGTTTTACATATTTACATATTTACATATTTACATTATTTGATATAATATATAATTTATAAAATTCTAAAAATTATTTAAAGTGAGAAGATAATTAAAAAAAGTTATATCTATTATTTTAATAAAAATGGAGTATTAAAAGCTAATACTAAAAATCATACTCTATTATTTAATTCTTATAAATTTCTGTAGGGGCAAAAAATAAAATTTGATTCAAATTAACTTAGTGTCAATTTGGTAGTAATATTCAAAAGTATTTATAGGGCTAAAATAAATATATGTTTTTTATGAGCAAAATATATCCTTAGTAATATTTAAATAACTTTGTTGAACCCCTAAAAAAACACTTGAAGTGTTATTTTAATAATCACATTAAGATATTTATTTTTAAAATCATCAATTTTTTTTTGATGTAATTAAAAGAACTATGTATTAATCTTTAAATATCAATTTATTTTCTTTTAAATTTTATGAAAATATTAAAATTTTATTTTATAATTCAAAATTTCCAAATTTTTTAGTAATTATTTTTTTAAAAGATTCTTATAAGCATAAATATATATATATATTTTTTACTTTAAATAATATAAATATTTACTTGTTTATTTGTTAATTTAGATATTTTTATAAATTTTTTTATTTAATCATACAAATTTTTATTTTAGCTTTTATTAGTAGTAATTTTTATTTATGTTTATTTATTTTTATAAAATATCTTAATAATTATTATGATTATATAATAAATTATTTAATGTTTTTTTAATACTAATATTAAAATATCATAATTAAATATTTCAAAAAAAATTTTGTATAATTTTTTGAATATTTTATATATAAAAAAAAAGTTATTTTAGTCTTTATTAATATACATATTTATTATTATTTATATATTTTTATAATTTATTTATTTATTGTATCCTATTTTTATAATTTATAAGAAGAATGTGTCTTCCAAGGATCGCTCAACAATAGACCATGACATACCTTTAAATTACAAAATTATATAAAATATTAAAACAAATAATATATTAAAAAAAATTAAATCATTAAAGATTAGTGACAAAAATTATCACCAGCACAAATAGCTAGGGAAAAATCCCAAGCTAAATGCATTAATTTTGAGAAAATAAACATTTAAGGAATAATTGCTTGCAATTATATATAAAATTTTTAAAATACAGATAATTATTTAGTGATAAATTTTGTCTCATTCTAATTAATTAGGGAAAATTCATTGCTAAATCCATTGCTAAAATTCATACTTTTCTTTGCGTGAAAATCTATGACAATATTAGTGACAAAAAATTTTAATTGAATGTAAAATTAAAAATATCTTGCTATTCGCTAGCTAATCCCTATCTAATTTCTAGCTAATTAGCTAGGAATGTTAACCTAGCTTAATTTCTTTAGTTAAATAGACATTTTCTTATAGTGGATTGAGAGACATACATGTAGGCAAGCTCTCAATCATGGAAATAATCATGTAGGTATGCAGCCAGACAGATAGACAAACAAACAATTAGACTCATAGAATGACAGATAATCATACAAACTAACAAACAGACATACAAATAGATAGATAGAAAGATAGACAGACAGATACACCGGCTAATGGATAGGCAGATAGACAAAGATATAGATAAATTGAAAGAAAAAATAGATAGATATATATAGATAGATAGATAGAGAGATAGATAGATAAATAGAGAGATAGATTGATAGGCAGAATAATAGATAGATTGATAGAGATATTGACCAAGAAATTTATAGATCGATTGATATATAGAATGATAGACATTTTGATAGACAAATTGATAGATAGATAGACTAATAGATAGAACATTAGATATATAGATAGATAAAGAAATGGATAGACAGATTGATATGTAGTCAGAAAGATAGATATAGATATATAAATAGATAGATATAGATATATAAATAGATTGATATATAGATAAAGATGTAGATAAATAGAGAGATAGAAAGATAACCATATAGATAGATTTTTATATATATATATATATATATACAGATAGATACAGTGATAGATAGATAAATAAATAACAAAATATATAGACAGATATATAGATAGATAGACAATTAAATAAAAAATAGGCAAATAGATTGATAGAGAGAAAAAGATAGATAGATAGATAGGCATATAGGTAAAAAATAGATAGATAGATATACAGATAGATAGATAGATAGATAGAGAGATAGATATACAAATAGATAGGTAGTTAGATAGTCAGATAGATATATAGAAAAAAATTATAGATAGATAAACAAGTAGATAAATAGATAGATAGAAAGATAAACACATAGATATATAGATAAATAGATAGATAGAAAGATAAACATATAGATATATAGATAAATAGATAGATAGATATAGATATAGAAAGACATATTGATAAAAAGATATATAGACTGAAATATAGACAGATAGATATACAAGTAGATAGATAGATTGATAGACTAATAGAGAGATAGATAGAGAAACAAATAGATAGATATATAAATAGATAGATAGACAAACAGACAGATATATTGATAAACATATAGATAAATATACAAATAGATTATAAAATAGATAAATAGATAGATAGGTTGGTAGATAGATAGACAAGCAGGTAGTCAAGTAGGTAGACAATAAAGTAGGCATGCAGATAGATAGATAGACAAAAAAACAAATAGACACAGATAATGAAAAAAACATACAAACAGACAAACAGATAGACAAATAGACAGATAGATAGATAGACAGATAGATAGAGAGATTGAAAGACAAATAGATATATAGATAGATAGAAAGAATGATAGATTGATTGATAGACATGTAGATAGACAAATTGATAGACAAATAGATAGATATATAAATATATAGATATATAGATAAATAGAGAGATAGATAGATTGATTGAGAGATTGATAGACAGGTTGATAGATAGATTGAAAGAAATATAGACTAATAGTTTGATAATCATTTCGATAAACATATATAGACAGATAAATAGATAAATAGATAAATAAATTAATAGATAAATAGAGAGATAGATAGACAAATAGATAGATAGATATATAACCCGATTATTAGACTAATATATAGATAACTAGATAGATAGACTTATAAATAGATAAATAGATAAAGATATATATATAGACAGATAGATAGATAGAAATATAGATAGATAGATAGATATATAAACAAATAGTAGTAAATAGATATCCAAAAAGATAGACAGACAGAAATACATATATATATATTTATATATACACAAAGTTAGATAGATAGACATATAGATTTAGAGATAGTTAGATGGATAGATAGATAGATAGACATATAGATAGATTGATAGATAGATAGATTAAAAAATAGATAGATAGATATACATAATTATAGATAGATAGAGAGATAGATAGATAGGCAGTTAGATAAAAAAAATAAAAAGACAAAAAGATAGATACAAAGATAGATAGATCATTAGATAGACAGATGGAGAGACAGAAATAAAGAGTGATAAATGATAGTTCTTTAGATAGACAGATAGATAGAAAAAGATAGATACATAGATAGATAGATCAATAGATCAATAAATAGATTGATAGATAGTTTGTTAGAAAAATAGAAAGATAGGTTGATAGAAAGATTGATAGAAAGATTGAAAAAAAGATAGATAGACAAACATATATAGTGACATATATATTAACAGATAGATGATATTTAGATAGAAAGACAAATAGATAAATAAATAGATAGATAGATTGATTGATACACAGATAGATACACAGATTGAAAGAAAAGTGATACATAGATTGATATACATTTTGTTATACAAATTCATAGATAGATTGATAGATAGATAGATTCATTGATTGATAGATAGACAGATAGATAGATATTTAGATAGATTCATAGAAAGATAGATAGATTGATAGATTATTAGATAAATATATTAATGGATAGATAAATAGATACATAGACATAGATAGATAGTTATATAGAGAAAATTTTTAGTCAAATAGATAGGAAGAAAAAAAGATAGATTGATATATAGATAGATAGAAAGCGAGATAGATAGAAAGATAGATAGAAAGATAGCTAGAAAGATAGATAGAAAGATAGCTAGAAAGATAGATAGATAAATAGATAGATAAACAGATAGAAAGATAGATATATAGTTAGAAAAATAGATACATAGATAGATATATAAACATATAGTTAGATAGATAGAAAACAAATAAATAGATAATAAATTATTATACTAATATATATATATATAGATAGATAGATAGAAAAATAGATACATAGATAGATAGATAGATAGATAGATAGATAAATAGATAGATAGATAGACATAAAGGTATATATTTAGATAGATAAATAGAGAGATATACAAATATATAGATAGATAGATTGATAAATAGATAGATGGACAGATAGATAGATAGTTAGATAGGCAGATAGTTAAACAAATAGATTGACAGATAGATCGATAGATATATAAATAGATTATTAGACTGATATATAGATAGATAGATAAATAGATAGGTAGATTAATACATATGTAGATAGACAGATATATAGACAAATAGATAGAAAAATTGATAAAAAAATTGATAGACAGATACATAGATATATAAATAGATAATAAGAAAGATATATAGGCTGATAAATAGACATATAGATAAATAGATAGAGAGGTAGATAGATAGATATACAGAAAAAAAGATTTATAGATAGATAGAAAAAATATGCAAATATATCGACAGATAGATAAATAGAGAGATGCTCATATAGATAGATGGATAGATAGATAGTCAAATAAATAGACAAATAGATAGAAAGATAGATATACTTATAGTATACTGTCTAATAGACCGATAGATAGATAGATAGACAAGTAGATAGATAGATAGACTAATAGATAAACATATAAAAAAATATATAGATAGATAGATAAACAGAAAGATAGACACATAGATAGAAAGATATATAGAGAGATTTATAGATAGATAGATAGAAAAGTAGATAGATAGATAGATATACTAATAGATAGTCAGTTAGATAAATAGATAGATCGATAGGAAGATAGATAGATAGACAGATAGGTAATAGATAGACAAAGAGATAGATAGATAGATTGATTGATTAATCGATCGATTGATATTCAAATTGATAGTAAAATAGATAGATAGATAGACAGACTAACATGTAAGTAGTCAAGTAGGTAGACAATCTGGTAGGTAGGCAGACAAACCATTAGACAAACATACAAATAGACACATAGAATGAAAGACTAATAATCAAAGAAATAGGCAAAAAGATAGAATCACAAATAGACAGACGGATAGATAGGCAAATAGATTTGTAGATAGACAAATAGATAGATAGATAGTTTGATAAATAAATAGATAGACAGATAGATAGACAAATTAATAAACAAATAGATATATATATATATATATATATATATATATAGTCAAATAGATAGATAATAGATAGATAGATAGCTAGAAAAATAGATAGATATATAGATAAATAGATAGACAAATTAATAGATAGAATTATAGAAAGAATGAAAGATAGATTGATAGACATACTAACATACGGATTGATAAATATATTGATAGATAGATTCTTAGACATATTGATAGACAAATAGATAGTTAGAAAGATAGATATAGAGATAGATAGATAGATAGAGATATAAAAAGAAAGTAAGATAGATAGATATTTAAATAGATTATTAGGCAGATATATATATATATATACATAGATAGATAGATAGATAGATTAACAAATAGATAGACATCTAGATAGACAGATAGATAAATAGTATGATTAATAGATAGATAAAGATATATATATATATATATATATATATATATATATATATATAAAGACAAATAAAAGACTAAAAGATTGATATATAGATAGATAGATAGATAGATATAATCAGATAGATAACCAAAAAGAAAGACAAACAACTAGAAATAATGATAGATAGATAGATAGATCGATAGGTAGAAAGATAGATAGACAAATAGATAGCCATATAGATATACATATACATATACATATAGATAGATAGATAGATATATAAACAAATAGATAGATAGATAGATATATAAACAAATAGATAAATAGATAGATATACATATTTATAAACAAAAAGATTGAAAGATTGTTAGAAAGATTCATAAGTAGTTATATAGATAGATTGAAAGACAGATAGATAGATAGATAGAAAAACAAATAGATAGAAAGATAAAATAAATATTGATAGATAGATTGATTGATATTTTGATAGTCTAATTAATAGACAGATTGATAGAAAGCTAGATGATTGACTTATAGTCAAAGATAGATTGAAATATTGACAGATTTATAAATAGATAGATTGATTGATAGATTTCTACAAAGATAGATAGATCAATAGATAAATGAATAGATACATAGATACATAGTTCAATAGATCGATAGACACTTAGATAGATAAATAAATAAAGAAATTTAATAGAAAGAAAAGATTGGTAAATAGAAAGACACACATATAGATAGAAAGATAAATAGAAAGATAGACAGACAGATATATAGATTGATAGATAGATAGATTGATTGATATATTGTTACATAGATTGATAGATAGATAGATATATAGATACATAGATAGATAGACAAATAGATAGATAGATAGATAGATAGACAGATAGATAGACAAATAGATAGATAGATAGATGGATATATAGATAGACAAATACATAGATAGATAGTTAGACATATAGATAGATAGATATATAGATAAACAGACTGGCAGACATATAGTTAGATAGATAGATAGATAGATAGTATATAGAAATATAGATAAATAGATTAACAAATAATTAGATAGTTAGTTTGTTAGATACATAGATAAATAGATAGATGGATAGATAAAAAGATAGATAAATAGACAGACAAATAAATAAAAAAAGTCTGACAAATAGGCAGATACATAATTTGTTAGATAGACTAATAATTAAACAAACATAATGGTAGATAGATAGATAGATTTATAAATTGATTTATAAATAGATAGATAAACAGATATATACATAGATAGATAGATTGATTGATTGATTGAATGATATTTTGATAGATTGATTGATAGTCATATTGTTGGACAAATTGATTGATAGATTGATAAAAAGATATATAGAATGATAGATAGATAGACAGTAAAATATATAGATAAAGAGATAGATAATCTCATAGATAGAAATGATAAAATATTGACAGATAGATAGAAAGATAGACAAATAGATAGACAAATAAATAAAAAAAAGATAGATAGATAAATAGATTGCTAGATTGATAAATTTATAGATAGATAGAAATTTAGATAGATGATAGATAGATAGATAGATAAATAATTGATTGATAGACATATAGATAGATACATACATAGATAGAAAGATAGATAGATAGAAAATTAGTAGATATATAGATTAATTGATAGACATATAGATAGGTAGATAGACAGATAAACAAATACATATATAGAAATATAGATAGATAGATAGATAGATAGATAGATAGAGAGATAGATATAAAGATAGAAAGATAGATAGACAAATAGAGTCATATATAAATAGATTATTATACTGATATTTAGATAGATAGATAGATAGATAGATATATAGATAAGTAGATATATAGAAAGACAGACTGATAGACAGATATATAAAAAGATTATAAAACTAATATATATATAGATATAGATATATATATATATATACACACACACACACACATATAGATATATAGTTAGACAAATTGATGGACAAATATATAGAAAAAAAGAAATATTGATAGATAGACATATAGATACACAAATAGATAGACTGATAGATAGATAAAAAGATAGATAAACAAATATACAAATAAATAGGCACTTAGTTAGACTGATAGAAAGGTAGTTAGATAGATAAAAAGATAAACAAACAGATATATAGATAGATAGATAGACAAATAGATAGACAGACACAGATAATAAATAGAAAGATCGATAGATATACAAAAAAATAGAAAGATTTATTGATAAATAGAAAGATTCAAATTGATATAAAGATTAATTAATAGAGTAATAGGCTGATTAATAAATAGATTGATAAATATATTGATAGATAGATAGATTAAAAGATTGAATTATACATAGATAGATAGATTAAAAGATTGAATTATACATAGATAGATAGATTAATTGATTGATAGATTCCTAGATATATATATATATATATATATATATATATATATATATATATATATTGACAAAAAGATTTAGATATATAAAGATAGATAGAAAGATATATATATAGATAGAGAGAGAAAAGGTCTTATAGTTAGACAAATAGATAGTCATATAGACATACAAATAGATAGATAGATAATTAGATAGATAGAAAGATAGACAAATAGATATGTAGATTGAGAGATAGATTAATATATAGATTGATAGATAGATGAAAATAGACAAATAGATAATTGATAGATAGATAAATAGTCAAATTGATAAAAAGATAGATAAATAGATAGACAAATAAATATACATATAGATAGACATATTGATAGATAGACATATAGATAGATAGAAAGATAGATAGACAGATGAATAGACAAATAGATAGATAGATACACATATTGATAGATAGACATATATATAGACATATAGAAAGATAGATTGATTGATAGAATGATAGAGAAATTAAAATATAGAAAGATAGATAAATAGACAGACAAATAAATAAAGTCTGACAAATAGGCAGATACATAATTTGATAGATAGACTAACAATTAAACAAACATAATGGTAGATAGATAGATAGATTTATAAATTGATTTATAAATAAATAGATAAACAGATGTATACATAGATAAATAGATAGATTGAATGCTATTTTGATAGATAGATTGATAGACATATTGTTGGACAGGTTGATTGATAGATTGATAAGAAGATATATAGAATGATAGTTAGATAGATAGACACTCAAATATATAGATAAAGAGATAGATACTTTTATAGATAGATATGATAAAATATTGACAGATATATAGATAGACAGATAGACGAATAGATAGACAGATAGATAGAAAAATAAATAAAAAATAGATAGATAAATAGATTGACAAATTGATAAATTTATAGATAGATAAAAATTTAGATAGATGATAGATAGATAGATAGATAGATAGATAATTGATTAATAGACATATAGATAGATAGATACATAGATAGAAAGATAGATAGATAGAAAATTAGCAGATATATAGATTAATTGATAGATATATAGATAGGTAGATAGACATATAAACAAATACATAGATAGAAATATAGATAGATAGATAGAGAGATAGATATAAAGATAGAAAGATAGATAGACAAATAAAGTCATATATATAAATAGATTATTATACTGATATTTAAATAGATAGATAGATATGTAGATATATAAAAAGACAAATAGATATACAGATATATAATTAGATTATAAAACTAATATATATAGATATATATATATATATATATATATATATATATATATATATATATACACACACACATATACATATAGATATATAGTTAGGTAGACAAATTGATAGACAAATATATAGAGAAAAAGAAATATTGATAGATAGACATATAGATAGATATATAAATAGACAAATAGATAGACTGAAAGATAGATAGAAAGATAGATAAACAAATATGCAAATAGATAAACACTTAGTTAGACTGATAGATAGGTAATAAGATAGATAAAAAGATAAACAGACAGATATATAGATAGATATAAAGATAGACAAATAGATAGTCAGATAGATAGTCAAATCAATAAATAGAGAGAGAGAGATATATATATATATATATATATATATATATATGAAAAGACATTTTGATAAACATATAAATAAACAGATAGATATTTATATAGTTTTATAGATAAATAGATAGATAGAAAGGTAGATAGATAGATAGATAGATAGGTAGGTAGGTAGGTAGGTAGGTAGATAAATTGATAGACAAGTAGATATACAGATAGATAGACTAATATATCGATAGATAAATAGATATATTGATAGATAGATAGATATACAGATAGATAGACTGACAGATAGATAGATAGATAAATAAATAAATAGTAAAACAAATAAATAGATATACATATAGGAAAGTAGTCATATTTATAGATAAATAAATAGATATTTATAGGAAATCATACAATTAGGTAGGTAGGTAGATATACACATAGACAAACAAACATATTAATACATAATATGATAGAAAAAAAATAAAAATAGACAAATAGATCGATAGATAGAGAGACTGATAAAAATATAGATACATAGACTTATTGATAATCAGAATGATAGATAGATAGATTGATTGATTGATAGACATATTGACAGAGATATAGAAAAACTGATCGACAAATAGATAGATGGATAGATAGATAGACAAATAGATAGACAAACATATTTATAAATAGAAAGAAAGATAGATAGATATACTAAAAAATAGAAAGATTTATTGATAAATAGATAGATTGACAAATTGATAGAAAGATTAATAAATAGACTAATATGCTGATTAATAATTAGATTGATAAATATATTGATAGATAGATAGATTAAAAGATTGATAGATGCATAGATAGATAGATAGATTAATTGATTGATAGATAGATTCCCAGGTATATATATATATATATATATTGACAAAAAGTTTTAGATATAGAAATATAGATAGATAGAAAGATCTAAAGATAGATAGATAGAGAAAATGTCTTATAGTTAGACAAATAGATAGTCAGATTGACATACAAATAGATAGATATACAATTAGATAGATAGAAAGATAGATAGATAGACAAATAGATATACAAATTGATAGATAGATTAATATATAGATTGATAGATAGATGAAAATAGACAAATAGATAATTGATAGATAGATAAATAGTCAAATTCATAAAAAGATAGATAGATAAATAGATAGACAAATAGATAGATAGATAGATAGATAGATACACATATAAATAGATAGACAGATAGAGAGATAGATTGATTGATAGAATAATAGAGAAATTAAAAGATAGAAGGATAGACATAATGAAATATAGACATATAGATTGATAGAAAGATAGAAAAAATATAGACATATAGATGGACTGATGGATAAATAGATAGATTAACAGAATGATAAACAGATATGCATATAGATAGATAGATATATAGATATATAGATAAATATATAGTTACATAGAAATATAATTACATAGATAGATAAAAAGATAGATAGACTTAAAAATAGATAGATATATAGATAGATTCATAATAAATAAATAGATAAATAGATATAAAGGCAAATAGATAGATAGATAGATATAAAGATAAGTAGAGAGATTGTTAGAGAAATGATAGAGAGATTGATATTTATATTCATAGAAAGATTAAAAGAGATATAGATAGAAATAGAGATAAATAGATAAACAGATAAATAGATAGAAAAATAGATAGATAGATAAATAGATAGATAGATAGATATATAGACATATAGATAAACAGATAGATTGATAGATTGATAGAGAGATAGACTCACAAATATATAGAGAGATAGATAGACAAATAGTTAAAGTGATAGCTAGAATGATAAACTAAATGATAAACAGATAGATCGACTATTGGATAAATATATAGATATATAGATAGATTAATAGATAGATAGATAGACATATAGATAGATAGAGAGAATGATAGAAAGAAATATAGATAGATAGATAGATATATTGATTGATTGAATGGTAGATTGATAGATTGAAAGATTGATAGATAGAGAGATACACATAATAGGTAGATAGATTAATAGATAGATAGATAGATAGATAAATAGATAGATAAATAGCTAGATAGACAGATAGAAAGACAGATAGAAAGATAGATAAATACATAGATTGATAGATAGAGAAATAGATAGACCGACAGATAGATATATAGATAGATAGATAGATAGGCAGACATGTAGAATGATAGATAGATAGATATACAAATTGATATATAGATAAATTAACACTACAAGAAAATATCAATTTCGCGATGGAATTTTAGCTAGGGATCAATCCCTAGTTAAATTGCAAGGGATTAGCTAGGGAATAGCACGAGATTGATGCTTTTTTATGAAAAAATAAATAGCAATGGATTAGCATGGAAATTTTTTTCGAAAATTCTGCTAAAGAAATTCGGGGGATTTAGTGATGGATTATCAATAGAAAATTTTTTAACTTATGCTCTTGAAAAGCAAGGATTTTAGCGATTGATTTTGTAATGGAATATCCCTTGTTAATAAAATTCTTGATTTAGCGATGGATTTAACGATGAAATTTTTCCTGCTAATAAAATCTTTGATTTAGCGACGGATTTTGAGATGGATTTTTTCTTGTTAATATAATTTTTGATTTAGTGATGGATGTTCACATGCTAATAAAATCCTAGATTTAGCGACGGATTTAGCGATAGATGTTCTCTTACTAATAAAATCCTAGATTTAGCGATGGATTTAGCGATGGATTTTCCATTGCTAATAAAATCCTTAATTTAGTGATGGATTTAATGATTGATTTTTCCTTTCTAATAAAATTCTTGATTTAGCTACGGATTTAGCGACGGATTTTCTCTAACTAATAAAATCCATATTTTATTAACAGATTTAGTGAACGAATATCCCTAGCTAATAAAATAAATATATTAGTGATGGATTTAGCGATGGAATTTCTCGAGAAAAAAAATCTTTAATTTTGTGATGGATTTAGCAATGGAATTTCCCCAGCTAATAAAATTTGTAATTTAGTGATAGATTTTCTCGAGCTAATAAAATCCATAATATAGCGATGAATTTTCCCTAGCTTATTAAATCCATAATTTAGCTACGGATTTAGCTATGGTATTTCCCTAGCCAATATTTATTTATATAATTTAATATTTATTATTTGTTTTAATATTTTATTTAATTTTGTTTATTAAATGTATGTTATTAGTCTATAAATGAGCAATCCGTGAAACACACATTCTCCTAGTAAAATCATAAAAAATGATATTATAAATAATTAATTTAAAATATATAAAAATACAAAAAAATTATATTAATAAGGAGTAAAATAACTATTTTTATTATGTAATAATTTTTTAAAAAATTATATAAAAAATTTTTCTAATATTTTTAATTAAGAAACTAAATAATTTTAATTATAGTAACATTAAATAGTTAATTTAATAAGTATAAAATCTTTTTCGATATTTTAAAAATTAAATTAACATACATTAAAATTTCTAATAATTTAAATGTAAATTAATTCATTTTATGATAAAATAGAAAATATTTTCAAAAAATCTAAATTGACGAATAAACTAGTATATATTAATATTATTATAAGTATTAAAAAAGAAGTATGATTATAGATCACTTTTAAAATAATAAATAATACAAATTTTGAAAATCTTGAAATATAATAAAAATATAATTTTTTCAATAAAGTAAAAAGAAAATAAAATAATAATTATAAATAAATACATAGATGTTTAATCCTACTAAAATTTATAAAAATTAAACAATTGAGTAATATTTTTACAATTAGCTTTTAACATTAAGTTTTTATTAAAATAATAAATATTACTTTTTTAATTATTTTCTAACATTAAGTAATTTTTTGAATTTTAAAAATTATTAATGATATCAAATAATATGAAATTTTATGCATTTAATATTATTTCATATTATCTTCGTAAAAATTAATATGAATTCTTAAAAATTAACCATAAAATATAAATTTTTATATAATTTTTAACATTAAGAGTATTTTATAACTTTTAGGCGAGGGCTAGAAAACAAATCATCTTTTCATTTATGTCTTATTATATGAAGTTTATTAATTTTGTACCTATTTGATATTTTTTTAAGGCAAAACATATTTTTTTTTATTGCTTATATATTTATTGTTTAATTAATATTATAATAAAAAATTATAAGGTATTTGTTTTTCATTTGTAACTTACTACACGCACATTAATTTTGTTGAAAAAATTTTGATAGTAAATAAAATTAATGAGTATTTTTGTAATATATATATATATATATATATATATATATATATATATATATATATATATTGTTTATTTTATGTTTTAATACTTAAAAATATAAATATTTTTCTAAAATATACATTCTCTCTCTAGAATTGACGCATCTTTAACAGAATCGAATTCCTCCACATTCTAAAATCTATCACTTGACGCTGATTCAACTAAAATTAATTTGAGGTTTAAGTTGTAATTTGTTATTGATTTGAAGGGATGTTTATACATTTATTTTTCATTGATTATCTTAAATTGCTTAATTGAAGAGTAAGTGTTTTTATTCTGTTTTTTTTTTGTTTCTAATTTCTTCTTTAATCATCATGGTATGCTTGGATTTAGTATATAAACTTTTTCATATACATGCTTTATGTATTTGTGATATAATACGTTATCATTGTGTGGATTTTGATGGTGACCATATACAAAAACAATAAATAAACATTATATATACTTAGGTATGCCAACTTGATATCTACAAAAAATATTCTAAAATGAGTAATGATTGAATTCAAAAATAAAATAAAATAAAATAGATAAAATAGATAAAATTAATAAAATAGATAAAAAAGATAAAATAGGAAAAAATTGATAAAATCGATAAAATTGTAAAAATCGAAAAAATCGATAAAATACATAAAATACATAAAATCGATAAAATACACAAAATACATAAAATCAATAAAATTCATAAAATACATAAAATACATAAAATCGATAAAATACATACAATACATAAAATACATAAAATACATAAAATACATAAAATACATAAAATACATAAAATACATAAAATACATAAAATACATAAAATACATAAAATACATAAAATACATAAAATACATAAAATACATAAAATACATAAAATACATAAAATACATAAAATACATAAAATACATAAAATACATAAAATACATAAAATACATAAAATACATAAAATAATAGTCTAGCATGTCAAATTAAATTAAACTAATTATACTCAATTAAATCAGTTTGAATTATTCTACCAACTTCTAGAAAACTCAATAATATTCATATATGTAATTGAAAATAATTGAGCAAGAGTTTCTCAATTCACTTTGAAATGTTCTCATGATATGTGTTGTTGTTTGCTTGGAACCCCAAATTATTTTTATTTATAGGCAAGATTCCAAGTTTTTAAATTTTTGATGCAACATTTAGTAAGCCAACACATATCTTTCACATGACAAGTCAATCCTTGGTAGGTATACACATCATCATATAACAAACACACTTTCAAGCACTTGGCATTAATGCATGAGAACACATAGTAAGCACATAATCAATACTTATCATTCATGTAAGCCAAAATATGGAAATCATACATACTAATACATGATATTCAGGCAAGTAAGCATCTAATAAGCTTGTAAGTCAACATATGATATGAAAATAATTATTTTTATTAATTTTTTCAGACTTTATTATCATTTTCCTACATGATTCATTTATATTCTTATGGTTGAACTTATCTTTAACAAAGATTATCATGGTGTGTGTGTGTGTGTGTGTGTGTGTGTGTGTAAAGATTTATATTTACCATGTATCTAACATTTTGTAAATTAAATTTATCTCAGAATTATCTCAAACATAATAACATCATATTTATGTTTCTTGAAATAAAACACTTGTATTTCTAATAACTTCAATATTCCTTCAATAGATGTCACGTAGTGTGTGATTCCTTATGATCTCTATGGTATTAGTGATGTGTCATTGACACTCAAGCTAAGATAGTATAAAATATATGAACCAAACTTTTTTGTACATAATTACTTTCAAGAATAATATTTTTAAAAACAAATAGCATGGTAATAATAATCAGAACCAACAACATGGGAGACTGATCGGCAAAAGATGATGAATACTCTAACATTGAAAATATGAGTCTGATCCTCGTAGATGTTGGATATGTTTTCCATGGAGCTATCATTTATCATGTTGTTCAGCTATTGGGAGGTGAATTTTACCTATTCTAATCATGAAGTCTCATAGCTTATATATGAGCCAAAAAATAATTTTGGGTTGAGTTTGGGAGAAGGGCATGTAGATAAAAAAAGTATAATATTTTAAATATATAACATTTTTGATTTAGATAGAGAATATAAAACTATTAAAAATATTTAGAACTTTTTAATGTCTATAATCCCCACAATGTCATGCAATACAATAAATTTTTTTCTACAAAAAAATGTTTTATTAACTTTAATTTATGATTTTCTATAACAATATAATTTATTATTACTCTAACAATTCAACTTCTACCAAATTTATATTAACTATAATTTATCCCATTAATACCTGTGGATTATGAAGAGTTTGGGTATCTCTGTAACGTTGATGAATTTCATGCCATACAAGAGTATTCTCTTTACGATAACATTCGTTAGGCCACCCTTTATCCTGTCGTGTTAATAATATCATCTTTTAACACATTGTAATTTTTCTATGTTGTAATATGTTTATTTTAAACAATTTAAAAAACTAATAAATATGAGTAGTAATTGTTAGTTGAATGTTGTAGTTATTAGTTGAGTATGATAATTATTAGTTGTAACCTACAAGCTTGAATCTAAGTTTCATATTTTACAAAATTTGTGGCAGATATATTTTGTAATAAATAGTAATAAAGAATATAAGAAAATATGAGAAGTATTATGAAAATGTATCTATCATTAATGAAACATTAATTTATAATACTAGCGAATATATGTTAGTACTCTTTTTCGTGAGTACTCTTTTATAGTTTAATATGATATAAACATATTTACTAATTAATTTTTAGTCCCAAACATATATTATTAAATATTATTTCATATCTTAATAAAATAAATATAAATTATTATAATTTCAAGAACATCAATACAATATAATAAAAAAATAGTAACATATCATAAAAATACAGCAAAATGAATTATAAAAAACATTAATAAGTTGTAAATAAAAATAAAAATTTCAAAATTATTGAGAAATATATTGTATTTTTATATTTTTTTTATCTTGAGATAATAGGATGAGATGATTTATGTGGATTAATAGTTTTTTTTTTTGTATTTATATGTGAATTTTGTTATTTAATAAATGATAATATCATTTTTATAATTTTCAAGAACATCATAATAATATATTATTGTGAGTTTTTATTTATTTTATCCAGTTGTTTTATTTTTTATGGTAATACTCGATATCTATTAATTTTCATATTTTTCCTCAATATATATATATATATATATATATATATCTCACTCTCTCTCTATGGACATGCATATATATGGAAGAAATTTATGATGCTTTAGCAGAACATTTCTTTGCTATAGAAGCAGTAGTAAATGGCCATTCAAAGTAACATTCTGCTCATGAGGAAAATTGTAGAAATATAGTTCTTCTCTCTCTCTCTCTCTAAACATCATTGCTGCTCATATTTTAGTTATTGTTGAGTTCTATGACCATATATAAATATTTGTATAATTATATATAAATAATTGTATAACTTTATAACACTCTATATAATTAAATATAACTATATTTGTAAGTATGTATACATATATGTAAATCTATATATTTATTTATAACATTATATATTTATGTATAACTATTTGTATTGAATATATCTATATATAACTATATGCTTAACTATATAAAAATATTTATAGTTATATATACTATTTGTATAATAACATATAACTATAAATAATTATATCTTATTATATGTATTACTATAAAATTTTTATACATAACTATATTTAAATATATAATTTATAACTTATATTTAATATACATTTGTATATATTAGTATTCATAAATGTATTTTACTATATCTATATCTATACATAACTATTGGTATATATATATTAAATTATATAAATAAATATATATACCTGGATGTATAAATATAAGTTTAAATATATGTGTAACTATATGTATAACCACATGTACCTATATTTAATATTACATGTATAATAACATACAACAATATGTTTAATTATATGTGGATAACTATATATAAATATTTTTAAAACTAAATAAAACTTATATAATTAAATATAACTATATTTTTAACTATTTATACATATATGTATACATATATGCAAATCAATATACTTGTATATAACTTTTTATATATTTATGTATACCTAAATATAACTACTCATATGAATATATATATATATATATAACTAAATGTTTAACGATATTTAATTTTTTTAACTATACATATTATATAAATAATAACAAATAACTATACATAATTTTTAATTATTAATGTATACCCTATATTTAAATATATAATTAACAACATAATTTAATATACATTTTTATATATTAGTATAAAAATGTATTTTAGTATATCCATACCTATACATAACTATATGTATACATATATGGAATTATTTGAACAAATATATATACATATATGTATAAATATAAGTTTAACTTTAAGTGTAACTATACGTATAATCACATGTAACTATATTTATAATTACATGTATAATAACATACAACATCATTTTAATTATATGTGTATAACTATATATAAATATTAGTAAAACTAAATAAAACTTTATATAATTAAATATAACTATATTATTAACTATTTATACATATATGTAAATCTATATATTTGTTTATAACATTGTATATATTTATGTATAACTAAATTTAACTACTAGTATGAATATATATATATATATATATAACTAAATGTTTAATGATATATAATTTTGTATAACTATATATATTATATGTATACTAACATATAACAATAAATAATTCTATCTTACTATATATATAACTATAAAAACATTATACATAACTATATTTAAATATATAATTTAACAATATTTATTTAATATACATTTTTATATATTAGTATAACCATACCTATACATAACTATATGTATAAATATATGAATTATATGAAAAAATATTTATACATACATGTATAAATATAAGTTTAACTATACGTATAACTATATGTTTAACTACATGTAACAATATTGATAATTATATGTATAAAAACATACAACACAATGTTTAACTATGTGTATAAATATATATATATATATATATATATATATATATATATATATATATATATATATATATATATATATTCTTATACATATAAAAAACTTTATATAAATAAATATAACTTTATTTTTAATTATGTATACATATATGTATACATATATGTAAATCTATATAATTGTTTATAATTTTGTATACATTTATTTATATTTACGTATAACTACTTGTATGCATATATCTATATATAATTATATGTTTAACTATATGTAACTATTTATACCTACATTTATTATTTGTATCCTAACATATGATTATATATGGAATAATATTCATTTGTTGAACTAATTTGAAATTAAATGGCAAAGATTTAATATCAACAATATGTAAGCACGTATCATGAGTGTCCATTGATCAAGCTCATATATGGTATAATACAAATAAGGGTCATACTCTTATCTAATCCTAGCCCTTGGGCCTCAGGCTCTAATATGAACTTATGTATTATAAATGATGTAATATTTGATAGGTTTATATACATAAAATTTTATTTTATTTTATATAATTTTTCATTCTAACACTGCACTTTTTATGTATATATATATATATATATATCTCTCTCTCTCTCCCTCTCTAATTCTTCTTGTCACTCTATTCTTCTTTTTCTTTATGTGTCCCACGCTCTCTCTTATTATTTTCTTTCTCGCTCTCCTTTCTTGCTTATTCTCTCTCCCTCTTTCTCTCTCCTCCCTCTCTCTCCCTTTCTCTCCCTCTCTCTTTCCCTCTCTCTTCCTTTCACCATTTCTCTTCCCCTCTCTCTCCCTCCTTCTCTCTCTCCTTCACACACTTTCTCCTCTCGTCTCCCCATTTCTCTACCCCTCTTTATCTCCCCTTCTTATCTCTCTCTCTCTCCCTCTCCTCCTTCAAACATTAAATATCTTTTGTTGCTTTCATTTCTTGTGCATTATCACATTTTGCACCATTTATCTAGTATAACTGTGATATCTATTAATCTTTATCATGCTAAATTTGCTTTATCTATTAATGTAAATTATGCAAATTCTTTGCATTTATATTCACGATATTTAATTTTTAAATATTCATCTGTAACTAATTTTATTTAATCATTGGTATATTTTGAAGTAATACAATGTTTTATTCAAAATAATGATTGACCATTATTTTTTGTAAATAAAATAGGGCAAAATGAGCTTAGATCATCAGTGGATGTACAAAAAAGGTTATTAATGGATTTTTGAATAGAGATTTTTTGACTATGCTTGAAACTTTCATCAATTTTGCATGTAGTCAAACGAGGTTGATAGATGTAGAAAAATTAAGTGTCCGTGTAATCATCGCAAGTGTCAGAATATCCATTTTCATGATGCAAACACTATAATATATCATTTGGCTAAATATGGGTTTGTGCTAAATTATTTTTTTTGGATTTGGCATGGGGAAAGTACAATGATTCTAAATATTGAAAAAAATGAGGTATTGTATCATTTGCTTATGGTTAAGAATCATCAAACACATACCATCGAATGATCATGGAAGCAGCTGGTGCTGACTTAAGTATAGATTACATGGATGAACCACCTAATACTGAAGCTCAGAAATTTTATGAAATACTTTAAGCTGCAGATAAAGAGTTGTGGCCTGTTTGTAAAACACATTCACAATTGTTATTTGAGGCTCAACTTATGAGCATTAAGTTAGAGAATCATATGTCTAAGAAATTATTTGATCAGATGTCAGAATTGATGAAGGAGATTGTTTCAAATAATAATTTGATCATTAACAACTTTTACAACACTAAGAAGTTACTACGAGGAATTGGTCTACTAGTGGAAAAAATTGATTGTTGTTTAAATGAATGCTTGTTATATTGTGGCGGTGTTAGTGATTTAATTAGCTGTAAGTTTTGTAATCATCCTCGATTTAGGAAGGCACTTCATATTGTAGCTATGTGACAAAAATTAAAGGTTGTCTTTAAGAAGATGTATTATTTTTCATTAATTCCTCGATTACAGAGACTATATGCATCAAATACTACAGCAAATGATTTGAGGTGGAAATCTAAGCATGATGTTGAAGAAGGGGTAATGTGTCATCTATCAGATTCACCTGCTTGGAAGCATTTTAATTATATACATCAAGATTTTGTAGCAGAAAGTTGAAATGTGAGATTGGGTCTCTACACTAATGGAATTCAGCCATTTAGGCAATCTGGATAATAGTATTCAACATGGCCAGTGATAGTGACACATTATAACTAGCCTCCGTGGTTTTGTATGAAAGAGCAATATATGTTTTTGTCATTATTGATTCTATGGCCAAAAAATTCGAAAGACATGCTGGATGTTTTCTTACAGCCACTTTTTGTAGAGTTAAATCATTTATGAAATATTGGGGTGAATACATATGATATCTCAAAGATGCAAATTTTCATTATGCGGGTAGCTCATATGTGGATGGTAAGTGACTTTTCTGTATATTCAATGTTGTCTGGCTGGAGTACTACAGGGTGATTCATATGCCCATATTGCATGGCAAATTCTGATGGATTTACCCTCAAATTTAGTGGTAAACAGTCATGGTTTGATAACCATCATAAGTTTCTACCTATGCATCATTCATTTCGAATTAATAGAGCTGTATTTCGAAAAAATAAAACTATGATGATAGTTGCACCAGCAGTTCGTTCAGAAGATGATATTATGATAGAGATTCCTAGTTTGGGTTTGAAGAAGGTAACTGAAAAAAAAGTTATTGAAAGTAATGGACCAATAAGCAAATTATGACAGAGATTCAAGAGATGATATTTGGGACTTGCCCTATTGAAGTCCAATTTAATTCATCATAACTTAGATGTAATACATATTGAAAAAAATGTTTTTGACAATATTTTCAACACTATCCATAATGTAGATGAAAAAAAAGACACTTTAAAATCAACACAAGAGCTGATTGATTACTATTGGCATCCTGAATTGAAACAAAATAAGGAAACAAGAAAATTTTTTAAAGCTTGCTACACACTAGATAAGAAGGCAAGACAGATATTGTGTGAATGAGTTAAAAATTTGAAATTTCATGATGGATATGTGTCAAATATGGGTCGATGCGTGGATATGAAGAATCTTAAGTTATTTGGAATTAAAAGTCTTGACGGTCATGTATTTATATAAAGATTAATACCAATTGTATTCTTTAATTTACTTTCACTAAGTGTTTGGAAGGTTCCTTACAGAACTTTGTTTTTCAAACAACTAACTAAAACCACTATCAAAATAGATGATATGGTGAGGCTGGAGAATGACATTCCACTTATTATTTGTAAACTTTAATGGATATTCCCACCGAGTTTTTTTGAGTTGCTGGAGCATTTGCCGGTCCATTTGGCATATGAAGCAAGGATTGCATGGCCAGTGCAATTTAGGTGGATGTATCTTTTTGAGAGGTTAATACATATATATTGCTGTGTTTTATTATTTAGTACTATAAGTATTATTGTAATTTAATCAAATTGAAACCTAACATTATGGATGTAGGTATCTTCGTAAGTTGAAATTGAATGCTAGAAACAAGACAAAAGTTGAAGGTTGAAATTGAATGCTAGAAACAAGACAAAAGTTGAAGGTTCAATTTGAAATGCATATTTAGTAGAAGAAGCATCATCATTTTATTCTTATTATTTTGAGGATCATGTAAATACAAATAATTGAAACGTGCCATGGAATTATGAAGGTCATGTGATGGCAGAAGATGATTCTGTGGACAAACTATCTATCTTCAAGCACCCTAAAAGAACATTTGGAAGAGCAATGAAAAGATGTATGACAGATGAACACAGTAACCTGGAGCTATGTTTTACTTAATTGTGAAGAGGTTGCACCTTATTTTATGTATGAATACCCAAAATGGTTACAGGTTGAATCATAGTTTAATATTATTTTTAATAGGACTTATTAAAAATTTATATACATTTTATTCCTCTTTTTATATTTGTGCAGTATTTATATTGAGCAGTTAAAATATAGGCATCCAGTTATTTCCAGCAATGATGTCGATTATGTTCTAGAAACTGAATTTGTGAATTGGTTAAAAAATTATGTGATTATAAATAAGTTTTATATTTTTGAATTATTTAATTTATTAGTATCTTTTATTTGTTAATATCATTTTTTAATTTATCTCACATGCAATTGATCCTTCAAATGGAGATTTAAATAATTTCATTCAAAATCTAAGTAAAGGCCCATTTAGATATGGGACAACCTATCCTGGGTATTTTGTTAATGGATATAAATTTCACACAATCGGTCTCTGTTCTTCTAAAATAACAATGAATAGTGGTGTATGCATTAAAGGCTCAGGTTATAGTGCAGATGAGATTGATTATTATGGTCAACTCAAAGAAGTTATTGAGTTGGAGTATCCTGGACTCGAAAATAACAAGATTGTATTATTTAAGTGTGAGTGGTTTGATCCTATACGAAATGTGGGCACAAAGATTTATTTAGATTATAAGCTAGTGGATGTTAACTATAAACACAGATATAATTGATATGAGCCATTTATTATGGATGCTCAAGCCGCTTAGGTATATTATTATACATATCCAGGTTTATCTCTTGATAAGAGGGATTGGTTGGTGATTTGTAAAATCAAAGCTAGATCAAAATTTAAAGTACCAATATCACAACAAAGAAATGCAGACTTAGAAATTGCACCAGCTTTCCAGGAAGATGACATAAATAATATTAAGCCTATGGATGTAGATGAAGATCTAGAAAATTTCAGTGACTCAAATGGTGACACAATAGAAATTGAAGATGATCAATTTCTATCTGAAGATGAGTTCGAACTTCTATCGGAATCAAACAAAATATCAAAAGATCCATTGGAGGATGATAGTGATGCCAATAATTAAATTATTATAATTTTATTATAAATTTAAATTATCAAAGACTTTTTATATTTTTTTGAAATATATCGGTCTATTTTATTCAAATATGCATGCTTGTTCATCTATCTATTTATTTTTTATTATGTTATGATTTTCTTGTTTTCAATGTTATTTATTTATTTGTATAGTTTTATTCCATCTCACAAGTGTTTGACTAAAATTACAAAGGCTTTCAAGAAAATGGTTGATTCTAAAGTTTTCTCCTGGAAGAAAGTTTCTGAATCGACAAAAGTGTCTTATTTTAATGACTTTCAGGTAAAAATAATAAAAAAAAGAATTGAATCGGTGCATTTTTCTATTTATAAAAATGGCTGATTCTTGTTAATATAAATTCTTTTGTCATTTTTCTATTTATAGAATCGGTGCATATGGGGACCAAATTTGATGGAATGATAAAGTTATTATTGGAGATCAAAGCTGCTCAATGGTATTCTAATTTTGTCCATAAATTAAAGAAAATGAAAGAAAGGCCTGATTTTATATCTGAGAAAGACTGGCTTGAGTGGCATAATTATTGGGAGGAGCTAGATGTGAAGAAAAAATAAGATATTGCCAGCAAAAATCAAAGAAGTGAGGTAGCTGGACTAGGTACAAGAATCTGTCGACACACTGGAGGTTCAAAGTCGAGCATTGATCATGCTCGAGATTTTGTACAAATTTAAAATTCTAAACATTTCTATATTTTGTGGTTGTCATAATAGTCCAATAAATAAAATCTTTGCATTGTTTTATTAATTTTGTTTATTTTTTTTATCATTTGTTTTTTATGACTTAATAAAAAGATGTTTTAGGCTGGAGAATTGGGTCGAGATTCAAATTTTTATTAGATTTTCAGAAAGATGCATGTGAAGAAAGTGGATGGTTAGTATTTGAAAAAAAGTCTTAGATGATTGCTATAAGAAATTGTTATATTAATTAGATTTTATAAAACTATAGTACATTATGAAAATTATTTTGAATGCAAAATATTTATTTTTTTTGTAAATCTAGAATAGCTTTTTTCTCTATTTTATCTCAAGACCTAATGGAGGAATGTGTGATAGCTACTCATCAACAAGCTGAGGGTTCTATGGATCTTCAACCAATTGACTATATTCGTATTTATTTTGAGACAATAGGAGGTCGAAAGAAGCAGCGAGTGTACAGAATCGGCTCTAAGGGAGTGGCATTTTGTTTTAGTAGTCGTGCTTCTAATTCAACTATCTTAGCAATGGTAGATGAGGCAGTCGAACAACAAGCACGGGAAATAAATGAACGTATTGTAGATATGGAGACCAAAATGAAATATATGGATGACCAGATAACTAATTTGATGGAAGAAATGCAAGAAATTAAAAAAATTAAAAATGTAATGCAACAGCAGATGTCCTATATGGAGTCAAAGTTAGCAGCATTGGCGCAACAGATAGCTTTTCAAGATCCAGCTATGAATCCTCGTAGGAGAGGCTAGCATTCCCTACAAATTATGAGGATAATTGAGTGTGAGAATTATTTTTGAACTGTTATTTATTTTTATCTTCGTGTAGCAAATAATTATGATATTTTTTTGCATGTTTCAATTTTTTTATTCTGGTTTTGTTCTTTGTATTTCCTATTAACCAAATTATGAATCTTTCAAGACACATTATGTGAGACAAAAGAAAAAATCACGATTCAAAGCATTCAGACATTACACTAGTCCTTCTAATGCATGAGTCCCATATTTACCGATTTCAACTTTATCAAAAAGAGGGCTAGCTTATCTTATCTTTATTATTCTAATAACATTTTATTTTTGCACTCTCTTTATCTCTAAACATAATTGCTGGACATATTTTGGATTTTTGTTGAAGCTGTATGACAATCAACTTTAATTTGTGTTTGTTCATGTCTATAATATTTGTTTTTATATATCTGTGAATATGTTTTTGTGTCTCTGAATTTTTTGGCTAAAGTTTTAGCCTATTATAGGTATGTAAAAGCCTATTTTCAACAGTGGCAGTGATGGTAGTGAAGGCCGTGGTGGTAGCAGAAGCGGCAGAGGTGGCAGTAGCGGAAGCATCAGCGGTGGCAACAGCGACAACGACGGCAATGGTGGCTGTGGTGGCTGTGGCGGTAACAGTGGCATACATGACATCAACGGCAGAAGCGGCAGAAGTGGTAGAAGCAGTAGCAGTGGCAGCATCGGCAGTAGCTGTATCAACGGCAGCAGCGGAAGCTTTGGTAGCAGCGATAGTAGCGGCGTTGGCGGGGGTGGAAGTGGCAGCACCGGCAGCAGTAGTGGTAGCACTAGCAGTGGTAGTGATAGTGGCATTGGCAGCGGTAGCAGCAGCAACAGTGGCAATGGCAGGAGTGGCAATGGTAGCGGGAGAATCAGCAACGGCAACAAATGTGGTATATATGTACAAATATAGTCAGTATATACGTACATACAATACTATAGTATTTTATGTACATATATACTGAGTATATATATGTACTCAGTATATATGTACGCATAATACTATAGTTCATATGTACATATACTACAGTAATATATGTACAAGTGAAATACTAGTATATATGTTGATATTTATTGCAGCAATATCTATTCATCAAAACATAGTTTTTTTATTTATTTTGATTTGATTAGGTGGTTTAAATTTCATACAGATATGATACCTCATTGTTTCCCATACAAAGCTTGTATAAGTGAAGATATATTTCAACAAACATGATGCACCATGACTCAGACAGCATTTTTGCAGTAGAAATTTGGTGGTCGGAGAAGTAGAGGAAGAAAAAGTAATGTTAATGCATTGATAGATTATACTTTATGCACAGACGGTATATACTTTGATTAATAAGATGTAATCTAATTTTTATTATTTTTTTGTTTTAGTTATTTAAAATATTGTATTAAAATAAGTTTTTAAATGATTTTTTTTTGTTTAATTTAAAATATTCATTTATAGTTTCTATTTCTATTAAATTTAATTTAAAAATATTAAATTATTTAATTAAATTTTTGTTGAAACTATATGATAATCAATTGTAATTTTTGTTTGTTCATGTCTATAATAACTATTTTTATATATCTGTGAATATGTTTGTGTTTCCCCAAATTATTTGGGTAAAGTTTTAGCCTATTATAGGCATGTAAAACCCTATTATCAGTAGTGGTAGTTGCGGCAGCGGTGGTAGTAGTGGTAGTGACAGTAGTGGCGGAAATGGTGCCAGAAGCGGTAGCGGTGGCAGCGGCACCGATAGTAGCGGTAGCGGCACCGACAGTAGTGGTAGTGGCACCGGCAGTGGCATCGACAGTGTCAGCAGCGGCAGCAGCAGCGGTGGCAGACATGACAGCAATGGCAGCAGCTGCAACGGAGGTAGTGAAGGAAGAAGTAGGATCAGCGGCAACGGCGGCTACAGTGGTGGTGGCGGCATCAGTGGCAGCAGCAGCTACAGCGGTAGCAACAGTAGCTACAGTAGAGTAGGTAGTGGCGGCAGCGAAGGTAGCAACGGTAGTGGCGGCAGCACTGGCAGTAGCCACAGTGGCAGCGGCAGTAGTGGCAGGTGTGGCAACTAGTGGCAGGGGTGGTAGCGACAGCGGAAATAGTAGGAACGGTAATAAATGTCGTATATACGTACGAATATAGTCAGTATATACGTACATGTAATTTTGCAGTATTTTATGTACATATATTCTGAGTATATATGTACTCGGTATATATGTATGCATAATACTATAATTTATATGTACAAATAATGCAGTATTATATATACGAGTGAAATGCTTTTATATATGTATTTTTTTGCTGTATATATTTATCAAAACATAGTTTTTTTAATTTATTTTGATTTGTTTTAGTGGTTTGAATTTCTTACAGATGTGGTAATGCATTGTTTCCCATACGATGCTTGTATAAGTGAAGGGATTTTTCAACAGACATTAAGCACCGTGACACGGACAGCTTTTTCGTAGCCGAAAGTTGGTGATCGGAGGAGCAGATGGAGAGAAAGCAATGTCAATACTCTAATAGATTATACTTTATGCACAGTCAATGGATACATTGTTTACTAAGATGTAATATAATTTTTGTTATTTTTTTAGGTATTTAAAATATTGTATTATAATATGTTATTCAATAAATTTTATTTGTTTAATTTAAAATTTTTATTTATAGTTTCTGTTTTTATTAAATTTAATATAAAAATATTAAATTTTTAATTAAATTTTAGTTTAAGCTGATGACTATCAACTTTAATTTGTGTTTGTTCATGTCTATAATAATTATTTTTATATATCTATGAAAATGTTTGTTTGTCTCCGAATTCTTTTGGTAGAGTTTTAGACTATTATATTTATAGGTATGTAAAAGCATATTATCAGCAGTAGTAGCAGATACGGCAGCGGCGGTAGCGAAAGCTATAGCGACTATAGAGGCGGTGGCAGCAACAGCGGGGGTTGTAGTGGCGGTAGCAGCACTGGGAGTGGCAGCGATAGGAGTGGCAGCATCGGAGGCAGTGGCAATGACAGAAGCAGTGGCTACACCAGAAGCAGTGGCGGTAGTGGTGGTAGCAGCAGCTGCATCAGAAGTAGTGGCAGCATCAGAAGCAACGGTAGAGGCAGCAACGATAGCAGTTCTAAGAGCGTCAGCGGGAGTAGCAGCAACAGCACCAAATGAGGTATATACGTACAAATAAAGTTAGTATATACGTGCATATAATACTGTAGTATTTTATGTACATATATACTGAGTATATTTGTACTCAGTTTATATGTACACATAATACTGTTGTTTTTATGTACATATACTACAGTAATATATGTACGAAATAAATGCTAGTATATATTTACATATATACTGCATGATTATATATGTATCAAAATATAACTTTTTTAATTTGACTGAGCAGTTTAATTTTCTTACAGATATGATACCGCATTATTCCTCATACAAATCTTCTATAAGTGATGAGATTTTTCACTAGATATTACATACCGTGACCCAGACAGCTTTGTCACAGTAGAAATATGATGATCGGACGAGCAGGGGGAGAGAAAGCAATGTCAATTAATGAATATATTATACTTTATGCACTCTCGGTAGATACATTGATGAATAAGATGAAATAAAATTTTGTTATTTTTTTGTTTCAATTATGTAAAATATTGAATTAGAATAAGATATTAAATGATTTTAATTTTTGTTTAATATAAATTATTTATAGTTTCAATTTTTATTCAATTTGATATAAAAATATTAAATTATTTAGGCAAAAAATTTTAATATTATTTAAATTCTAAAATTAATTTTGAAATTAAAATATATAGGGAAAAATCCCTTGCTAAATTAGCTAGGGAATTTTCCCTAGCTAATTTAGCTTGGGAAATATTAAAATTAGCAATGCATTTTCCTGACTAATTTTATTAAGCTATGGACTATAACCATCGGTAAAATTTATAGACCAACACTTTAGCTACGGAATCATCCGTCATTATTTTCGTTTAGCGATGAAAAATCTCATTTATCTTGCTAATTTATCTAGTGAATTTATCTTTTTTAGCAAGGAATTTTTCCGGCGCTAACTTTTAATCTAGAGACACTATACGTCACTAAATTTTACCAATAAGCACTTTAGATAGGGAAATTGATTTGTCGGTAATCCATCACTATATCCCGTTTAGCGATAAAAAATACACATTTATCTAGGGAATTGTCCCTAGCTATATGGGATTTTTCTTGTAGTATAAATAGATAGATAGATATATTGATTAATAGATAGAATGATATCCAGAATGGTAGATAACATATAGATAGACATATAGATAGACATATAGATAGGTAGATAGATAGATAGACATATAAAAAGATAAATAGATAGACTGATAGATAAATAGCCACATGGATAGATAGCCACATAGATAGATAGATAGGCAGATAGAAAGACAAACAAATAGAAAGAGAGGTAGATAGATAGACAGATAGACATACAAATAGATAGATAGTTATACATATAGATAGTTAGATCGATAGACATATAGATAGATAGATAGATAGACCAGTAGTTAGATAAATTGATAGAAAGAATAATAGTCAGATTGATAGATAAATTTATAGATAAATAAAATGACAGATAGAAAGATAGATAGAAAGATCGATAGAAATATATATAGATAGATAGATAGATATACAGATAGGTAGACAAATAGATAGACAACTAGATAGACAGATATATAGATAAATATATAGATAGATGGATAGATACAATGACAGATAGATAGACAAACATATAGATAGATAAAGAAATAGATAGACAGATAGATAGGCAGATAGACAGATATACAGATAGACAGAAATATAGATAGATAGATAGATAGAAAGATAGATATACAAAAAGATAGATAGATAGATAGATGGTCTTATTGATAGACACATTGATAGACTAATAGATAGACAAAAAGATAGTTCTATCGAATGTTTGATTTATAGACTTATTGATAGATAGATTGGTAGAAATATTCAGAGAAAGATACATATAAAGATATAAAATAGATAAATAGACATATACATAGACACATTGATAGATAGATAAATAGATAGATAGATAGACATATATATAGACATAAAGATAAACAAATAGAAAGATAAATAGATACACATATTGATAGACAGATAGATGTACATATAGATCGGTAGATAGATAGATTGATAGAAAGA
>JAREIK010001641.1:490410-502910 GCA_029783825.1 Sapria himalayana | reverse complement strand
ATAGAATGATAGTTAGATATATAGATAGATACATATATAAATAGATAGATTATAAATAAATAGTCAAATATATAGATAGATTAACAGATATACAGATAGATAGATAAATAGACAGATAGATAAATATAAAAAAGATAGAGATATATGGATAGATAGATTGATATATAGATAGATAGACAGATAGATAGACATATAGACAAATAGATAGATAGAAATATAGATTGATAGATAGGAATATAGATTGATAGAAGAAAGTTAGGTAGATTGATTTGATTGATTGATTGATAGACAGATAGATTGATAGATAGACAGACAACAAATTAGATAGATAGATAGGCATACATACATACAAATTGATAAACAAATACACAGATAAAAAAATAGAAAATAGATAAAGATATAGACATATAGATTGATAGACATACATATCGACAGAAAGATAGTTAGTCGGTCAGTTAGGTAGGTAGGTAGACAATCAAGAAGGCAGACCCACAGGCAAATAGATAGAAAGACAAACAAATAGATAGTTAGACAAATAGATAGACAAATAAACATATAGACATACAAATAAATAGGCAGGCAAACAAACTCATAGAATGTTTATAGATAGGTAGTTATATAGTCAGATTGATAAATAGATTAATATACATATTGATAAATAGATAGATAAACATATTAATAGATAGATATATAGATTTATATTTATTTAGATAGATAGATAGATATATATATATATATATATATACTAATATATAGATAGATTGATGGACAGATAGATAGACATATAAATAGACAAATAAATCAAAAGAGAGTGAGATAGATAGATAGATACATATATATATATATATAAATAGACAAATAGAAATTTAAATAGATAGATATAATGATATATACACATATAGATAGATAGATAGATAGAAAATAGCTAGATATATTTATAGAAAGAATGATAAACCGAATGATATAGAGATTGACAAAGAGATTAATAGACAGATAGACAAATACATAGATAGATAGATAGATAGATATATCAATATATAGACAGATAGACAGATACATAGATAGATTCATAGACAAATTGAGAGATAGATTGATGGACATATAGATAGACATATAGAGAGATAATTCAATAGATAAATAGACAAAAAGATTAACAAATAATTCGATAGATAGATAGAAAGACAGATAGATAGATAGATTTATTTATAGATAGATTGATAGTTTTTTAGACAAATAAAATGATTGATTAATAGTTAGATAGATCGATAGATAGATAGTTAGTTAGATAGTTAGATAGATAGACATATCGATAAACAAATAGAAAGATAGATAGACAGATAGATAGATAGATAGACAAATTGATAGATACAAAGATAGATATATAGATATACAAATAGATATATAGATAGATAGACAGAAAGATATATATACAGACAAATAGATAGACATATAGATAGATTGATAGACAAATAGATTGATAGATAGAAAGACTTTTAGATAGATAAATTAACAAATAGATAAAAGATAGATATATAGATAGATATAAATATAGATAGTTAGATATATAATTAAATAAATAGATAGACATATAGATTGCTTGATAAATAGATGGATAGAAAGATAGATAGATTGAAAAACATTCAAATAGATAGATAGTTAGACAAAAGGTAGACATAGAATTAGATATATAGGCATACAATCTATAGATATATAGATAGACATGTTGATAGTCAGGTTGGCAGGTAGACATATAGAAAAATAGACAAATAGATAGACAATCATACATAAAGAAAGACAAACAAAAAAATAGACAGGCATACAAATAAATAAACAAATAGACAAACATATAGATAATTTACAAATAGTAGATATATAAACAATTTGATAAAGAGATTAATAGAAAGATTCATAGAAAGATAGACACAAAGCTAGATTAATTGAGAGAAATAATAATTTATAGATTTATTGACAAATAGATAAAAAAAATAGATAGACAAAAAGATGGACAAATAGAGAAAGAGAGAGAGATAGATAGATAGATAGATAGAAGGACAAATAGACATGCAAGAAGATATACAAATAATTAAAAGATAGAAAGATATATAGATAGATAGATAGATAGATTGCTTGATAGACAGACAGATAGACATGTAGATATTTAGATCGAATAATTCATTGATATATAGATAGATTGATAGATAGATAGATAGAATGATAGATAAATATATAGACATATCAATAGATAGATATATAGATAGAGAGATAGATAGATAGACAGATAGATAGATATATAGATAGATAGAAAGATAGATTGATAAAAATTAGATAGATAGAAAGCTGATTGATACATTAATTGATAAACAGTCAGATAGATAGAAACATAAATAGATAGATAGAAAGAAAGATAGATCGATAGATTGATTGATTGATTGACACCAGTACTTATAGATAGATAGACAGAAAGAAAAATAAACAAACAGATAGATAGGTTGCCAAATAGAACGATAGACAAATAGATAGTTTGAGAGATAGTCGGTCAGTCCGTTAGGTAGGTAGGTTGGTAAAAGTCAGGTAAGTAGACACATAGACCAGTAGTTAGATAGACAAGCAAACAGACAAATAGAACAGATCGACATGCAAATAAATAGGCAGACAAATAAACACATATAGAGACTATAGATAGGTAGATATATAGATAGTTTGATAAATAGATTAATAGACACATTGATAGATAGATAGATATATAGACATATTGATAGACAGATATATAAATAGATATATAGATAGATAGATCGACAGATAAATACATAAACATATTAAAAGATAGATATATAAATAGATAGGTAGGTAGATTGATAGACAGATAAATAGACAGATAAATCATAAAATAAATAAATAGACAATTAAAAAGATAAATCGATCGATATATATATATATATATATATAGACATATAGATGAATAGATAGATAGAAAGATAGCTAGATAATTTGATATAAAGAATGATAGATAGAATGATGGAAAGATTGATAGAAAAATTAATAGATAGATAGACAGATAGATAGAAAGATAAATAAATTGATATATAGATAGATATATATATACATAGATAGATTGATAGACAGATAGATAGATAGATAAATGAACAAAAAGATTGGCAGAAAGATAGATAGACATACATATATATATACGGGTATATAGATAGATAGATAGACAAAAAGATTAACAATTAGGTAGAATACTAGATAGATAGAAAGATAGATTGATAGATATATTAATATACAGATATATATATATATAGAAAAATAGAATGATTAATTTATAGTCAAATAGATAGAGAGATAGATAGATAGATAGATAGACATATCAATAGACAGATAGACACAAATAAATAGATTGATATTCAGATAGATAGATTTATTGATTAATAGACATAGATAAACAAATAGATATATAGTTAGATAGATAGATATATATATATATATATATACACACACAGATAGATAGACATATAGATAGATAGATAGATATATAGACATATAGATAGATAAATAAATAAACAAATAGATAATCATATAGAAAGATAGACAAATAGATAATCATATAGAAAGATAGACAAATAGATAAATAGCTAGACTGAAAGATAGACAAATTGATAGACATGTAGATATACAAATATATAGACAAATAGATAGATAGATGGAAAGATATACATATAGATAGATAGATAGAAAAATAGATTGATGGATAGAATGACTAATATATTGACATATATATAGATAGATAGATAGATAGATAGACAAATTAAAAGAAGATAGATAGATAGATAGATAAATAGATAAATAGCTAGATAGTTAGAAAGGTATATAAACTGATAGACATATAGACAACTTGATAGTTAGATAGATAATCAGATTGAAAAACATAAAAATAGATAAATAGATAGTTAGATAGATAAATATATAGATAGACAGACATACAATCAGTTGGTCAGTTAGGAAGGCAAGTAAACAGTTAGGTAGGAATCCAGATACACGGACAAATAAACTAATACACTTACAAATAGATAGAAAGATAGATAAACAAATAGATAAACAGATATGCAATTAAATAGACAGACAGACAAACATAAAGATAGATTCTAGATAGGTAGATATATAGACAGTTTGATAAATAGATTAATAGATAGATTCATAGATTGATAGACAAATAGATTGATAGATAAACAAATAGATAAATAAATAGCTAGATAAATTTATAGAAAGAATGATATACAGATTGATAAAAAGATAGATAGACATATAGATAGATAGATAGATGGACAAATAGATAGAAATATAGATAGATAAAAGGATAAACAATTAGGTAGGTAGATAGACAAATAGATAGAAAGATATAAAGATAAATACATAGATAAATAGATTGATAGATTGATAGACAGATTAATAGACAGATAGATAGACATGTAGATAGATAGATAGAATGATTGATTAATAGATAGATAGATTGATTGATTGATAGAAAGACATATTGATAGATAGATATATAGAAAGACAGACAGACAAACAGACAGATAGATAGATAGACAGATAAATAGATTGATTGATAGATAGATTTATAAATGATAGATATATAGATAGATAGATAGATAGATTGATTGATAAATAGATAAATAGATAGATAGATAGATAGACAGATAGATAGATAGAAAATAGGAAAATAAAATGACTGATTGAATGTTAGATAGATAAGTAGATAGTTAGATAGATAGATAGACATATCGATAGACATACATATAGATAAATAAATAAAAAGATAGATAAATAGATAGAAATATTGATAGACAGATAGAGAGATTGAAAGATATATATATATATATATTATATATATATATATATATATATATATATATATATATTATATTTATATTGATTGATATATAGATAGACAAATAGATTGATAGATATATAGACATATATATAGATTAATAGATATACATATAAAAATTCAGATAGAAAGCTAGACAGATAGATAGCTAGATAGCTAGACAGATAGAGAGATAGAGAGAGAGAGAAATAGATAGACAGACATATAGATAAATAGATAGATAGGTAGATAGATAGGTAGATATACAGATAGATAGATAGACAGATTGATTGATTGATTGATTGAATGATTGAAAGACTGATAGATAGACAGATATATTGATAGATAGATAGTCAAATAGATAGAAGATAGATAGATAGTTAGTTAGATAGATAATTAGATAGATTGATTGATATATAGACAGATTGATATATAGAAAAATAGATAGATAGACAAATAGATAGATTGAAAAACATATAAATAGATACATAGATACACAAATAGGTAGACATACATATAGATAGACAGACATACAATCTATTAGTTAGTTAGGCATGTAGACAGTCAGGTAGGTAGGCAGACATAGACAAATAAGCAAATAGATAGGCAAACACACATAAAGAAAGAAAGATTAAAAAATAGACATATAGTTATACAAATAAATAGATAGTTAGACAAACATATAGCCACACTATTGATAGGCATATATATATACATTTTCATAAATAGATTAATAGACAGATTCATAGATTGATAGATAAACAAATAGAAAGACAAATAGATCAATATATTGATATACATATAGATAAATAGATAGATAGACAAATTACTAGATATATTGTGAAAAAAAAATCATAGTCAAAATAATAGATAGATTGATAGACACATATAAAGATAGATAGATGGACAAATAGATAGATAGATAGGCAGATAGACAGACAGGCAAGTAGATAAACAAATAGATAGAAAGATAGATAGATTGATAGATTTATAAATAGATTGATAGATACATAAATAGATAGAATGATTGGTTGATAGACAGATAGATATACAAATAGATTGATTGATTGATAAACATATCGATAGATAAAAAAATTAATAGATAGATAGACAGATAGACAGATTGATAAATAAATAGATTGATAGATATATAGACATATTAGATAGATATAAAGACACTCCAAGAAAAAGCCTAAATAGCTTGAAAATTTTCACTATATATATGGGCTTTTTCCGTTGCCAAAAAGGAATAATGACTGAAATTATCCAAAGTTAAAGTGCTCATCACATAATATTATTCAGAATATAATTCCTTAGAATTTTTTTAACCACAAAAATTCCCTAGCTAATTTTTTTTCCTTCCTAATTTTGATCTTAATTAAGAATAGTAATTAATATTTTTATACTAGATACATACATATAATTCCCTAGCTAATTAGCGAGGAAATATTATCTAGCTATTTTCATTCCAAAGCTATTTTTACTATTTTTTTTACAAAAATTTTGATTACATATTTTTAAATTTTTTTATTAAATTGAATAAAAAAAGATACTCTAAACAATTTTTTATAATTAACAAAAAACAAAAAAATTTCAGAAATTATTCTGGTATAATTGTTACATAGTTAAAGCAAAAACATAACATAGGTATATAATCATTTAAAATAAATCATCATCCGTATCTTTAGCTGATGCATTTGTGCTAGCCTCTCCTGCGTTGTTTCTCTGTTGGAACTCTGTGTGCTATATGTCTCATCGAGACCGCTAACTGTGACTCCATATAGGACTGCTGCTATTGTATTACATTTGGTACTTCTCAATAAATTTATTTTGAACTTCTTCAACAAAATAATTATCAACACTGAAATTACGAATCAAAGCCACAATATTATAAACTAATGAAGGCAACTCTAAACACAAAAGAAAACCTAACACATGTGAAGGAAATATAACTTAATTTTTAGATGCACTAGTTGACCTAATCCAGTAGCTAAAGCATCTACAACAAGTTTATCTCCCAATTTTACGCACTTTAGCGATATCTTTTCATTCTTTTTAAGGGATGCATATATGAAATAGTACTTATCATCGAACATGTTCAAGTCCCACGTCCGAGTCCAACACCATGTTTTTCCCTTCAGTATTAAGGATCAAGACACTCACTGGAGCCTCAAAGTGTCCGACTACAACACCATTAGCTAACTCATTTCATTATTCTAAGACACCACACTTATTAGTCCCATGTTTCCCAAACATAGCGGAATATTTCTTCACCATATCCAACAACTCAAACCTAGCAAAATGATAAGATGCCATCAATTAACTAGATACATAAAATGATACACAAACTGATTATCAACTTGTTTTTTTAAACAGGAATACTAACACATAGAAATAATTGACACTCAATGTAAGGTGAAATATAGAGGGAAGTAGCAAAATCAAATGAGAATCAGATGAGCAAACAACTGGTGCAAAATGGAAGAAAAAGAAGGGAGCTTTGCCTCTCCATCATGCACCCTTGTTGTTGTAGTTGAGCAACCAGCACCAGCATCAAAATGTCCACCTTAATAAAGAAACAAACACCAAAAACAAGCACAGAACTAGGAGAGTGGTTGCATCAATTTGTGTTGGCTCACAGTAAAGGAAGTGATCTGACATTCTTTTGGTCATATATGGCTCACCTCTTCTCAGCACAAGCTCAAACTACATCAATTATAAGGCTCAAACAGCAACAATTTTAAAGCTTAAACAATATCAACACAAACACAAAAATTGTCATTTCACAGTAAAAACATTTCAAAAAACAAAAACAAAATAAAAATCAAAATAAAAATCAAAATACTAGATGAGTCATCACCTCAGCATGTTGTGCACCACCACCATGCATCTGTAGGTGACTATGCATGCCTCCTTTCACACATTGTGCATGCATACTACCATTATGCAAGAAGTTGTTGCCCATATTGTGCACGCACCTGCTACCTTGTATTTCTTTTGTTATTACAGATAATGGAGAGCAACCTTCTAGGATTTGTAATTTCTAACTCACATATATATCCATACATCTAATATTAGGTTAGCAATTAAAATGCAAAAAAATAAAATAAAATAAACACTCGATAATTAAAATGTCATATAACTAAGATTATTATTTTATGGAAAAAAATAATTAGTGCAGCTCAAATTAAGTAATCTCTTTAAAAGTATCCAAAATAAAAAAAATAAAAAAATCAACAAAAATAATATATTTTCTCAACACATGTTCATATATAAATCACTATCTCCTCAAATGTCATTATATTTAACATTTTTCAAAAGCCTAAATTGACTCTCTTATAAATAAAGAATTATGATGGATTTACTATCAAAACTAAGAGGAGCTCAAATAGAGTGTGAGAAACAAGTGCAAAATGTTCATCAACCTCGAAAGAGATCTCAATCTTTCATAGATTATCACATGTCTAAGTATGTTAAATACAACATGATATAAATTTATTATAAAATATTTATTAAACTAATTATATAGATAATATATGCAATATAAAATTAGATAATTACAAGATATATTAACTTTTTTATGACTCTCATATTTAATAGATTAAAAATTATTTCTTTTGTGAAATAAAATTAATTTTAATGAACATATGTTATCATTATTCTAAAAAAAATATAAAAATATAAAAATATAAAAAAAAGTCTTGCATTTCAATTTTCATAGAAAAAAAAATATTAATTAGATTCAAATGTATTAAGTTTAAGGGAAAACAATTGCATAGAATGTATCAATCTATGCTCATGGAAAATAGATCAATAATATAAATCTTTTCATAGGTAACAAATAAAACTTATCTTGTAAATAAAAATAATCAAGTAATTGTTGTTTTCTAATTTATATTAAACATGCTTAGTGATGGATTAGCCATTTTAACAAAATAATTGGGTCAGTTAATTAGGTCATGAGTCATGAGTGCCCAAAAACAACTCATGCCTAGGACCTAAGTAGCTCTGCACATGCATTGTCTTGGGTAATGAGTCAGAATGGTTCGATCGTGACCTTAGCACAAATAATTGTTAGGCAAGAGTAATGGGTCACAAGTAGCACATTGGGCAAGCCCACACCACAACCACAAATGGCATATAGGGCCACTAAATGTGGCTCAGCAAAATCCATGGTCTCATGCCATTCACGACCATGTCATGCTGAAATAGTTAGACACTCATACCCACGATAAAATGCTCATAAGAGTGCCCCAAGGACTGTGTCACTTCATCAATACTATAGACCTATGATACAAGACCTGATGGCCATAATCAATGAAAAACGGTGAAAGTATATAGAATCTATGACCTATCAAAGGTACTACATTACACAATATATTTTTTATATTATTTATTTAATACATGAATAAAAGAATACAAGAATACATAAAAATTTTATTAGAGCACTTCTTTTTACTATGACATCCTTTTTATAAGTGCAAAACATGAATCCAAACAAAAAGTAATCTCAAAAATTTTCATATTATGATTTATCTCAATCCTAAAAATAATCTAAGTGAAGGAAAAATCAACATATGCTTACCTTGCAATCTGAATTAGTTGCCACAAATTGTCCTAGTGATAAAAAGCTTCCCTCAGACTCTTAGGGCAACATGAGCTATTTATCAGGAAAAACCTTTAGAGAATTATTAAAAGCAAATTTAAATAGCAAAATTATAGTAAATCAAAGTAAATTTAGATGGTAACTTTGGATAATGATATAAGAATAGAATTTGATCAAATACATAATGAAAAGAGATTTAGTTTTCCAAAAATGATACAAATAGAAGGACCTAAGCAGACAGATAACAAGCTGCAATGCCCTAGCAGATAGAACTTCTTTCTTAATGTTTGGAGATGAGTGAACCAAATTTCCAATCACACCTACCTGCAACAATAAAAATAATTGGTCCAAATAAGAAAATAAAGGCCAAGATCAAAATTTCAGAATAAAAATAACTAAAAAATAATTGAGGTCTCAATTTTTAAGTAAAGTAACTGCTTCATAATGTATAGCAACATCATCTGAGCACAACATTAAGATGAGAGTGGGAAGAGAATCACACTCGAAAATCTGAAAACTCAAAAAAATGCATTATTTCAAAATAAAAAAATATTATATTATAATATAGTATTTCATATATATATAATGGCTATAATTTTTTAAGAATTCAATCTATTTTTTATGAATATAATATGAAATAATTATAAAGGCATTAAATTTCATATTATTTGATATAATTTATAATTTATAAAATTCCAAAAATTAGTTATAGTGATAAGATCATTAAAAAAAAGTTATATTTATTATTTTAATAAAAATAGAATATTAAAAGGTAATAGTAAAGCTCTTACTCAATTGTTTATTTCTTATAAATTCAGCAGGGACAAAAAATAAAACTTGAATTCAAATCAACTTACGGTCAATTTGGTAATACTTTTCAAAAGTGTTTATATGGGTAAAAATAATTGTAAGTATTTTTGGGACAAAAAAATTTCATTAGTAATATTTTAAATAACTTATTTGAAATCCTAAAAAATACGTGAATTTTTTTTAATAACAACATTGAGATATTTATTTTTTAAATCAACAAAATAGTTTTTGAAGTAATTAAAATATTTATGTATTAATCTTTAAAGATGAATTTATTATCTTTTAAATTTTATTAAAAATTTGAAATTTTTTATATAATTCAAAACTTTCAAATCTCTTAGTAATTATTTTTTAAAAGATTCCTATAATCATAAAAATGTATATTTAACTTTAAATAAAATAAATATTTACTTGTTTATTTGTTAATTTAAATATTTTTGTAATTTTTTTATTTATTCATAAAATTAATTATTTTAGCTTTTTGTTAGTAGTAATTTTTATGTATGTTCATTTATTAATTAAAATAACTTAAATAATGATTATAATTACATAAATAATTATTTAATGTTTTTTAATAAAAAAATATTAAAATTTTGTAATTAACTATTTTAGAAATATATTTTGTAAACTTTTTAAAAATTTTTATATTCATAAAAATAGTTATTTGTATTTATATTAATATAAATTTGTATTTGTATTTATATATATATTTGAAATTATTTATTTATAATATCCTATTTTTTTAATTATACGAGGAGAAGGTGCCTTCCAAGGAATGCTCATCCATAGTCCATGACAAACCTTTAATATACAAAATTATATAAAATATTTAAATATATAATATATAAAAGAAATTTAATTAGTATAGATTAGCAATGGAAATTATCCCCAGCCCAAATAGCTAGGGAAAAATTCATAGTTAAATGCATATATTTTGTTAAAATTATCATTTAAGGAATAATCACTTGTAATTAAATATAAAATTGTACAAAAATATAAAATATTATTTAGCAAGGGAATTTGTCTCTAACTAATTAGATAGGGATCATCTATCTCTAAAGTCATTGCTAAAATGCCCAACATTCTTTGCGGAAAAATTAATGATAATTTTAGCTATGGATAATTTTCAATAGAAAATTTTGGACTCTAATCCATCACAAATCCATCACAAATATATAATTCAATGCCAACTTAAACATCTCTTGTTATTCCCTAGCTAATCCCTTGCTAATTATCAATGGTTTTTTCTCTAAATAAATTTCTATAGCTAAACAAATATTTCTTTTAGTGAGATAGATAACTAGATAGATAGACATATGGATAGATAGACAGATAAATAGACAGATAGATAGATATATATAGATCGATATATAAATAGACTTATAAATAGACAAAAATATAGATAGATAGAAAGATAGAAAGAAAGAAAGATAGATATATAGACCAAAAGAAAGGCTGATAGATAGATAAATAGATAGATATATAGATAGACATATAGATAAATGATAGATAGATAGATAGACAAATAGAGATATAGACAGATGAATAGATAAAAAAACAAACAAAAGAAAAGATAGATAGTTAGAAAGACAGATAGACATATATACAGATAAAAAGTCATGAAGTCAGTTAGTTAGGCAGATAGATAGTAAGATAGGTAAGAAGACAGATAGATAAATATACAGAAAGATATACAAATAGAAAAAAAGATAGACAGACAAAAATTACACAGACAATAAATAGGTAGATATATGGATAGTTTGATAGATTGATTGATAGATAGATTGATAGATTGATTGATAGATAGATTGATAAACATATTGATATATAGAAAGATAGATAGATAGAAAGACAGATAGATAGATAGATAGATATAAAGACTAATAGATAGAAAGATAGATTGATGAATAAATAGAGAGATACATAGATAAACAGACAGACAAAAATATAAATAGATAGATAGATAGATGTATATAAAAATAGATTTACAAATAGATAAAAAAGATAGATAGAAAGATAAAAAGATAAATAGATAGATAGCAGATAGGTAGATAGATTGATAGATAGAATGATAGATAGATTGGTAGATAGATTGATAGATAGATTGATAAACAATAAAGATAGATAGATAGACATACAGATAGATAGACAAAAAGATAGATTGATAGAGAGATAAATAGATGATATATAGATAGATAAATAAATAGATAGATAGATAGA
>JAREIK010001641.1:415410-487910 GCA_029783825.1 Sapria himalayana | reverse complement strand
TATCAAACTAAATGTCTATCTATCTATATTAATTAATCTATATATCTATTTGTCTATCTTTATTTGTATCTCTCTGTCTATCCTTATATATGTCTCTCTGTCTATCTATCTATATATCTACCTATGTGTCTATTATCTTATCTAAATGTATATCTATCTATATATCTTTCTTTCTATCAATCTGAATATCTATATGTATATCTATTTTTCTACCTACCTATCTATCTTTCTTTCTATCTATATATCTATCTATATTTATGTCTATCTAATGTCTATCTTTCTAACTATCTATCTATATATCTAATTATTTATTTATATCTCTCTCTATTTGTCTATCTATATATCAATCTATTTATCTGTCTGTCTATCTATCTATATATGTATCTATATATATGTCTATATATCTATCTATATATCTATATATATATATATATATCTATCTATCTGTATATCTATCTATTTGTCTGTCTATCTATTATCTAATTATGTATCTAACTATATATCGATCTATCTTTCTATCTATAAATAAATCTTTCTATATGTTTATATATTTGTCTATCTATTTGTCTACCTATCTATCAATCAATCTTTATATATATTTATCTATCTCTCTACCTATCTATCTGTCTATCTATGTTTCTATTTATCTATATATCAAAATATCTATCTATCTATATATCTATCTATCTATCTTTTAGTCTATTTATTTGTCAATAAATCAATCAATCTTTCTGTCTATTTAACTTTCAATCTTTCTGTCTATCTTTTGTTTATCTATTTGTATATAGATTTATCTATCTATCTATTTATCCATTTAACTGTATATCTATATCTCTAATCATCATTCTATCTTTTTATCTATTTATCTATCTAATTATCTATCTTTATATCTATCTATCTTCTTATCTATCTATTTGTCTATCTATCTATATATCTATTTATCTAACTATCTATCTATCATTCTATATATATATATATATGTAACTTTCTATCTATCTATCTTTCTATCTATTTATGTTTCTATCTTTCAATCTATCTCTTTATCTATCTTTGATTATTTTTATCTATCATTCTATCTGTCTATCTATCCATCTATCTATCTATCCATCTATCTATCTCTCTATCTATATTTATGTCTATTTATTTGTATATCTATTTGTTTATCTATTTTTTTATATACCTATATATCTATCTATCTATCTACATATCTATATCTATTAATAATTCTTTCTATTTGTCTATCTATCATTATGTCTATCTATTTGTGTATATATCTGTCTACGTATAAGTTTATATATCTGTCTATCTAACTATCTATCTTTCAATCTATCTCTTTAACTATCAATCTTTCTATCAAACTATCTAGCTATCTATCTATCTACCTGTCTGACAATCTATATGCTTATTTATCTTTCTATCTTTTTATCTATCTATCTATCTATCTAGCAACATATATATCACTTTATATGTCTATCTATTTGTCTATCTAACTATCTATCTATCTATATATCTATTTGTCTAACTATCTGTTTAGCTAACTATCTATCTATCTAACTAACTATCTATCTCTCTATATGTCTGTCTATATATATTTCTATCTCTTTATTTTCTTTCTATCTTTATATATATATATATATATATATATATATATATATATATCTATGTGCCTATCTATATGTCTATCTATCTATCTATCTTTGTATATATCTTTTAATCTATCTATCTGTCTGTTTATCTATCTGTCTATCTATTTGTCTATCTATCTTTCTATCATTCTTTCTATCTATATATCTATCTATTAATCTATTTTTTATCTATTTGTCTATATGTGTATCTATCTATACATTTATCTATCTATTTGTTTATATCTTAATCGATCTATCTTTATATCTAACTATTTATTTATGTACTATCTGTCTATCTAGTTGTTAATCTATCGATTTAACTTTTTATCTATCTATCTATTTGTCTATCTTTCTACCAACTAACTATCTATCAATCTATCTCACTATCTATCTATCAATCTATTTGTCTATCTATCTGTCTATCTATATGTCTATTTTCTATCTATCTATCCCTCTGTCTATTTATCTACCTAATAATCTATTAATCTATCTATCTAGATATCTATCTCTTTGTTTATTTTTCTATCTTGTATCTATCTATCTACAATCTGCCTATCAAACTATATATATATATATATATATCTATTTATCAATCAATCCAATCTGTCTATCAATCTGTCTATCAAACTATTTATAAAATGTTTATCAATCAATCAATCTACTTATCTATCAATCTATATATTACATGTGTATCAATCAATAATTTAATCTGTTTATCTATCTATCTATTTATCAATCAATCAATCTACCAATCTATCCATCTTTCTATTTGTTAATTTATTTGTCTGTCTGTCTATTTTTCTATCTACCTATTTATATGTATATCTATCTGTCTTTCTATATAACTTTTAGACTATTTGTTTCTTTGTTTGTTTTTCTATCTATCTATCTATCAAACTATTTATATTTTTATCTTTCTATCAATCTATGTATCCTTCTATGTATCAATATATCTTTGTGTCAATCTATTTATATGTTTATCTATCTATCTATCTATATAACTATGTATTGATCTTTCTATCAATGTATATATATATATATATATCTTTCTATCAATGTCACTATCAATTTGTGTATCAATCTATTAATTAATTAATCAATCAATCTGTCTATTTATTTGTCTACAATTCTGTCTATCAATTTGTCTATATATTTATCTGTCTAATAATTTGCCTATCAATCTATCTATCTATTTGTATATCTATCTCTTATCTTTTTGTTTATCAATTTGTTTGTATATTTTTCCATCTATCTATTTATCTTTTTGTCTATATGCCTATTTTTATATATGTTTGTCTGTTTATCTACCTATCTATCTATCCTATTTGTGTATTTTTCATTCTATCTCTCTGTATATTTATCTATCTATCTATCTATTTATCTATCTATTTATCTTTATATGTTTCTGTCGATCTATTTGATTTCTATCTATGTATATATATATATCTATCTTTCTATCTATTTGTCTATATATCTATTTATCTTTCTATGTTTCTATCTATCTATATGTATATCTCTATTTCAATCTACCTATCAAACTATCTATCTATATATTTATCTATATATATATATATTTGCCTATCTATCATTTTATCTTTTTATCTATCTATCTACCTACCTATCTATATATCTATATGTCTATCTATTTGTCTATCAATTATATATCTATATTTATATCTATCTGTCTAACTATCTATCTTACTGTTTGTCTATCGATCGATCTATCTTTCTATATCTTTATCTGTCTGTATATTAATATATTTATCTTTCTATATTTAATCATTCAATATATATATTAATATGTCTATATATATGTTTACTATGTATCTATCATTTTGTTTAAATATCTATCTATCTATCTATTAATTTCTCTTTCTATCTTTCTATCTATCTATTAGTGTGTCAATTTATCTGTCAATCTATATATCTATCTATCTCTCTCTCTCTATCTTTCTTTCTTATCTTTCTTTTTATCTATTAATATATCTATATATCTATATATTAATCGATATGTCTATCTTTCTATTTATTTATTTATCTTATTATTTTTCAATATTTTTGTTTATCTCTCTATCTATCAAAAAATCTATATGTTTGTCTATATATCTATATATCTATATATTTTTTTATCTATATATCTATCTATCTAGCTGTTTGTCTATCTATCTGTATATCTATATTTCTATCTATCTATCTTCCTTTCTTTATTTATTTGTCTAATTATCTGCATAATAATCTATAGATTGATCTATCTAATTATCTATCTCTCGTCAATGTTTCTACCTGTAATTCTCTATTTAAAATTGGTCAATCAATCAATCAATCTTTCTATAATCTATCTATCAATCTTTCAATCAAAATGTCTATCAATTTGTCAATCAATTTTTTTTAATATGTCGATCAATGAATCAATCTATATGTTTATCTATCTGTATATCTATCTATTAATCAATCAATCTTTGGATATGTCTATCTATCTATCTATCAATCTATCTATATGTACATCTTTCTATCTCTCTAATTGTCTCTCTATTTATTTGTTGCCTACCTATCTATATGTATATCGATCTGTCATTCTATCTAACTCTTAGTTCATTTGTTTGTTTGTTTTTCTTTCAGACTATCTATATATCTAACTATATATCAAACAAACTATATATATATATATATCTATCTATCTATCTATCTATCTGACTATCTAAAAGATCTATCTATCTATTTGTTTGTCTGTCTATTAATGTATCTTTCCTTCTGTGTATCTATCGATCTATGTGTCAAACTATCTATCTATATTTCTTTCTATCTATCAATTATTCTATATGTCTATCTTTATAATTATCTATCTATTATTCTATGTATCTTTCTATCAATCTACCTATCAATTTATTAATCAATAAATCTATCTATCTATTTGTTTATCATTTTGTCTATCAATTTTACTATATATCTATCTTTCTATCTATTTTCATTCTATCTATCTATCTATTTATATTTTTATCTATTTATCTATTGTTTATCTATCTATTTATTTATTTATCTTTCTATCTATTTGTCTATCTTTTTATATATCTATATGACTATCTATCTTTCTATCTAGCAAGCTATCAATCTATCTATCTATCAATCTATACATCTCTTTGTATATCTAACTGTTTATCTATTTATCTATCTATCTTTCTGTCTGTCTATGTATTTTTTATATCTTTTTTTCTATCTATCTATCTTTATGTCTATTTATCTATCAGTATGTTTGCAAAATTTTATATTTGTTTATCTGACTATCTATCTATCTTTCTTTCTATTTTTTATCTATATATCTATCTATCTATTTGTGATTCTTTCTATCTATCAATATATTTATTTATCTATCTATTAATATATCTATCTATCTCTCTATTTACTTATCTATATTTCTATCTATCTGTCTATCTATCTATATTTCTATTAGTCTATGTGTCTAACTCTCTAACTAACTATCTATCTATCTATTTTCCTATTTGTCTTTTTTTCTTTCTGTCTAACTATATATCTATTTGTTTATCTATCTATCTATCTATCTATCTATATATCTATCTACTTGTCTATCTACCATTCTATCTATCTATCTATATATCTATCTATCTATCAGTATATTTATCTATCTATCTTTATATATATCAATCTGTCAATCTTTCATCGATCTATTATATATTTATTTATCTATCTATCATTTTGTGTATATATATATATCTATCAATCTATCAATCTATATATCTATATGTTTATCAATCTATTTATCAATCAATCTATCTGTTTATCATTCTTTCTATCAATTTGTCTATTACAATAGTCTATCTATTTGTCAATATGTTTTGATTGTCTATCTATTAATCTATCTATTTGTCTATCTATATATCTATTTATATATCTTCCTATCTATCTATTGATCTATCTGGCTATTTGTTTATATGCCTAGCTATTAGTCTACTTAACTATATGTCTACCTAACTGTCTATTTGCATATATGCCTTGTCTGCCTAATAATCTATTTGCTTGACTCTCTGCATGTTTATCTATTTGTCTATCTATCTGTCTTATTATTTATCTATCTATCTATTTTTTTATCTACCTATCTATATGTTTATCTATCTGTCTATCTATCTTTTTATATATCTATCTATCTATTCTATCAATCTATCTAGCACACACACACACACACAATATATATATATATATATATATATATATATATATGTGTGTGTGTGTGTGTGTGTGTGTGTGTGTGTGTGTATTTTTATTTATCTATTCATTTATCTATCTATATGTGTATCTATTTGTCTATCTATCTAACTATCAATCTATTTTCTTTCTATCTAAATATCTATTTGTCTATCATATTTGTCTTTCTATCTATCTATCTCTTTTTATATATTTGTCTATTTATATATCTATATATTTATTTATCATTTATCTATCTGTCAATCTATCAATCAAATAATTCATATATATATATATATATATATATATATATATATCTATCTGTCTGTCTGTCTATCTATCTGTTTATCTATCTGTATATCTATCTATCTATTTATTTATCTTTCAATCTATCTATCTATTTATCTATCAATCGATCTATCAATTTGTATATCAATTTGTCTATCAAACTATCTCTTTTTTTTAAAGGTTGTTTTATTATTAATTATCACCCTCTCTTTTGGCGGAGTAATACCATTTTTACAAACTACTTATACCCTTATCCCTTTTACACCCACTTTAAACCTAATCTAGAATACATAGAGTAAAATATAAACTTTCATATCCTTCTACTAATCTTTTATCAAGTATTGATACACTTTATATCTTTTGGGTTTTCTACCAAACCCCTATTTGTATGGGGCCTTTTCTTTCCATACTTTTAATCTCTCTCATAGTACTCCCATCTGCTGTCTTCATACATGTCCAGGCTGATTGCTCTCATGACCGACTCAAGACAGATAACTCTTGGCCGATCAAATACGCAGCCGAAAGAATTCTGAAACACTGCCTCCAAGCTGGCTCCTCCAACCAGCCGTTTCCCTTTCTAGCTTTGTCCAGCCTGCTTTCCTTTTAGTTGACCAATGCTGAGAACCGCCTTGCTGCAGCTTGACTTGACCTGAAAAAATACAACAAAAAAACCTACCAAACAATAAATTACAAGCTCTCCTTATCTGACTTCCCTCAGGACCGGGAAGCTATCTATTTCTACTCTTATCCCCTGCCAACTGCAGAAAAAGTTGAAAAAATATTCGTCTCAACAGCGGGAGTTCTCCTGACAGCAACAGGGGGCAGCAACAGACAGCAACTAATCCTAATAGCTACAGACAGTAACAGACAACAACAACAGGAGTTATCCTGACAGCAACAGGCTTTGTCAGCAACAGGGGGAACACTACATCTGCTTTGGCAGCAACAGACATCAACTAATCTCAGTGAAGGCTCTTTATTTGGTATTGTCATGGAGGCTCTTTAGCAGCAGCATCCACTTAGTGCTGCTCATGTGGACGAACCTCTATCTCTCCTTTCCCCTGTGCGTCTGGCTCAAATCTTTACAAGATTCCAGCCTTCTTCCTTCGTCGTGTATTCGCTGTTGATCCTAGAACAAAACCAAAGAGAAAACAAAAAAAAACAACCATGCCTACCAGAACTTGACACCCTACTAACCTTTAACATAGGCAAGCTCCAAAGTGTTAACTCCTGTTGAACCCTACTACCAGAACAAAAAAACAGCAACTAATACAACATTAGGCAAGCTCCAAAGTGTTAATGATTACTCCCCTTTAACATACTACAAGGAAAAGACAGAATATATATTATCCTGGCAAAGAAAATCAAAATACATCCTTTCTGCTAGAGGTTATCGACTTCTACCAAAATGCAGGAAAGAAATTCTAAATTACATACATATTATTTTAACAACCATACAGTATAGCTATGCACCATTCTGCCAAAATGCAGAATTAATATATACTACAATGGGATCTCCTTCATATATATCCATTTGGCTCAATCTCCATCCTTCCATTCCATTTAAGTGTGAGATAGAAATTCTCTACAAATGAATTCCCGCACAATCTAGCAAACAGATGAGACTATGTCATATCTTCGTGGTCAGTTTATTTGTCCTTATATAAGGAAAACCCATTTTATCTAAACATGCTATTCCCTTTAGTTTATTTGGCATGAATTTCTCATTATAATCTATATTTCCTCTGGTGGTGCCTATTTTAGATAGACAGTCCGCTAGATTATTGGCTTCTCTATAAATATGTATTATTGAGGCCTTCAATTCTTCCAAAAGATTAAGAATAACTTCTAGATCCTCTTCATACCTCCATAATATTTTCTTATTAATTACCGTATCAACTAGTAATTTTGAGTCTACCTGAACTTCAATGTTTTTAAAGTTTAGCTGCTTACATATCTCTAACCCTGTCTATTAATCTATCTCTTATCATGTCTATTAATTACCGTAACAACTACTGTATCAAACTATCTCTTATCATGTCTATTAATCTATCTATTTAACTGTCTATCTATAAATCTAGCTATTTGTTTATCTATCTTTATATCTATCTATCTATCTATATGTTTATTTATTTGTCTATATGTCTATATGTCTATTTGTCTATCAATCAATCAATCAATATATCTTTCTATCTATCTATCTATTTATCTATATATCTATCTACCTATCTGTCAATCTATCAATATATCTATCTATATATTAATCTATCTTTTTATCTTTTTATCTATCTATCTATCTATATGTTTATCTTTCTTCAATCAATCTATCTATTTGTCTATATTTCTAAATATCTATCTATCTTTCTATCAAACTATCTATCTTTCCATCATTCTATCTATTTATCTATCTATCTTTCTATCTATATATCTATGGATATGATTATCTATCTATCTATCTATATTTGTATCTATCTACATCATTATCTATATGTATATATATCTTTCAATCTATGTTTCTATATATCTAGCTATCAATTTATCTATGTATCTATGCTTAACTCTCTCTAATAATCTATTGATCATTTTATCTATAAATTTGTCTATCAATTTGTCTACCATTCGGTCTATCTATCTAACTAAATATCTTTCGATCTGTCTATTTATATGTTTGTCTATATGTCAATATATCTCTGTATATTATTGTCTATTTATCTGTCGATCTATTTTTCTATTTATCTTTCTATCTATTTGTCTATCTATGTGTCTAATAATCAGCCAATTTATTCATTTTTCTATCTATCTATCATTCAATCAATCTCTCTTTCAATCTTTATGACTATTTATTTGTTTATCTATCTAAAAATTTGTATATCTTTCTATCTATTAGTTGGTTAATCTATCTATCGATCTTTATATCTATCAATCTTTTTATTTGTCAATCTATCAATCTCTTTATCAATCTTTCTATAAATCTATCTATCAATCTTTCTATCAATTTGAAATCAATCTATTTTTCAAACTATCGATCAATCTATCATTTAATCAATTTATTTGTCTATTTATCTATTTATTCTTCTATTTTTTTATCTATATATTTGTCTAATTTTCTAGCGATCTATCTAACTATATGTCTATATATTTGTCTATCTATCCATCTATATATCTGTCTATCTTTATCTATATTTATATATATCTATTTATGTGTGTGTGTGTGTGTGTGTGTGTGTATATATATATATTTCTTTATTTCTATGTGTCTATCAACATGTGTATCTATCTGCCTATCAATCTGTCTATCTATCTGTCTATCTATTTGTCTATATCTATCTGTCTGTCTTTCTATCTATTTATTTGTCTATATATCTGTCTATCTATCTAATTGTATATCTATTTATTTGTCTATCTAATTGCATATTTATGCATATATCTATCAATCTATCTAATTGTCTATATGTATTCCTATCTATATGTCTATCTAACTATCTATTTGTCTATCAATATGTCTACCATTCGGTCTATCTATCTAACTAAATATCTTTCGATCTGTCTATTTATATGTTTGTCTATATGTCAATATATCTCTGTATATTATTGTCTATTTATCTGTCTATCTATTTTTCTATTTATCTTTCTATCTATTTGTCTATCTATGTATCTAATAATCAGCCAATTTATTCATTTTTCTATCTATCTATCTTTCAATCAATCTTTCTTTCAATCTTTATGACTATTTATTTGTTTATCTATCTAAAAATTTGTATATCTTTCTATCTATTAGTTGGTTAATCTATCTATCGATCTTTATATCTATCAATCTTTTTATTTGCCAATCTATCAATCTCTTTATCAATCTTTCTATAAATCTATCTATCAATCTTTCTATCAATTTGAAATCAATCTATTTTTCAAACTATCGATCAATCTATCATTTAATCAATTTATTTGTCTATTTATCTATTTATTCTTCTATTTTTTTATCTATATATTTGTCTATTTTTCTAGCAATCTATCTAACTATATATCTATATAGTTACATAGAAAAATAGATAGATAGACCCATAAACACATATATAGATAGTCAGATAGATAGATAGACTAATAGACTAATAAAAAAATATATAGTTAGATAGTTAGACAGATAGATAAATAGATAGATAGATATATATATATATATATATATATATATATATATATATACTTACATAATTAAATAGATAAAAAGATAAATACATAGATTGATAGATAAATAGACAAATAGAAATAAAGATAGATATTTAAAAAGATATACAAATAGTCAGATAGACGGATGGACAAATAGTTAGATAGATAGATATGCATATAGATATATATGTTGATAGATAGATAGATAGATAGAGAGACAGACAGACAGATAGATAGATATGTATATAGACATATAGATAGATAAACAGATAGACATATAGATAGATAGTCAAATAGACTGATAGATAGATAGATAGAAAGAAACATAAATAGATAGATAGATAGATAAACAAATTGACATATAGATTGATAGATAGATATGTAGACAGATAGATAGTTAGACATACAAATAGTTAGACAAAAGGATAGATTCATCGAAATATAGATAGATAAATAGACACATTGACTAATATACTTATATACTAAAAGGTAGGTTGAATGATAGATTGAAAGATATATAGAGAGATAGATAGATAAATAGAAAGATAAACATATAGTATAAAGATAGATAGATAGATACATATATATAAAGATTTAAAGATAGATAGATAGCCTTATAGACAAAAAGATAGATATACTAATAGTCTAATTGATGAATAGAGAGAAAGAGAAAGATAGATTGACAGAAAGGTATATATATAGACAAAAATATTAATAGAATGATAGAAAAATAACAATTAGAAAGATAGACAAATAACAAATAATTAGATTGATAGATAACCAAGTAGACAAAAAGATAAATCGGAAAATATATGACAAATAGACAAATAGACAGATAGGCAGATAGATAGATAGATAGATATATATATATATATATATATATATATACATACAAAAATATAGATAGATAGATAGACTTGTAAATATATAAAGATAGATAGATAAAAAGAGAGACAGATAGATAGATAATTAGACATATAGGTTGAATGTCAAACAAGAAAATAGGAATATAGTCAGATATAAAGATAAACAAATAGATTGATTGAAAGATAGAAAGATAGATATATAGACAGATAGACTGATATATAGAGAGTTAGATAGGTAGATAGATATATAGATATATCGATAGATATATCAGATATATAGATAGATACACACACACACCCAGATATAAAGATAGACTAATAGATAAATAGATAATAGATAAATAGATAAATAGACAAATGATAGATAGATAGTAGATAGGAAAATATTCAATTTGATAGAGAGATAGATAAACAAATAATCACATAGATAGATAGGCAAATATTTTGATTAGTAGATATGAAGATAGGTATATAGATAGATAGATACAAACATATATAGATAGACAAATAGAAAGATAGATGGACAAATAGATAGATAGATCGATAAATAGATAGATAAATAGAGGGAAAGATAGATTGATTTGATAGATAGATATATAGACATACAGATAGACAGACAGACAGATAGATAGATAGTCTGAATGAGAGATAGATAGATTGATAGATAAATAGTCAGAGAAAGAAATATATAAATAGTTAGCGAGAGAGAGATATAGATAAATAGATAGATTGATAGGTAGATATGAAGATAAATAAATAGATATATTCACAAATAGATAGATAGTTAGATAAATAAAGAGATAGCCAGATATGTAGGAAGATAGATAGATAGATAGATAAATAGATATATATATATATATATATTTATTTATATATTTATATATTTATATTTATATTTATATTTATTTATTTATATATATATATGGATATATAGTAGATAGATGCATAGAAATATAGACATAAAGATAAATAGATTATTACACATATAGATAGATAATTAGACAGGTAGGTAGGTAGATAGATAAACATATAGATAGCTAGATAGATATATAGATAGATAGATATAAAGATAGAGAGTTAGATAGGTTGACAGATAAATAGAGAGAAAGATTGATATATAGATAGATAGTTAGTTAGAGATATAGATTGAGAGATAGATATACAAATAGATAGACAGATAGATAAATGGATATAGTGAGAGAGAGAGAGAGATACATTGATTAATTGATTGATTAACATATTGATAGATATATAGATAGATAGATATATATATATATATATATATTGACATTAGACAGACAAAGAGAAGACTAGATTTATACTAGAAAGTCAAACAAATAAACAGATAGACAAATAGAAAGATAGATAGATATATAGATAAAATATCCACAAACAAATTGATAGATAGAGAGATAGATCGACAGATTGAAAAATAGATAGATAGATAAATAAATAAATAAATAGATTGACAAATAGATAGTCAGTTAGATAGGTCGATAGAAAGAAAGATAGATAGATAAACAAATAGATAGACAAAAAGATATATAGATAGATACATAGGCTGATAGACAGATAGAGAGACAGACAAACAAATCGATAGCAAAATAGACTAACAGAAAGATAGATAAAGAGATAGAGAGATAAATAGATAGATAGATAGAAATATTAATAAATAGATAGATAGACAGTAAGAAAGATATAATATTAATAGATCGAAAGATAAATTATTAGATAAATAGACAGTTAGATAGTGATATTGATAACCAGATTGATAGAAAGATTGATAAACACATATATAGACATATAGATAAACATATAGATAAAGAGATTATTAGAAATATATACAGATAGATAGACAAATAGATAGACTAATAAATACTCAAAAAGATAAATGGATAGATAGATAGATAATAAATAGACAGATAGATAGATAAGTAAATAGAAAGATAGATAGTTGGATAGATAGACATATAGATAGATATATAGATAGATAATTAAATAGATTGGAAAATAGATATAAAGATAGATAGATAGATATATTTACAATTAGATAAATGCATAGACAGATATATCGATAGATAGATAGATCGATAAATAGATATGTAGATAGATTGATTTAGAGACATATATATAGGTAAATAGATAGAAAGATAGATAGACACAAAAATAGACAGAAAGATAAACAAATAGATAGTAATTTAGATAGACATATATACACACATGCACGCACGCACAAATAGATAAACAGATTGATTGATTGATAGTCAGATAGATAGAAAGATAGATAAATAGATAGACACATAGAGTGACATATAGATAAACAGGTAAATAGACAAATTGATAGATAAATAAATATACTGATAGATAGATTGATATTTAGGCAAATAGAAAGCCATATAAATAGATAGATACATAGAAGATAGATGGCCAATTAGATAGATAGATATATCGATTGTAGATAGATAGTTAGATGGACATATAAATAGCCAGATACATAGATAGACATATAAATAGGAAGATACATATATAGATAGATAGATAGAAGATAAGAGATAGATAGAAAGATAGATAGACAGATACATAGACAAAAAGATAGACAGATATATAGGCATATAGACAAACAGATAGATATATAGTTAGATATATAGATAGATAGATAGATAGATAAATAGATAGATAGACAAATAGATTTTCAGATAGATGGACAAATAGATTGATAGTTAGAAAGATAGTTCAACAAATAGATAGATAGTTAAATAGATAGATAAACGGATATATAGCAAAGAAATATACACATATAGATATATAGATAGATAGATAAATAGATAGACATATATATATATATATATATATATATATATATATATATATATACATATAGATAGACAAAATGATAGAAAGATAGATAGACATATAGATAGATAGATTGATTGACAAAGAAAAGATAGGAAGAGAGATAGATAGATAGATAGATAAATAGATAGGTAGGTAGGTAGATAGATATACTAATAGATTGAATGATAGATTGATAGATAGACAGAGAGATAGATATGTAGAAAGATAGACAAATAGATAGATAATTAGATATATAGATAGACAGACAGATAGATAGACATATCAATAGACAGACAGACAGACAGATAGATAGATAAATTAATAGATAGATAGACAGATAGACAGATAGATAGATAGATAAATAGATATAAAGATAATTAGATAGATAGATATATAGACTAATTGATAGTTAGATATAAAGTTAGATAGATAGACAGATACATAGGTAGATAGATAGACAGAGAGATATACAATTAGTTATATTTAGGTATAAATAGATAGGTAGATAGCTAGATAAACAATAGATAGATAAATAGATAGACAAACAAATAGATATAAAGATTGAGAGATTAATATACAATTTGATAGATAGTTTGATATCTAGATTTATAGAGAGATTGATAGACAGGTTGATAGATATATAGATAGATTTATAAATAGATAGATTGATTGATTGATAAACAGATAGATAGATTTATAGATATATAGATAGATTGATCGATAAACAAATATATAGAAAGATATATAGACATAAAGATATACATATATATATATAGATAGATCGATAGATTATAACATAGATAGTTATACATATAGATAGACAGATATATAGATTGATTGATTGACAGATATATAGACATATAAATAGACAAATAGAAAGACAGATAGAAATAAAGATATATAGACAGATATATAGACATATAAATAAACAAATATATAAATAGATAGATAGAAAGATAGACTGATAGATTGATAGATACACACATAGAAAGAAATATAGATAAAAAAATAGATAGACAAAGATATAAACAGATAGAATGGCAGATAGATAGACAGATAGATAGACAAATAGATAGACAAATAGATAGACAGATAAATAGACAAATAGATAGAAAGATAGACCGGCAGATAGATAGATATAGAGATAGATAGATAAATAGATAGATAGATAAACAAATAGAAAGATAAATAGGTAGATATATAGATATATAGATAGATATAAAAATAAATAGATAGACATATAGATATATAGATAGATATAAAAATAAATAGATAGACATATAGATATATAGATAGATTGATATACAGAAAGATAGAATGGTTGATAGATAGACAAATAGATAAATAGATAGATATACAAATAGATAGACAGATTGATAGAAAAATAGATAGATATAGAAATAGATAGACAAATAGATATACATAAATATAGGTAGATATATTGATAGACTGATAGAAAGAAAGAAAGTTAGATAGTTATATATGTAGATTAATGGCTAGACAAATAGATATACATAAATATAGGTAGATATATTGATAGACTGATAGAAAGAAAGAAAGTTAGATAGTTAGATAGGTAGATTAATAGATTGACAAATAGATAAATTAAAAGATAGATAGATAAATAGACATATAAATAGGCAAACAAACACATAGACATATAGACAAATAGATAGATAAACATATAAACAAACAGACAAATAAACATATAGATATATTTATAGATACACAGACAGATAGTTAGATAGATAGATAGAAATTTAGATAGAAAGTTAGATAGATATATAGACAAATAGATAGATAGAAAGATAGATTTTTAGATATACAACAAGACAAACAAATAGACAGATAGATAGATATTTAGATAGACACGAAAGTAGACAAATTGATATATAGATAGACAAATAAATATCTATCTTTCTTTCTTTCTATCAATTTATTTATCTATCTATTTATCAATATATCTATCTATCTTTAGAAAGATAGGTTGATTATATATTGATTATAAAATTGATAAATATACATATAGATAGACAATTAGAATGATAGATAGATATATTGATATATAGATAGATAGATCGATAAATATAAAGGTAGACTGAAAGAAAGATGGACAGATATATAGAAAAAATGATTGATAGAAAGATAAACAAACAGAAAGATAGATAAACATATAAATATATATATATATATATATATAGATTGATCGATTGAGATATAGAAAGAGAGATACACACATAGAAAGAAAGAAAGTCATATATATAGATATATAGATAGACAAATTGATTGATATATATATATATATATATATATATATATATTGATAGTCAGATTAATAAATAGATTGATATATAAATTGATACATAGATTAATAGATAGATAGAGAGATATATGGATAAACAAATATTTTGATTGATAGATAGTCAGATAGATAGATAAACAGCTAAATTGATTTTTAGACAGAGAAACAGATAGACAGCCAGATAGATAGATAGACAAATAGATAGATAGATAGATAGATAAAAAGATATATATAGATAGATATATAGATATATATATATATATTACACAAAAACACACACAAATAGATTTATAGATTGATAAAAGGATATGCAGATATATAGATTGATTATTCAATTAATAAATATACATATTATAGACTTATAAAAAAGTAAGATATATATATATATATAAGATAGATAGATCAATAGATAGATAGCCAAAAAGAAAGATCAACAGATTGATAGATAAAATAATGACAAATAGATAAACAAACAGACAAATAGACAGACGAACAGATAGACATACATATAGAATGAAAGATAGAGAGACAAAAACAAAGATAAAAACACATAAAGAATGATAGTTTGATAGACAAATTAATAGATAGATTGATAGAAAATTTGATATATAGATTGGTATATAGAATGATAAACTATTTGATTGATAGATTGATAGATGATAGATAGACAGACAGACAGACAAATAGGTAGATAGATAGATAGATATACATATAGATAAAAAGATAAATAGATAGATAGATAGATAGATAGATAAAAATATAGATAGATAGATCGATCAATAGATTGATAGATTGATATATAGATATATAGATATATAGATATATGCATATATAGACAGATAAATAGATAGATAGCTAGATTGATAGATAAATTGAAAGATAGATAGATAGACATACAGGTTGATTGATTGATTGATAAATATATTGATAAATAGATTGATAGATAGTTTGATAGACATATTTATAGATAGATTGATAGAATGATTAATAGACATATTTATATACTTATTCATAGACAGATTGATAGACAATTAGATATACAAATTGATAGAGATATTAATAGATAGTGTGATAAATTTTTAGATAGATAAACAAAATAATAGATTGATAGATGGATATATAGATAGATTGGCAGATAGATCGACAAATAGATAGGTAGATAAATAAATAGATAGTTCGATAAATTATTAGACAAATATATAGATAGATAGATAGATAAATAGGAAGATATATAAACATATTAATAGTTAGATAGATAGTTTGAAAGGCATATAGATGGACAGTTTAATAGACAAATAGATATACAGATTCATAGATATATTATTAGATAGATTCATAGACAAACTGATAAATAGATGGATAGATAGAAAGATAACTGTATTAAAATATTGATAGATTAAAACACATATAGATTATAGATAGACAAAAAGTAAGATATATAGATATATAGATAGATAGGTTGATTGAATGATAGATAGATAGATAGATAATAAAATAGATAGATAGATAAACTATAAGACAGACTCATAGTCTTATAAACAGAATGATAAATAGTTTTTAGATAGTTAGATAGATAGATAGACAGAATAAAAAACAAACAGACACATAGATAGGCAGTTAGTTACATAGATAGATATATAGATAGTTTGATATACATATTTATATATAGATTGGTAGATTGATTAACAGACATATTGATAGACTTATTGATAGATAGATAGATAGACATTTAGATAGATAAATTGATAGAGATTTTAATTGATAGAGTTATAGATTGATAGATAGATAAACAAAATAATAGATTGATAGATATATGGATACATACATTGATAGATAGATCGAAAAATAGATAGGTAGATAGATAAACACATAGTTTGATAAATTATTAGACAAATAGATAGATAGATAGATAGATAGGAAGATAGATAAACATATAGATATATAGATATATAGTTAGAAAGTTAGATAGATAGTTTGATAGATAAATAGATAGAAAATTAATAGATATATTATTAGATAGATTCATAGACAAACTGATAAATAGATGGATAAATAGAAAGATAATTGTATTGATATTTCGATAGATAAACATACATATAGATAGATACATATATAGACAAAAAGTAATATAGATAGATAGATAGATAGGTTGATTAAATGATAGATAGATAGACAGACTTTTTAATAGACAATAGACTTATAGATAGATTGATAAATAGTTTTTAGACAGACAAATAAATAGACGGTCAAAATAAAAAATAAACAAACACAGAGATAGGAAGTTAGATAGATAGATAGATAGACAGATAGTTTGATTAACAAAAATATAGATAGATTAATAGTTATATAAATAGATAGAAATATTGTTAGATAGATAGATTGATAGATATATAGATAGTCAAATAGATAGAAAGATAGATTGATTGATGGACAAATAGATAGAAAGATAGTTAAACAAATAGATGGATAGATAGATAGATAGACAGATAGATAGAAAAATAGATAGATAGATAGATATATAGATAGATTGATACATAAAATGATACATAGATTGATAGGCATATTGATAAATAGATTGATAGATTGATTTATAGATAGATTATAAGATTGAATGATGGATAGAATGGTAGATAGAATGATACACAGATTGATACATAGATAGATAGTTATATAGATACCTAGATAGATAGATTGACAGATATATAGATAGATTGATAGATAGACACATAGAAAGTTAAAGAGATAGGTAGATAAATAGATAGACATATAGATAGAAAAATAGATAGATAGACATACAGATTATTAGACAAATAGATATATAGATAGATAGATAGATATATACATAGATATATAGATACTTAGATAGATAGATTGATAAATAGGTAGGTAGGTAGATAGAAAAAAAATAAATAGACATATAGATAATTAGAAAACTAGACATATTGATTGATTTATTGATAAATATATAGATAGATAGATAAATAGATAGATAAATAGATAGATAAATAGATAGAAATATAAATAAATAGATAGATAGATAGAAAAAAAGGAAGATGATAGATAGTCAAATCTTCATATAAATAGATAAACAGATAGACAAATAGACATATTAAAAGATAAATAGATATACAAATAGATAGTTAGACGAAAAGACAGATAGATAAAGAGAAAGAAAGATAGATAGATTGACATATAGATAAACATTAGATAGATACATAGATTGTAGATATGTGATAGACAAATTGATAATAAGATATATTGACTGATAGATTGTTAGATTAATAGATAAATTAATAGATAGAAAGATAGATAAATTAATATACAAATTGATATAGAGATTGATTGATTGATTGATATATAGATAGATAGATTGATATATAGATTGATAAACAGATTGAAAGAAAGATAAAGATACAAATTGATAGACTATTAGATACATAGCTTGATAGATAGATTGAAAGACTGATTGAAAGATAGATATAAAGATAAACAAATTATTATACTAATAGATAGACAAATATAGTGACAGACAAACAAACAGATAGATATATAGATAGATAGATCAATAGATTTTTAGACAAATAGATAGACACATAGATATATATATAAATAGATAGATAGATACATAGAGAGATAGATAGATAGACATATAGATAGACAGACAGATATGTATGTGTATATATATAGAGATATAGATCAAAATGTAATTTGATAGACATACAAATAGACAAATAAATAGATAGATATATAGATAGATAGACACATAGATAGACAGACAGTTAGTTAGTTAGTTATACATAAACATAAATAGATTGATATTTTGATTAATCTATAGATAGACTAAAATATAGACTATTACACTATTTAATAGATAAATTGATAGATAGATTCAAAGATAGATTGATAGATAGATGTAAAGACTGATATATAGACAGATTGATAGACTGATAGATAGGTTGATTAATAGATAATTGATAGACTTAATAAAAGATATATATATATATATATATAATTATATATATATAATTATATATATATATATATATTGATAGATTAATACATAGACATATAGATAGACAGACAGTTTGATTGATTGATTGATGGAAAATTAGATTGTCTAATTTTTAGACAAATAGATAGATAGAAAAATATATAGACATATTGATAGTTAGATAGATAGAAAGATAAACAGAAAGAAAAATAGATAGATAGTCATATAGAAGATAGATAGATAGATACGCTGACAGACATATAGATAGATAGATAGATAGATAGTTAGATAATAGATTGACAAATAGATAAAGAGATAGATATACAGATAGATTGATAGATATAAAGATTAATAGGTAGAAATAAAGATATATAAATACATAGACAAATAGATAGACTTATATATAGACAGATAGATAGACAAATGGATAGGTAGAAAAATAGATTATAGTTAGATAGATCGATAGATAGATAGATAGATAGATATATATAAAGATATACAAGTTGAAAGTCAAATAGATAGACATATAGATATACAAATAGATAGATAGATAGAAAAATAGATCGACAAGTAGATAGGTAGAGAAAAAGAAAGACAAATTTATAGATAGATAGGCAAACAAACAGATATATATACACACATATATATAGATAGTTTAATAGTTAGATTGATAGACAAATTGATAGACATAATGATTGATAGATTGAAAGATAGATTGATAATTTTATAGATATATTGAAAGACAGATTGATAGATTGATGGATAGATAAATAGATAGATAGGTAATTAGATAGATAAATAGATAAATAGACAAATAGATTGGTAGATAGATAGATAAATTAATAGACATAGAGATATATAAATATATAAATAGATTATTAGATAAATAGACAGATAGATTAATAGATAGATTGATTGATTGATAGTTAGATAGAAAGATATAAAGATAGATAGATAGGATGAAAGCTAGAAAGAAAGATATAGAGATACATAGATAGATAGATAGACAGATAGACAGATAGACAGATAGATAGATATATAGATTGATAAATAGACACATATATAGATAAGTAGATAGAAATCCAGATAGATAGACAGACAGACAAACAGATAGATAGAAAAATAGATAGATAGATAGATAAACAAATAGATAGATAGACAGATAGATGGACAAATAGATACATAGACACATCGATAGACATACTGATAGATATAAAGGGTATCCATGTAGGCAGATATTCAGGTAAGTAGATAGATCAAGAGACAAACAAATAGTTAGAAAAACATATATTTATATTGACTAATATACAAACAAACAAATATAACGACAGATAGAGTGATAAAAGTAATACAAATAAACATATAAATAAATAGTTTAATAGAAAAATTGATTGACAGATTAAAAAACAAATAGATAAATAGATTGATATATAGATAGATAGATTAATTGACAAATAGAAAGACAGATTGATAGACATATTTATATAAAAATAATGAAATATAATTAGATAGATTGATTGATATACAATTTGATAAAAAGATTGAAATACAGATTGATGGATAGATTGAGAGGCATTTTGATAGAAAGATTAATAAACAGATGGATAGATAGATATAAGATAAATAGACATATAGATAGGTCGATATATAGATAGATAAATAGATAGACAAATAGATAAACATAGAGATAGAAAAATAGATAGATAGATTATTAGACAAACAGACAAATAGATAGATAGATAGATATATAGATAGATAGTTAGATAGTTAGATAGATAGATAGAAAGATAGATAGGTAGATAGGTAGGTAGAAAGATAAAAAGATATATAAATAGACAGATGGATAGATAGACAGATATATAGACAAATAGATAGAATGATATATTGAAAGATAAATAGACCACTAGATAGAAAGATAGATATACAAGTTGTAGACATATAGATATATAAATAGATAGATAGATAGACTGATAGAATGATAGATAGAATGATAGATAGAATGATAGATAGATAGATAGATAGAAATATATATATATATATATATATATATATATATATATAGATAGATAGATATATGAATAGATAGACATATAGATAGATAAATTGATAGAAAGATAGTTAGATAAATAGATATATAGATAGACAGATAGATTGATTAATGGATTGACATATTAATAGAAGGATTGATAGATAGTTTGATAGATAGATTGAAAACAATTTGATAGGCAAATTGATAGACAATTAGATAGAAAGATTGATAGATGGATAGATAGACAAACAAATAGATAGATAGATATATAGATAGATATATCAATATATAAAGAGTTAGATAGATAGATAGATATATAGATAGATAGATAGTCATATTATTTTCCAGATACTTGTTGATAATATTTTGATTATTAAAAAATATGAGTCTTTATGTTTTTTATATATTTATTTTTTAATTAATGTTTTGATAATGAAAAATTAAAATATTTTGTTATTTTTTAAAATAGCAAAAATACTCATCTTGTTGTCCAGAGAGCAAGACACCCTAACTAGCTCCTCTGCCTCTCTCTTTGACACATATACATCATATACTAATATTGGAGTAAGAAAAATTTTGTTCATCAATGAGATTCTTATTGATTTTTGGTATTCTTTCTATCCTTTCTATTGTTCATCAATTATCTTAATGCAAATTTGTGTTTTTTGATTATAGTGTTTGTTTTTTCTAAATTCATATCTTGCCAAGCTTATGTATATTCTCCCATTAGACCTAGTTTACAAATTTCACCAAAAGCTCCAAGTATGGTCATGGTAATGCTAGTGGTTGGACGAATACCCCATCAGATCTAGCCACAAGAGCAAAGAAAAGGTGAGATATTTTTTGATTCACCAATATGCAAGAACCACTAGTGGTTGGAATTGCATGAATTTGTTCCTCTGATTTGAATTGTTTCCAGCTATGGATGTGTATGATGATGAACTATTCTATAGTTATATTGACGCATACAACGAAGCGACGGTGCTTGCTTCGAACCAAGAGAGGAGCGATTTGGTAGTAGAAGCTTCAAGGTTGATGGACGGATACAATGAAGCTAATCGATCAAAATCATTAGTTCAAGCACACGGAGAGGAGAAGAAATATTCTAAGAAAGTCGCACGAGAACATGGTGTTGCGGGGGGTGATGGAGCAAAGCATCCCTTTTATAAGCCTTGAGACTGAGAGAGATTTCTGGTTGCAGGGAGGCAGGGTGTGAACTTTGATGCGTAAGATTGGCTCATGGCTTGTCTTCCATGTTTTCCTCTAGAAGTTTTTAGAGATATTTTCTTAGATTTAAATAATCTTCGCAGTTCTTATTTATGTTGATAGTGAAGTTTTGTGTCATCTTTCAAGTATAAATGAGATAATAATAATTTGTCGCAGTAAAGAAATTAAAAGGCAAAAGATATAATATCAACAATATGTAATCACATAGCCTCATATTGTCCATTTGTTAGATATATCATGCTGTTGAAATAAGGGTCTTACTCTAACCTAATCCCACCCCATGGGCCTCAAGCTTATATATGAGCCTCTGTATGACAAAAGATATAATATATGATAGGTTTGTAGAAAAGAAAATTTTTTTCTTTCTTTTATGTAATTTTTCACACTAACACTACACACACTCTCTCTCTCTCTCTCTCTCCCTTTCTCATTCTTTCTGTGTCACACTCTCTCCCTCTCATTCTTTCTATGCCACTCTCTCTTTCTCTAGCTATTTTCTTTGCTCTTTTCTTTCTTGATTACTATCTTTCTCTCTCTCTCTCTCTCTCCATCCCTTCCTCTCTCTTTCTCTCCATCCCTCCCTCTCTCTCTCTCTCTCTCTATCCCTCCCTCTCTCTCCCCTCTCTCTCTCCCTCTTTATCTCTCTATCTCTCCCTCTCTCTCCCTCCCCCCTCTCTCCCTCCCCCTCCCTCTCTCTCTTCCTCTCTCTCTCCCCCTCCTCCCTCCCTCTCTCCCCCTCCTCCCTCCCTCTCTTTCCCTCTCTTCTGCCCCCTCTCTCCCCCCTCTCTCCCCCTTCCTCTCTCCACCCTCTCCCCCCCTCTCTCCCCATTCCTCTCTCCCCCCTCTCTCTTCCTCTGTCTCCCCCCACACTCTCTCTCCCTCCCTCCCTCCCTCCCTCCCTCCCTCTCTCTCTCTCTCTCTCTCTCTCTCTCTTCTTGTCTCTTTCTCTCTCCCCCTCCCTCTCTCTTTCTTTTTGTCTCTCTCTCTCTCCTCCCTAGCTCTCTCTCTCTCTCTCTCCTCCCTATCTCTCTTTCTCTCACTTTAATGATCTTCTTATTTTAAGTAATTTTTGGAATTTTATAAATTATAAATTATATCAAATAATATGGTTTATGCCTTTAAAATTATTTCATATTATATTCATAAAAAATAATATGAATTCTTAAAAATTTATAACCATATATATATACAATACTATTTTATAATATCATATTATTTTTTTTATTTATGAAATAATATTATAAATTTATCCATATATTATAAATAATATGAAATGTTATAAATTTTGTATGGATATACACTTATATAATTTATTCATAGTTATATTAAATAATATGTTTTTAAATAAATCAAATAATATGAAAATTTGATAATCAATTATTAGTTGTCATGGTTATTAGTATTATTATTATTTTTTCTTCATTTTTATAATCATTAGTAATTTTTTTTATTTCAGAAATTCATTTCATTAATTTATAAATAATATTACAAAAAATAACCATTAAAATTTCATAAACTATTAACCATACATTTTTTTATTTATGAAATAATTTCATCTATGGTTAAATAAAAATTTATTTCATATATTAAATTTAAATAAATAAATTTTTATAATTTATTTTACTTTTTTATTTTTGTCTCTTTTTTTTATATTTATAACCATTTTTTAAAATTTAGTTTCCTTGAAATATAAAAATACTAGGGCATTCAAGCACTAAAACTATATTTCTAATCTTTGCAAAGAGAGGAGAAGAAAAACAAGAGTAATTTACAATTCTACCTCTTCTTATACCCAGGTAAAATTATCAATGTTCTTCTCCTTCAGAATACTAATTACATTCCTCTCTCTTTCTCTCAATTTTATTTTCAGTGGTGGAATTTGGTTTATAAAGATTAATCAGTTTTTATGCTTTTTTTCATTTTCCCCCAAGTTTTCTTCTTCTTTCTTCTATTTTCACATTATTTGTATAATTTTGACTCTCCACCATGAGTGTAACAACAATTGGGTAGTGTAAACTTTGTTCTTTTAATGATTAATTTTTAATAGAGGTATTGTATTTCAAATAAATCTTATTTACGGTTTTATGTATTTCAAATAAATAAATGAAGGGCAAGGTACATAATTTTTTATTAGTAAAAAATTGATAGAGGTATTGTAATTTTTAATATTAAATGAAATTCATCCTATTTTAATTGTAAAATAAGATGATAGAAAGAATAAAAAGTCTAGTTGAAGAGTAAGGAACTATAATTTTTTAAATTCACGTTCTATCATATCTTTGTCCGGTAAAAAAATGTATACTTATTATTTTCTGCTTATATAATAAAAGAATAAAAACACAATGTTTATGGCTTTTGTTTTGATTGTCTCTTAAAATTTAGGTCATTATTATTTTTTCTTCATGCACAACTTGATAGACGTAGCCCCCAAAGAATATTAATAAAATCAGAATTTTCTTTGTTTCTATACATAGTTTTATTTAAAATTGATTGTGAATAATTATTTGATAATGATATTCTAGTCTATCATGCTTCTCAACTGTAAAAAAAATAGAAAACTAAAAAATTATAATAACTAAAATTTAAATTATATAGAATTCAAATAATAATTATATATTACTATTTTTAAATTAAAACAAATGAATCCAAAATTAAAACCAAATAAACTAGATATACCCAACTATTGGCAGTCTTAACTATAAAATCCTAAAAAAGTCAAGTAATTGGAAATTCAAAATTTAACTAGGCCTATTTTCTATTAATAGTTTGATTTTTTTAATAGATCCTTAACATATCTATTTTCATTAGTGATCTAACTTTTAAGTGATTTAATAAAGTTGAATATTAAAAACTATTTAAAAGTTAGCCTTCATGACAATTATAAATATACGATGCTGATTATAGCCACAATATATCATGAATAAATGTGACAAAATTCATTAAAATTAGAAATTTGACATTGCTATTTAGATTATAGTCAAAAGTTAAAATCATTAACTAAAAATGAAATCCATTAATAATTAAAATTTAATTAATATTAACTCTGTATGTGCATCCATATGAATCGATAGTCAATTGGTTATGAGAGTTTTATAAAGAGTCAAATGATGATAATTTAAAATGATGATAGACTTAATATATTTTGTGTTAAGCTAAATTTTGGCAAATTGCTATCTAGAAATAATTAGAAATGAATTTCTTTTGTGTGTTACATAAAGATATTATTACTAGCAACTTAAAATGATATTTAAACTAGTTTTTAATAAACTTACTTGAAACTTGCAAAGACACGCTTTCATATCTAATAATAGTAAATTAAAAACTATTTTTGTGATATTATGGTAGAAGAAAAATTGAAGACTACTAAGTGTGAGTGTGTATAGATTGAATACACCAAACAAATACAAACACTCATAGATAAACTAAGGTAAATCCTTCTGATTTTTAAGCCAAAATAAATAACATTAGTGTAAATCATGTATGAAAACTACTTGAGTGATAGTTAGCCAAATTAATTGTCCAAGCTAAATTCTTATGATTATTTTAATAATACACACTCACACATAGATGATTAACACAATTGTTGTTAAAAGTAAGAGTGTATAGATTGAATGCAAGTTTAGCTTCTAATTATAATAGATGATTATCATTGCTTGTGTATTCACTGCACCAATTTTTTCTTCATTAGTTTCATTAGGAAACTTTTCTTTTAACCAAGGTTTGTGTATTCACTACACTAATTTATTCGATAACAATTTAATTAAAAAAATCATATATTTTCTGGTGTATGATTCAAAAGAGTTTACAAATGATGGAATTTTTGACTCTTTATTGTGCTTGTGTTAGAGATAATATTTTGGGTTAAGCCAAAATATTTATTATTTTAATTGGAAATTAAGTTAGGTAAAACTAATATCTCATAGAGTTTGGTTGCTCACATTGATTTAGTAGGCTAAAAATACTCAACCTAGATCTTTGTTGCTCATTTAATTGGCTATTAAATCAGCAATGATATTAGTGACTAGAATCATACATGTTGAAGAATGAGCTTGGAATTTTAGAATTCATACATCTTTTGATCAAAACAATGGATCATCATTTTGAGAATGTGGTAGGGTTGAACTACAACATGATGAACTTATTTGCCTCATCTTTCATTTCTTCACGTGAAGTAATTTAACTAAGTTTTTTTTGATTTGTGATTTCTGAATGGTCAGTGTGAGCTCAACATCATGTTCCATTTGGAAAAGGCACATTTTATGTTCGATTAGATGGTCATGAATGGTGCATAATGGAGACGAATAAGTTTAATATCCTCATCCCAATCCAATTGATGGAGAAATCATCGTGATAATGTTTAATGCAAACTAATGTACTATTTCTATTCATTTTCATGCATATAATGGATGAATTTCATGTGTTCATGGGCTTAATGTTTATGTGTCATTCAACTTTAATTTATAATAAATGAAAAAAATAGAATATGAATTATGATTTTTATTGCTCTCAAATTTCATAACAATTTCCTTAGCAAATCTTCCATGGAATAAGTTTATATCTTTGATAATTCTCTTGTTTTTTATAGCTTTCACCCTTAGGCTCTTAAATGGTTCAAACAACAAGTTGAACAATGACTTTTCTTAACCAACATTTCATTTTTTCTTTCTCTAAGAAAAATTGTTCTTTTTTTTTATTTTTTTAAAGTTCTAATGGTCAGGGTCTATGATATCACGTTAGAAAGTAAAAATGAAATTACGTGACTTTATTAACCATGATTCGTGATTAAATATAACTCATGAGATTGGAGCACCCTGAACACTATGAGCAGCTCATTGACTGAACTATATACAAACTAGAGATATATCTCAACAAAAAAAAAACATAATCAAGCATTTTATTTTTTTTAGCTGTGACAACTACTAGATTAATGCCCAATGCAAAAATGTCTTCTTTCTTCTTAATAAAAAATTGTAGCGGCTAATTGTTGTTTGGACCATTTAAATATCTTTTATAGATGACTTTACTTTCAAGAATACATTACAGAAACTTAGTGCAATTCATTGGATATTGTCAAGAGGGAGGCAATATGCTTGTTTATGAGTTCGTGCACAATGGAACATTGAAGGAGCATATTTATGGTAACTAAAATCTTATATAAAATTCAATCGATATCAACTGAGGTAGTCATTAATGCATGTAACATTGATAGGCCAGTTCACAAATGGAGAAAGTATTAATTGGATCAAGCAGCTCGAGATTGCAGAAGATGCTACAAAAAGATGTTTTTAAAGTTCTTATCAGTGTTTGATTTATTTTGCAAGCATATGCTGTTAGAGAAATTATATTATTTGCCTTTTCAATGATTGAGTTTCTTCATATGGCTCATTTTCGTGCAATTATTCACATGGATTTAAAAACAAGAAATACTCTTATTGATAAAGATATGAGAGACATTGCAAATGTGCTGCTGCATATCTTGTTGGTAAGCCAAATATTCGTGATTTAATTTAACTAGTAAAAGCCTATTTTTTTAAGTAGCTGCTAGTAGTGAGGATGACCCCTTCTTTTTTTAATGTCACATCTTAAAAGGAATAATAATCATAGAATGTTGATTTATTCTTATCCCATTGCAAATGTGATGAGTAAAAAATTGTAGAATGTTCATAAAATAAACAATTATTGCTTTTAAAAATTATTTTTGTTCCCATTAATTGTATTTTACTAATGATTTAATTTTTGATAATCAGTCTCACTTCCATGGTCATTATATGACCATGGAAAATTGAACCATCGTGGGAGACAAAAAGGCCGTTTCAATTCCATCACAATCAAAACCTTTGATACTACTATTATCCTTCTTGAATAAATGGCAAAAAAATATGCGCTTTGCAAATGGAGGAAAGAAAAAAAATATGGTTAAGAATGTTCTAACTATTTTCCAGCATGTGACTTAGTGTTAGTGGGTGCATGGTCCAACTGGCAATGATGCCATGAGATGTGGTGTCGTGGATGCACAGCCATGGTGCATAGTGTGTGCAACATTTGGGTTATGTTCGTTGTGTTCTTTTTTTATATGTATCAAAGAGAGTGATTTTCCATGTAGAATCAAGCGAGTAAAAACTATATAGTTGTTATGAAAGTTACCACTTCTTTCGTAGTTACATCACTATTTGACTACTACGGCAAATGTTAAAAGTTAAGTGTGTAATGAAAAATATTATATTTAATTTATTTATATCTAGCATAGTTTTTTATTTTCTATTTTATCACATGAACTTGTGGAGAAGGATGTGTTGTTGGATTGTTGTTCTATGAAAACTCTTGATTGATGCTAATCTCGATTGTTTATGATGGAGAGAGAGAGAAAGAGAGATTAATTGCTCACTACATGTTTATGATGGAGCAGGAAGTGCTTGAGATACGAGTTGTAGATTAGGAAGAAGCGACGGGGCTAGAATCTAATACGTGTAATGACCGCGGTGCTTGTGAAATCCCAAAAAATTGAAAAAAATAATTAATATGATTTTGTTTCTAAAAAAATGGGCAAATAGTAATTTTGCAATAAAAAATAAGCTGAAAATTTTAGAACACTAATGATAAAATGGATTTCATTATTGAATCTAGTTTAGAAAATATAGCTACGGTGACAAATTTCATCAAATTTTGAGGAAGTAAGAATTTAATTTTTTTTATTTATTTAAATAATTATTGGAATAAATAAATAAATTAAAAAATAAAAATAAAATAGAAACAGAAGACCGCACCATGACGTCATCACGTGGCTGCACCTTGCACGTTCATGTGTAAAAAAAATTAAAAAAAATTATTATAATAATAATTTTTTTAATAAAATAAAATAAATGTCAGGAATCTGGAAAACGGGATGATGCTTGATGAGGAAAGAAAAATAGAAATATACTTCTGGAGAGAGAGAAAGAGAGATATCACTGTGCAAAAGAAAAAAATATAAATAATCCATTGATTTTATTTTGATCGTAACAGATTATTATGGACTTGGAATAGAATAGTCCAAGAACTAAAATTACTCTGTGCAACAAGATATTCAGTTTGATATCAAATTTATAAAATTTCCATGAAATTTTACAGAAAGTAGTGATTTTCTCCTATCAGAATTTCTTTCTATTTAAAGGCCATAAATGATGATGTTTTATATTTCAATTCGAATTATTAAAAATATCATTGAAAATGGTAAATTGATGAAAAGTTTTTGTATTTCATTTAGTAAAATTTAGTGTAGGTGAATTAGGTTTGGATTGTTATAGTTGTGTCTGAAATATGATTTAATCATAAATGACATAATTAAATTTCATATGCATAGAAACATTATATATAAATGAGTGGGTGCATTATATATATATATATATATATATATATATATATATATATAAAGGTATATGGATTGCATTTGGCGAAATCAAATTGGGATAATGCCCATACTGAGTTATGCGGTATTTTTCTGGAGCATGACTAATATAAATTTGCAAACTCGAATTGAGACAATGTCTAAGCTGAGTTACATGGTGGTTTTTTGAAAATATCCAAGGAAAAAAATATTTTGTCAGAAAATGTCCAATATGTTTTTCAGAGGAGGTCCATATTTCTCGGAGTAAATCTAAGAAAAGTATATTTTGTTCGGAGAAATATCCAATATGTTTTTCGGAGGAGGTCCATATTTTTTGGAATAATTTCAAAAAAAAAAATATTTTTATAGATATATATACTTATAAATATATATATACCTATATATATATATATATATAATATGTCACACTTGGCTTCGGCATGTGTGAGGGAGTCGATAGGACTCAGGAATATGGGCATATAAACATTTCATCCATAATTGCATTCATGTAAACATTATAATTGAGTGAGTATTGATATATATCCATGATGTTTTACATGCAATTAGAAAGGGAGTAGCCTTATAAGAGTTTACTTCTACTGAGCTTTGCTCACTCCGTTGTGGGACCTCTTTCAGGTACAGGTCCAAGATAGATGACAGATCCATATGTGAGATCATACATGTGAAGAGAAGCTAGTTGTGGCTTGAATAATAGACTATGTATTTTAATTCCACTGAGCAAATAAAATCAAAAAAAAATGTATGGTACATTGAGAAAATTTTATTTTATTACACATTATCTTATATGATGGAATAGAATGGGACTGAATTGGATGGGGTGTCATAGCGTTCCCTTCAAAAAGTGCTCGTTTGGAATGACACATGCATGGTTATTCACAGGAGGTGCACTCGCTGTGTCATCTCTCTTTGTTTTGCTTTTCTTATGGTTGTTTTTCCTAGTTATTTAGGTTTTTTTTGTAGTGGATGTTGGTGTTGGTTTCTCAACTACAACAACAAGGGTGCATGATGGACAGGCAAAGCTCCCTTCTTTTTCTTCCATTTTGCTCCATTTGTTCGCCCAACTTATTCTCATTTGATTCTGCTGCTTCTCTCTGTATTCCACCATACTTTAGGTGTCTAGTATTTTTATGTGTTAGTATTCTTGTTTTAAAAAAAAGTTGATAATTGGTTTGTGTATCATTTTATGTATCTATTCAATTGATGGCATCATCTCATTTTGCTAGGTTTGAGTTGTTGGAATAAATATTCATCTTCATTAGGGAAACATGGGATACACAAGTGTGGTATCTCGGAATTATAAATTGAGTTAGCTAATGGCGTTAGAGTCAGACGCTTGGAGGCTCCAACGAGTGTCTTGATTATTAATACTAAATGAAATAACATGGTGTTGGACTCGAAGCTGGGAACCCATCTCCGGATAATACTGCATGAATCAATTTCTCATTGAATGTGGGTTCTTATTTTAGTATTTGTTTCTAATTACTTCTTCTAGTACACTATATTATTTGATTAGTTTTTTGGTTTGTAATTGTGTTGATTAGTTTTCTCTCTTGTTTTTTGTTTCATAATTCTACTTCATCTTCTCAGTAAAAAATGGAAGCCTCTATTTGCATTTGTAGACGAAGCATCGATTAAGGACTAGAACATGCTCGATGATATTTAATGTTTTGTATATTCGGTCCCTAAAAAGAATGAAAAGTTAATGATAAAGTGATTGAAATTGAGAGATAAATTTGTTGTGGAAAGAGGCATTAAAATAGGTCGGGCCGTGTTGGCCCGATCTAGGGTTTTTGGGCCTAATCAGGTTGGCACACTGTGCTAGGCACAGCACAGGCCCATTGCCCAAAATCTGCCCAGGTTTGGGTTGGTTAGACTTGGTTTGGGTCGGCTAGTTTAGGTATGGGTGGCAATTTTTTTAAAAAAAATTAGGGTTTTGGAACATGACACCCTCATCCGTCGGGCCTCGCCAAGACTCACCCGTCAGGTGTCGGCTCATCATCCCTCCCATAATGACCATGCTCCATGCATGGTCATCAGTGTCATGCCTGGCACAACACGCGGGCCAAATCCCTTGGCCTGACACGACATGATTAGTGCCTAGGCTATGCCCAACACTAGCCTTGGCATGATATTATAGCGTGTCGTGTCGACCTAGGCACAACTGAACCATGCAGGGCCCGGGCCAGTCCCGATCCATTTGACACCTATAGTTGTAGATGCTTTAGCTGCTGGATTTGGTTAACCAGCCCATCTAAAAATTAAGTAATATTTTCCTTCACATGTCTTTGCTTTTGTTTTGTGTTTAGATTGTGCATTTCATCAGTTTATTATATTGTGACTTTGATTCGTGATTTCAATGTTGATAATAATGTTGTCGAGGAAGTTCAAAAAAATTTTCTGAGCAGTACCAAATGCATTACAATAGTAGATGTCCTATATTGAGTTACAGTTAGCAGCCTTGATGAGAAAAATAGCACACAGAGTCCCAGTAGAGATACCACACATGAGAGCCTAACACAAATGTATCAGCTAATTATAAGGATGATGATTTTGTTTTAAAAGATTATATACCATTGTTATATTTTTGTTTTAACTATAAATTATTGATTCATAATAATTTTTGAAGTATTTTTGGGTTTTATTAATTAAAAAAAATGGGTTATAATATATATTTTTTATTCAATTTAATATAACATTTTAAAATATGTTATATAATTTTTTATAACAAAATAAAATTGTGAAAATTGTTTTAGAATGAAAATAGATAGGGATTTTTCCCATGCTAATTTAGCTAGGGATTTTGTTGTACATATTCCATGGAAAAATTTTTTATTTTTAATTGTGAAAATTTTTCATTCTTAAATGTGAAAATTGGGAAAATTTTTTATAAAAAAATAAAATTTTGAAAATACTAATTACTATTCTTAATTATGATTAAAATTAGGAAGGGAAAAAATATAATAAACTAGAAAATTTCTGTCATTAAAAAATTTGCTAGAAAATATTTTTTACCGTAAATATTTTATGATGAACACTTTAGCTTGATATAATTTACGTCGTTAATCCGTCATTAATCCATCGTTATTATATTTTAGTGATGGAAAAGCACATAAAGCTAGGGAAATTTCAAAAGCTATTTAAGCTTTTTCTTCTAGTGAGACAAATAGATAAGATTTTTACTATTAGCTTTTAATATTCCATTTTTATTAAAATAATAAATATAACTTTTTTAATGATTTTCTCACTTTAAGTAATATCTGGAATTTTATAAATTATAAATTAAATCAAATAATATAAAATTTTATGCCTTTAATAATTATATCATATCATATTCAAAAAAAATAATATGGATTCTTAAAAATTGATTACCATAATATATATATATATATATATATGAAATACTTTTTTATAATCTCATATTATTTTTTTATTTATGAAATAATATTTAAAATTTATCCATAAATAATAAATAAAATGAAATGTTATAATTTTTGTATAGTTATAAATTTTTACAATTTATTTAATGTTATATTATAAATATGTTTTTTAAATTAATGAAATAATATAAAAATTTGATTACCAATTATTAGTTTTCAAGGTTATTAGTAATATTTTTTCTTCTTCATTTTTATAGAGATTAATAAATTTTTTATTTCTAAAATTAATTTCATTAATTAATAAATAATATTACAAAAAATAACCATTAAAATTTCATTACCTATTAACCATAAATTTTTTTATCAGTGAAATAATATCATTTATGGTTAAATAAAAATATATTTAATTTTTTAAATTTAAATTAATAAATTATTATACTTTTATTTTGTTTTTAATTTTTGTCTCTTTTTTTTCTATATATTTACATACATTTTTTTTATTTGAGTTTTCTTGAAATATAAAAATGCTAGGGCAAGACATTCAAGCACTTAACCAATCTTTCTTATCTTTGCGAATGAATAATCTCAAGTGTATCAAGTCAATACCCATTTTAAAAAAAAATGTGGTAATTATGCTTGTTAAATGCTTAGATCTTCAAGGCAGTTAGGTGGACATTATAAATTTTACAAGAAATTTGTTGTCCTTTTTCGCATTCATGGCTTCATAGTTTTGGTTGCATTTTTATTTCGTCAACATGGCTAATCAAATCATCATATTAGGAACCAGTTAAAAGCACAATAATAGACTCATGCATCCGTGTCACTGGTAATGGCAGAGTAACTATTAATACAAAATAAGTGCATGCAAGTACTGATTCATCTCTCTCAAAACTCCTTGAAAGTTTTTTGCCTGTTTGATGATTCTCATCCTCATCTTCTATTTACAGATATTCTTCATTTTCATGCTATACAACACTTTAAATCATCATGATCAACTTAAGGTATGAATCATTATTATGCTATACAGGTCTTCTTCATCCATAAAAGATCTATAAAATGTTTCACGAGATTTCACACAGATGCAATGACATTCGATGTGATTGCACCCTCTCCTTGGAAAATATTTGTTTGTTAGAATGGAAATATCTATCCTTTTTCAAACTCCTTAGTGTGTTTTAAATGTGGCTGTGAATTTAATTTATGCTAAGTATTAGCACCAAATATTATAGGGTTCTGACTTTTCATGGAAGCAAAGGAATGTGACAGTCATGGCAGAGTAAGTTTAAGTTCTGAGAACCATGGCTTGTAGCTTGTTTGCTTCATCTTTCAAAGCGAGAAATTTTGCTTTCAGCATTGAGATGATCATTCTGCTATAATGGTTGTTGGTGTTTTTGATGTGACTTGTGAATCCATTTTCCAAACTCTCATTTCTTTAGGTTTTTCAAGATATGGGTAAGGTTCTTTTGTATAATTTCTTGTCTTCCTAAAATTTTCTTAACTTCTTGATAGAAAACTAATTTGTATTCTTTCGGTAGATGGGACTTCTATTTCTACAGAGGCAGCATGGTTGAGGAGCTTGATGGGCCCACTGATATTATTCACAAGCGATTGTACAATGAATGGCTTCTCTGATAAGATGAAGAATTGTTGCTTGATGAGTTGTGGGCTTAAAAAAATAAGCTATATCTCTACCAACATAATTTTGCTTGATAGAATCACCATAAAATTTATAGAGTTATTTACTTAGTATATTTACATTCATAAGTTATAATGATAATAAATAAAAATATTTTTTAATTTATTAATTCAAGTAATTTACCAAACATTCTTTAAATGTGTTTATTATCCTTTTTATTGAATTTAACTTATTTGCTAAGTGGTATTTTAGTTTGCATTTAATTTGTTATTTTAGCTATAAATCAAACCATAATGTACTATGTGTATGTGTTTTTGGGTTTTCTTAATCTCAAGTTTGGTTTGTATAATGTGTGATTTGCATTAGTTAATTAACTAGACCCTCCAGTTGTAGGGATATAAAACCAAGAGATCTATTGATGCGGCTAGAGGTGTCAAACGTGCCGGCCCGGCCCGGCCAGGCACGAGGCACGAAACGGTTCGGCCGTGCCTGGGCCGGCCCGACACGTTCTTAAACCGTGCCCGGGCCCGTGCCGTGCCCGGGTTAAGATCTTCGCGTGCCGTGCCGTGCCTTGGCACGGCATGCCAGCACGGGTCCATCCCGTGCTGGTTCACGCAAGTACGCATGCCGTGGCGTGAGTCGTGACTCACGACTCATGCCTTGTGACCCATCCGGCCAGGCTGCCCCCCCCCCCCCCCCCCCCCCGGTAAAAAGACCGCGGGTCGGGTCCAAACAGACCCGACCCGCGGTCTTTTCTGCCGAAACCCGATTCCCGACGCCCATAGACCCAATCCGAGCAATTCCAACGGCAAAAAAAAATTCAAACTTGAGCTATTTTCAGCCCTTGGATTCACCTCCAACGGCTAGGGGGCAAAATCCAACGGTCCTCGTGATTCTGCCCCTTAAAAATCGTAAAAAAATTCAAAAAATTAATAAAAAAATATCTTTTTTTATTAAAAAAACAATCTTTAGCCTATAAATTCTACCCCCTCCCTATAACATTTATGTTTTTCAAAAACATAAAACCTCTCAATACTTTCTATCTCTTACATAAACCATGCATCTCTCTCTCGGGCCTCGTGATTTTGATTTAGGCTTCGATTTTCGTGAAACTCAACTTGAGTTTTGAACATCAGAGCTTCCTACGGTGCACCTTGCACGTGACTGACCTCATTGCTTTTACCGGGTAATATATTTTACGTTTTTTTGTACTCTCTCTCTAAAGCTTCTCTCTCTAGAAAAACTTACGAAAAATAAAAAATGACAAATACACCTAACACGTATTTAAATTTGGAAAATAAAAATGTTAGTGTTACACAGACGTCTGTGGCTCCTGAAACTTTGGTTTCTCCTGTCGTCTCAGCCCAAAGTTCTTAAAAACAAAAAACTAGGAGGACTTCTGTAGTTTGGACACATTTTAAAATCATAACACAAGTAGATGTTAGGGGTGAGGAACATGAAATGGCACAGTGCAAATATTGTATGAGACTTTTAACATGCAAGAGTACATGTGGGACTGGGCACCTCAAGAGGCATGCAGAAATATGCTCCAAAAAACATGGACCCTTAGATCCTAGGCAAACCCAACTTGGCACTACATTTTTTGAGACTGTATCGAGTCCAGTCTCAAAGTTTACTCCCTTCGTATACTCCAGTGAGTTGGGTAGGGACGGCATGGCCAGGCTCATCACATTGATGGGTCTTCCGATCAGATTTTCGGAAGATCCGAGGGTAGTGCGCATCATGCAGACTTATTTTCAGCCATCCTATCGTAGGATTCATAGGTCCACATCTAGGAGTGACATACTAAAGATATATAAGTTAGAAAAACAAAAAATAATTAAGGAATTTTTGGCATTTAGTGGAGTGGTGTCCGTGACGTCCGATATATGGACATGTCACGATGATTCTTCTTATGCATGTCTCACGAGTCATTATGTAGATTCTAACTGGACAATCAATAAAAAAATATTAGGATTCACTGAGATTCTTCATCCTCATGATGGCACGGCCATTTTTGAGTGTATGATGAAAATATTTAGGGAATATAAAATTCAAAATAAAATTTTTAGGGTCACTTTCGATAATGCTTCTAATAATGTAGTAGCGATCAATATGTTTGTTAGGAATATTAGAGACGCACCATTAGGAGAGATCTTTCATGTCAGATGCATGTGTCATGTGATTAACCTGATAGTTCAAGCGGGTATGAAGGTCTGTTCCCCCGCGTTGGAAAATATACGCAATGCACTCAAGTATATTCGCACTCATCGCAGACTACAAGAGTTTGGTAATCTTTATTTGTCTGCGAATCTTAAGAAGAAGAAATTCCAATCAGATGTGAGACATCGTTGGAATTACACGTACCTGATGTTGGAATCATGTGTTGGATACGAACACGTGATATCCGACTACGTCAATAGTAAGAGTGGCAAACTTATTATTGACGACACTGACTGGGCTTCAGGAATTTCATTTATGAAATTCTTGAAGATATTTTATGACACGACGAACATGTGTTCGTCGGTGTATACGCCCACCACTTGCATTGCACTTCGTTGCATATGCAATATTAGTAGCATGTTTAGGAAGTATCGAGCGGACCCAACGCTTAGCCATATCGTTGCAGAGATGGAGACCAAGTACATGAAGTACTGGTCCACCATTCCATCTCTTTATTGCCTCGCAGCATGCATGGACCCTAGGGCTAAGGTGGAAGGGGTTGAAAACACCCTGACTTTCATTTCCTCGTGCATGAACCTGGAAGAGCCACCTGAAGGGTTCATTTACGAGAAGTTGACAGACCTGTTCACATACTACGATACTAGGTATGGTGGTGGTGGTGGTGAGACTGTGAGTACGGACACTGATATCTTGTTCGGAGATGACGATTATTCCATTAACCTACCGAGGGGGAAACGTAGGGGTCGACCTTCACATAGGAGCGAGCTGTCTCGGTACTTAGATGCCGATTACTGCTCAATCCTATCACCTTCTGATAATAAGAATCTTAATTTATTACGGTGGTGGAAATCATATGAGTCCGCCTATCCCGTGCTATCTAGGATGGCACGGGATCTACTGACTCCTCCGGTGTCGAGCGTAGCATCGGAGTCTGCTTTTTCTGTTGCAGTGAACGTGATTTCGGATAGGAGATCGAGATTACGTCCAGATATGGTTGAGGCCTTGGCATGTTTGAAGGATTGGGAGGAATCGAGATTTAGCATCAGTGATCGTGCTGAAGCTGGGACTGTGACAGACACTGCAGTCGCATCCACATCCACTACGATGGTGGAGGAGCTGATTGCCGATGATGATGATCCATATAATACTGATCTTGATGTTGCGGCTGATGATTCTCATGATATGCCGCTTGACGATTGATGCTCATCTGCTCTTTTTTTCGATATTTTTTTATTTATTTTATTTATACGCTTTGTTTGTACTTTGTAGTTTGTACCATACGTTGTGTTGAATCTTATACTTGTTTTGTTCGGACTATTGGTTTCAAAAGCATGAATGGTAATTTTTCATTTGTGTAGTTTAATTTTTTTAATTATAATTTTTACTAACTTAATGTATTTTTTTATTATTTTACGATTTAAATTTTATTTTAAAATTTAATAACTTTAAATTTTAATATATAATTAATAAATTAACATAATAAAAAAAGCTAAACTTAATTGAAAAAAAAAAAAATTTTTTCTAATTTTTGTTTGTTTTATTTAATTTTAAATGTTATAATTTTTACAAAAAATTATATTTTTTAATTATTACTAATACTCTAAAGTCTATACAGTAACTTAATAAAAAAGTTTACAATTAAAAAAAAAATTCTAATCTGCCATTTTGGCATTTTCAGCTCGTGCTCGTGCTGGCGGCTGGCCTCCCGGGACCCGGACCCCAGTTGACCCGGTCCCGCGTTGCGGTGCGGCTCCCGCCCCGCCTGCCCTGCCGGTGCCGTGCCGCCTGGCCTGGCCTGTATTGGCAAGGCGTGCCCGAGCGGGCCGGGCACGGCACGGCACGGCCTTGTCGTGCCTACGGGCCGTGTCGTGCCCGCCTATAACTCACCGTGCCGTGCCGGGCACGGCACGGTACAGGAACCGTGCCGTGCCGGGCCGGCCCATTTGACACCTCTAGATGCGGCAATATTGGCATAGGAAAGAGATGGAATTGATGGTATAGTAATGCATAAATGAAAATTTGATTTTTCATGAAAATTTTTAACATTTATTTTGTGAATTTGATATCTCTATTTTTTTTGTCTTGGCAGTTATTCTATATCATTCGGTGATTGAGAAGAAATGTGCTCCACAATAGGGCTACATTAGAGTAGGCGTTAAATGTAACGTAGGCTACCCTTTTTTGTAACTTTAGCTCTAAATGTTGTTTGTTTAGAGAAATCTCAACCTAATGTTTTACTTTCACCTTAATTCACAAGAAAATGTTAAAGAACTATGATATAAAGATGATTGACTCTACATTGGATGTTAGCTTAAACTAACATTTATTAATCTTTGGGTGGTAGGATTAGAAGGATGAGGGGTTGCATATAGGTATTTTGGTATTTTATTTTCATTGCTTATATTATCTTTTACAATTGTGTTGTGTAATTATATAAATACTAATATTGGTTTTCATAATAACTCCGAAGTTAAATTTTTTTATGAGAAAAAAATATATTAAGATGATTGATCGCTTGAGAAATTTTTATATTACATAGTCTATTCTAACATAGTCTCTTCAAAGTTACTGAGTAAAATTAATTGAGATATTTATCTTTTTTTATAAATCTTGTAAAAGCGAGTGCCTTGTGTAGTTGGGCGTGAATGTGATCTCCATATCTATCTTATCTCATCCTAATATATGGAAGCATTTTAAATATGAAGGGTAGATAAGAAAATAAATTGTACCAATATCTTATCTTGACAGTCTTACCTCAAAAGATTGAAAAGATCATGCATGATAAATCTTGAATTTGAGACTTATTGTTCTTAGAGTTTAGACAAATTTTTGTCATCACATAAAGATGCTATATCTTATTAGATAGAAAAATATATCTATTTGAACATTTGAATAAATCATGAAATTGAAGACCAAATGGAAGAACATATTTATCCATTATTTGAATTCCACAATAATTTGAAAATTGGATTTGAAAATATATCAATTATAATTGGAGCTACTTATAAATTACTATAAATTCTTAGGAAATCTTTCATTTATATTGATTTTCTTATAAATGTGTAAAATAAGTGTTGTAAATCTTTATGTCTAAGTATATTCCAAGTTAATTCATAGATATTTAAATCTGAAATGAGATTATTAATTCTACTTTCATTTAATATAATCAAATCATATCCCCCTTCAATTCTATCCAATCAAACACAACCTAATGAGTAAATAGGCATGAGGAATCATTAGAAGAGCTTATACAAGCTACCATTTTTTTAATCATTCTTTGCCTATTGTGATAGATTCTATTAATGTATTAGAATGTATCTAGCTTTAATGAAATAGGACTCATTGAGATTTTAATTTAGAGATTTTGGAAACTATATCTTCGTCCATCACCAGCATGTTTCATAACTATTCGTTTGCTTGAAAGTGTTGCAGGTAACAAAAATTGCTCATTTCTCTACACTCACAATTTGCTTTTTTTAATTAAATACTGCCATTTTCAGCATTGAGAGAGTTGTTTCAGGCAAAGTCAGGAAACTATCATTCTGAATTTTCATTTGAAAATCTACAAAAAAATGTCTTCTTGCCTGAAATTAAAATTAATGCTATGAAAGTTGAAGATCCTAGAAGTGGTGATGATGGTGAGGTAGAAAAATCAACTCTTGAATTCACCAACTTAGTCTCTCTTAATGATGTCTCTGATGAGTTTTTTGATGTTCCTAATGCCATTGAGTTCTTGATCTTGACCATTTGGATAATGGAAGGTCTTCTGAAGTGAACCCTGATCTTCATGCTCCTATACTCCAAAGATACTTTTTTTACAACTTTCAAAATGTTCTTGTTAAACACAATCTTATTTTTCAAATTATGATGTCTTCATTTGCAGAATATCAAACAATCAAAGTTATCTTCCAAAACTATCATCAGAAACTCCATGATTTTGCTGGTTAGACCCATTTTATTAGCTATTTAATTTTTTCCACGATCTTCTATACTTATTGATATATTTATATATATTTGAGATGAGTGATTATAATGTGATTTAACAAGTTTAGAAGTAGATGATAAATGATAAATATATATATAAACATAAAGAGTGTTTATAACTTTTAGTAGAGTCACTTGAAGACCAATAATTTTTTCATGTGTGCCTTGCTATATGAAGTTTGCAAATTTTGTAGCCATTTGATTTTGTTCTTGTTGGAAGGCCAAACATCTATTTTTTGAAGTTGTTTATATATTTATTGTTTAATTAATTCAATAATTAAAAATTGTAAGGTGTTTTTTTTCATGTGTGCCTTGCTACACGCACATGAACTAGTTGAAGATAATTTGATAATTACAAAAAAAAAGTTGAGTCTTTATGTTTTTTATATATTTATTGTTTAATTAATGTTTTGATAATGAAAAATTAAATATTTTGAGAATTTAAAACTACAAAAACACTATCTAGTTGTCTAGAGCAAGACAACCCTGACTAGCGTCAAGCACCTCCGCTTCTCTCTTCGACATGGATACATCATAACCTAATAGTTGAGTAAGAGAGATTTCTTTCAGCCATGAGATTTTTATTGATTTGAGATATGCTTTCTACCCTTACTCTTCATCATTTATCTTAATGCAAAAGTGTGTGTTTTGATTCTGGTGTTTATTTTTCCAAATTCATCTTTTGCCTAGCTATTATATATTCTCTCATAAGACTTGGCTTACTAGTTCTAGTAATAAAATTGAGTTACCGTATATTCATTTTCTATATAAATTATATAGTAGATATTTGTGTCTATATGACATCATGTAAAGTCAAGTTGTTACCACAATTATAAAAATGGGTGAAGATCCTACTCATGCACAAAGTATTAATCTGGATGTTCGTGGTAAATTATTACAAGTACCAAAATCATGAATCACCATGGTATGCTTGGAATGATTATATGCATTGATTCGTATACATACTTCATGCATGTGTGATATAATGCATTGACATTGTGTGGATGTTGATATTGGACACTAGGTATGCAGGCTTGATATCCATGTATTTTGCCACTCAGGCAGTCTGTGGATTTGGATGTTAATCACAAAATGAGTGTTGGTATTTGTGGAGAGTAATTTGTATATTTGGATGTGCAAAATGCTTCCTGTCTATTGGCTATTGCTAAAAATTTAATTAGGAAGTGTCCTAATGCAACCTAAAACTAAGTCTAAAGCTCATGGTAAGAGTCACTGATAAAATTGAACCAATGGGCTTCTTTGTGCCAAATAAGATAACTAAGTACATGCTATTTTTTGTGATTTTTAGCTAGATGTTTTTTTACATATAACAAATTGTTCATATTAGGTTTATTTGATTGACGATCATGTGTGTAATAACTAAATCTAGCTCTAAGCAAATTATATTTTCTTTACATTAATTTTTAATGTTCTAATATTTATTATTGTTTATTTTGATATGTTTGTAGCATTTTGAAATAATTTCTTGATAAGTATATTGGTTCATTTTTTTTTGGCTTGTTATTTTGTTGATTGGTTTTATCTCTTTATTTTTCATAACTATATTTCATCATATTCTCGGTAAAAAATCTAAGCCTATAGTTGCATGTGTAGATGAAGCATCGATAAAGGACTGGAAATTGCTCGATGATAAGTATTGTTTTGTATATGCAGCCCCTAAAATAAATGAAAAGGTATCGATAAAATGCTTGAAAATGGGAGATAAACTTATTGTAGATGCTTTAGCTGCTGGATCTAGTCAACCAGCACATCTAAAAATTAAGTAATATTTTCCTTCATGTATGCTTAGTTTTGTTTTGTGTTTAGAGTGTGCCTTTTATTAGTTAATATTATTGTAGCTTTGATATGTGATTTTAGTGTTGATGATTATGTTGTTGAGGAAGTTCAAAATACTTTTAATGAGTAGTACCAAATGCAAGACAAAAGTAGATGCCTTATATGGAGTCACCGTAAGTGCTCTTTAAAAGATAGATAGAACACAGAATTCTAGTAGAGTTCCCAAGGAGGAGAGGCTAACACAAATGCATCAGCTAATGATGAGAATGATGATTTAGTTTTAAATGAATATATACCTATGTAATGTTTTAGTTTTAACTATATAACTATTGTATTAGAAAAATTTATTAACAAATACTTTTTGTAAATTATAAATAATGGTTTATAGTAAATATTTTTATTCAATTTAATATAAATATTTAAAAATATGTAATCAAATTTTTTGTAAAAAAATAAAATTGTGAAAATAGCATTGGAATAAAAATAGCTAGGGATTTTTCCCTTCCTAATTTAGCTAGGAAATTTTTTGTACATATTCAGTCGAAAATTATTAAATTACTATTCTTAATTATGATTAAAATTAGCAAAAGAAAAAAATATAATTAGCTAGGGAATTTCCAAGTTAAAAAATTTGCTAGGAAAATTTTGTTCTCATTAATATTTTGTAACAAACACTTAAGCTAGGAAATATTTCTGTCATTAATCCATCATTATTCTATTTTAAAGACACAATAAACCCAAATAGCTATGAAAATTTCTTTGGCTATTTGGGCTTTTCTTGTAGTGTAGATAGATAGATAAATAGAATGATAGGAAGATAACCAAATAGACAAATTAACAGATAGTCAGATAGAGAGATAAATAGATAGATAGATAGATAGATAGATAAAGAGATAGAGAGATAAAGAGATAGATAGATAGACAGATAGTTAGATAGATAGATATACATATAGACATATAGACAAATAAAAAGATAGATAGATAGATAGACAGATAGATAGATAAACAGATTGACAGATAGATAGATAAATAAATAGGTAGATAGATAGATAGATAGGCAAATAGACATATAGATAGGCAGATATATAGATAGATGTGTAGATAGGTCGGCAAGTAGACACATAAATAAATAGATTCATAAATAGATAGAGATTGATTTAGATAGATAGACATATAGACATATATATATATATATATATAGATTGATAGATTGTTAGATATATAGATTGATAGATAGACATATCGACAGATAGATAAATAGCTTGATAGACAAATAGATAGATAAAAAATTAGATAGATAGATAGATATAAAGACAAATAGACATATTGACATATTGACATATTGATAGATAGATAGATAGATTGATAGCCAAATAGCTAGATAGTCAGATAGATAGATAGACATATAGATAAATAGATAAATAGAAAGATTTCTAGATAGACTGATAGATAAATAGACACATAGATAGGCATATAGACATATAGATAGATAGATATATATATATATATAGACAAATAAATATATAGAAGAATAAAAAGATAGATAGAAAGACAGATACATAGATAGACAGATATACAAATAGACAAATAGATAGAAAAATAGATAGACAGACAGATAGATATATAGATAGACAGATAGATAGATATATAGACAAATAGATAGACAGACAGACAGATAGATAGATAGATAGATAGATGGACAAATAGATAGAAAATAGATAGATAGATAGATAGATAGACAGAAAGTCAGATAGACAAATAGATATATAGGCATATAGACAGACAAATAAATAAATAGATAAGGGGGCTACCCTACCCCGCAACTCCTTGTAACACCTTGCTCTCATGTGGCTTTCCTAGAACATTTCTTCTCCTCTCCATGTGCTTGGACCAAAGATTATGATCGATTAGATTCATTGTGTTAGTCCATCAACCCTATAGTTTCTGCTACCATATGGTTCTTCTCTTGGTTCGAAGCTAGCACCATCACTTCATTGTATGTGACAACCTAACTGCAAAATAGTTCATTGAATACACATCCATGGCTATAAATAATTTAATATACACTCCATAAAAACAATATGCACTCCATTAAAATAATACACATTCACAAATATATAAACATTGTAATTATAGACATGAACAAACACAAATCTGAGTTGATAATCATACAACTCCAAAAATATCTAAAAGATGGCCAGGAATGATGTTTAGAGAGAGAGAGAGAGAGAGTAAAAAAGTAAAATATTTCATAAATAATGAAGTTAATAATAGCTTAGCCTCCTTTTTATCTTACAGAGATCGGTAAAGATTGAACCCATCCATAGGAAGAACCATGACAAAGTATCAGAATTTATTCGTGTGTCTCACATCAAATATTCTACAAATATTCACAATTAGGATAATCAAAAAAACATAAAACAAAACTAGTATAAATAAAAATGGTACCACCAAAAAAGTCTCATTCTATTTAGTACACATTGAAAAAAATCAAAAATCATTGAGAAATAATTCTAATACAAATTCATCCTCATTATTAGTTGGTGCATTTTTGCTAGCCTTTCCTATGTTGTTTCGCAGCTGGTTCTCAAAATGCTATCTGTCGCATCAAGATAGCTAACTGTGACTCCATATAGGTGATCTGCTGTTGCATTACATTTTTAACTTTCTTTCATCTCATCATTCAATTCTTTAATTTCTTCATTCATTTCATTCATTTTTTGCATTTCTTCCTTCTAATGAGTAATCTGCTCATCCTTCACTTCTTTAATTTCTTATATTTCTTCCTTCAAATTAGAAATCTGCTCATCATTCTCTTTCATTTTGGTCCATAACTTCAAAACATTCATTGTTTCCATTACTTACTACCTAACCCACCACTGCTATAACAAATGAATTAGAAGTACAACTACTACAAAATGTCACTCCCATCAAGCCAATGCCATACACTTGCTGTTTCTTATGACCTTCTATGATTTCCAAATAGATAGGATCATAGTCAATTGGTTGAAGATCCATAGAAGCCTCAACATTTTGAGAAGCAACTCTCAAATGCTCCTCCATGAGTTCCTATGAAAAAATAGAACAAAAATAATTTCCTAGATATACATAAAATAAATTTAATATTTTGGATTCCAAACTACTTTCAAAAGTTACTGTAGTATTATAAAATTTTATTAATATAACAGATTCTTACAGCAATAATCTGAGACTTGTTGTCAACAAACTGACCATCTACTTTTTTCACATGCATCCTCCTAAAAATCTCATAAAAATTGAGAACTCGACCCAATTCTCTAGCCTAGAGTATGTATTTATAAAGTCAAAAAAAAGTTAAAAAATTTAAACAAAATTAATAAAACAATCCACAAATTTGATTTATTTGGACTATTAGGAAAACTACTAAATATATAAATGTTTAAACTTTTAAATTGTACAAAATCTCGAGGGTGCTCTATGCTCAACTTTGACCCTATTGTGTGGTGAGACATTCCTGTACCGAGTATTGCTAACTCGGTCCCTCAATTTTTTGCTAGCAATCTCATATTTTTTTCTTCACATCTGGCTCCTCCCAATGCTTAAGACACTCAAACCAGTCATCCTCAGATATAAAATATGACCTATCTTTTAGATTCTTCAATTTATAGACAAAATCTAAATACCATTCAGCAAATTTGCTCTTTCACAATAGCTTTATCTTTCCATCAAATTTGGGTGCCCATGTGCACTAATTCTACATATAGAAAAATCACCAACAATTGATATTAATAACAATGACATTATTATATTTTGCTTGGATAATAACCAACATATTAGTTAACTAATTAGATAAATAATTTTCAATACTTTTATTTCATTATTTTTACCTGAAAGTCATTAAAATTAGAATCCCTTGTCGATTCCAAAACTTTCTTCCACGAAAATGCTTTAGAATCGATCATTTTTTTTGAAAGACTTTATAATTATAGCTGAACACTTGTGATATGAAATAAAACTCTACAAATAAATACATAACATTAAAAACAAACAAATCAATAATATATATAAAACCCCACTAAAAGAAACATCATAATTTTTTATTCAAGTAATATTTACATATTTCATATACCTTCCAACCCTAATCTCAATTACTACCCTAGCACTGAAAGTAGAGGAAGGCATGGTATTTGATGATGTCGATGGGGTTGTAAATGGGGGAACTATCGGTGTAAATGGTGGTGTAGAAATTGCTGATGGATCAAAAGTGTGTGCAGAGAGGGCAATGAGTGGTGGGCTTATATCTAATAAAGATGATGGTAGAGGTGTCAATGATGATGATGGTGATGGAAATGAAGATGGTTATTGTGATGTTGAAGTATGGATATGGTTGGTATTTAATGCTACTAAATTTGCAATGTGATGTAAAATACAAGATGAATTTCATTCATTTCTACATCCACGTCCACCTCCAAAATTACCATGTCCTTTATGTGCCATCTACTATACAAAAAATAAAAACATAGAACAAATAATAGAGATATGATGAACAACCATGAATCTAAGAATAATACACACCAAAAGATTTCAACAAAATATAAAAAGTCTTTGATAGTATAATATTATAAAATAATCATAAATGTTAAATTATCAGCATCACTATCATCATCCAATGGATCTTCTGATTTCATCTGATTCTGATAGACATTCCAGCTAATCTTCAGATAGAAATTGATCATCTTCAATTTCTATTATGCCACTATTTGAGTCACATAAATTTTCTAGGTCTTCATCTACATGCACAGGCATAATATTATTTATATCATCTTCTTGGAATGCCGGTGCAATAGCTAAGTTTGTACTTCTTTCTTGAGATGTTAGTTTTTCAAAAATTGATCGAGCTTTGATTTTGCAAATCATCCACAAGTCACTCTTATCACGAGATAAACTTGGATATGATAATAATATACTTGAGTGGCTTGATCTACCATAATAAATGGCTCATATCGATTATATCTGTGTTTATGGCTAACATCCATTAGCTTATAAACCGAATGAATCTTTGTACCCATATTTCATGTAGGATCAAACCACTCTCACTTTAATAATACAATCCTATTATTTTCAAGTCGAGGATACTCCAACTCAATAACTTTTGAGAGTTGACCATAATAATCAATCTCATCTGCACTATAACCTAAGCCTTTAATGGATACACCATTATTCATTGTTTCTTTAGAAGAATCATGCCTAATTGTGTGAAATTTATATCCATTGACAAAATACCCAGGATAGGTTTTTACATATCTAAATGGGCATTTACTTAGATTCTAAATAAAAATATTGGAATTTCCAATTGAAGGATCATTTACCTATTGCATTAATTAAACAAATGCTGTTAACAACTAAAAAATACTAATAAATTAAAAATTTCAAATAATTAAAACTTAATAATTCTCACATTGTTTTTGAACCAATTCAGAAAATTTGTTATAGCATATAATTAACCTCAATGTTGGAAATTATTGTTGCTTATTTTTTTAACTGCTCAACATAAATACTACACAAATATAAATAGATGAAGAAAAAATATATATCAATTTTTAATTATTCCTATTAAGGAAAAAATTACACTAATTAAACCTGCAACCATTTTGGGTATATATACTCAATATATGCTGCAACCTTTTCATAATTAGGTAAAACATAACTCCGGGTTGCAATGTACTCTTCATTTGTCATACATCTTTTTTTTGCTCTTCCAAATGCTCTTCCAGGGGGGCTTGAAGATAGATAGCTTGTTCATAAAATTATCTTCTACCGACACATGACCTTCATAATTTCGAGGCACAATTCTAATCTTTGTATTAATATGATCCTCAAATTAATAATAACAAAAAATGATGCCTCTTCTACTAAATATGCATTGCAAATTGAACTTTCAACTTTTTCCTTGTTTCTAATATTCAATTTCAATTTACAAAGATACCTACAACAAAAATGGTAGGTTTCAATTATATTAAATTACAATATTACTTTATGTTTGAAATAATAAAACATAATGACTTATATGTATTTACCTATCAAAAGGATACATCCACCTATATTGTAATGGCCTTGCTATCCTTGCTTCATATGTCAAATGAAATGACAAATTCTCCATTGAGTCAAAAAAGCTCGGTGAGTATATCCATTCAAGTTTACAAAGAATAACTAGTATGTCATTCTCCAGCCTCACCATGCCATCTATTTTGATTGTGGTGGCAGTTAGCTGTTTGAAGAAAAACTAACTTCTATAAGGACCTTCCAAACACTTAGGGAAAGTAATTCACGGAATGAAATTGATATTAATCTATGCATAAATACATGATAATCATGACTTTTCATTCCAAATAACTTATGATTCTTTATATCCACACATCTACCCATATTTGACACATATCTATCAGAAAATTTGAAATTTGTAACCCATTCACACAATATCTATCTTACCTTCTTATCAAGTGCGTAATAATCTTTAAAGAATTTTCCTGTTGTCTCATCAAGTTTCAATTCAAGACGCTGATAGTAATCATTCAACTCTTGTCTTGATTTTAAAGTGTATTTTGTTTTTCGTATATATTAAGGATAGTGTTAATAACATTGTCAAACACATTTTTTCAATATGCATTACATCCAAGTTATAATAAATTAAATTGGACTTCCAATATAGCACATCCCAAAAAGTACAGCATTTCATCCATCCAAATATATTGCATATTGGTCTATTAGTTCTAATAGTATCCTTTTCAGTCACATTCTTTAGACCCAAACTCAGAATCTCTGTCAAAATTTTATCTCCTGAACGAATAGCTAGTACAACTATTATCAATATTTTATTTTTTTGAAATGCTTTTTTATTTCTACGGAATGAATGATTCGTAGGTAGAAACTTATGATGATTATCAAACCATAAGTGTTTACCACTTAATTTGAGGGTAATTGCATCTGAATTTTTCATGCAATATGAACATTCAAATCATCCTGCAGTACTCCAATCAGACAGCATTGAATATGAAAAAAAGTCACTTACCATCCACATAAGGGCTGCCTACATAATAAAATTTTGCTTCTTTGAGATGTCATATGTATTCACACCAACATTCCACAAATTATGTTACACTACTATATGGGTCTGTAAGAAAACATCCAACATGTCTTTCAGATTTTTTGGCCATGGAACCAATTTTGACAAAAACATATATTGCTCCTTTATACACAACCATGAAGGAAAATTATAAGGTGTCACTATCATTAGCCATGTTGAATAGTATTGTCCAGTTTGGCCAAATGGTTGAAATCCATCAGTACCGAGACCCAATCTCACATTTTGACTTTTAGCTACAAAATCTGATGTATATAATTAAAATGCTTCCAAGGAATTGAATCTAATGGATGACAAATCAACCCTTCTTCAAATTCAAGCTCAAAATGCCACATCATATCATTTGTTGTAGCATTTGATGCAAATAGCCTCTGTAATCGAGGAATTATAGGAAAGTAATACATCTTCTTTAATGCAACTTTCATCTTTTGTCCCATATCTACAATACAAGGTGCCTTCTTAAACTAAAAATGATCACAAAACTTACTGCTAATTAAATCACTATAACAACCTCAATTAACATACATCCATTGAAACAACAATTTTTTCCACTGATAGACCTATACCTCATAGTAACTTCTTAGTTTTGTAAAAGTTGTTTATGACAAAATTATTATTCGCAATAATCTCTTTCATTAGTTCTATTACCTGATCAAATAATTTCTCAAACATATGATTTTTTTAACTTCATGCTCATTAGTCGAGCCACAGATGACAATTGCGATTATGTTTTACAATGAGGCCACAATTGATTATCTACAACTTTAAACATTTCATAAAATTTTGAGCTTCAGGATTTGGTGGTTCATCCATGTAATCCATATTGAAGCAAGCACCAGTAGCTTCCATGACCATTCTATGGTATGTTTTTGATGTTTCTTCACAAAATGTAAATGATTCAATATCCTTAATTTGGTCAATGTTAAGAGCCATTGTACTTTCTCAATGATAAATCCAAACAAAATAATTTGATACTAAGTCATATTTAGTGAAATGGTATCTTATAGTGTTTACATCATAAAAAGAAATATTCTGACACTTGCGGTTATTACATGGACACTTAATTTTTTCTCCATCAATCCATTTCAATTGACTACGCACAAAGTTGATGAATGTTTCAAGCTCGCTCAAAAATTCTTGATTCAAAATTCCATTCATAAACATTTATTTCATCCACTGATGATCTTAACTCATTTTTCCCTATTTTATTTACAATGAATAATACTCAATCATTATTTTGAATGAAACATATAATTACTTCAAAATATACTACTTATTAAATAAAATTACTTATAGATGATTATTTAAAGATTAAATATTGTGAATATCGAGGCTATGCATTTGCAGAATCTGCATTAATTGATAATGCATTTTTTTAGAATGGCAAAGATTAATAGATATCACGCTATTACTAGATGAATGGAGAAAAATATGTGAATAGACAAGAAAGGAAAGCAAAAAATAAATAAATTGAAAATTTGAAGGAGTAAGCTTCTCACACCTCAATGATGATCAAATAGCATAATTTTTACTGTGATTATACTCCATATTTGAATATTTAAAAAAAAATAAATTAATGGAATTGATATCTAATTTCAAGAACTCTTGGCAAATGAATTAATGAAGAATTAAGACATGAACAAAAATATATTTGGAATTGAAAACATATCAAACAAAGTGTTCAACTAAAAAACATAGATATGAAGCAAGCTACAATTACAAATTCCTAGCCTTACAAATTTAAACTAATTAGACAAAAAATTACATATTATTAATAATAATATTATTTGTGGAAAACTACAATCAAAGGATAGTTTGGAAATTAAAACTTACATACACCTCAATTAATACCTAATCAATATGAAGGATGGGAAATTATTAATTTAGCAAAAATTATTGATATAATCATTACTTATATACTTGTGTTCAATGATTTTAGTACTTGTAATGATTTACTATGAACTTCAAGATTAAAATTGTGTGCATGAAGAGGATCTTTGGTCATATATTTACTTGTGGTAATAACTTCACTTTACACGATAACATTCACATACAAATATCTACTATATCATTTCAATGGAAAATGCAATATACGATAATAGTTAAGGTAGACGAAGAATTTCAAAATAACAAATAGCAAAATCAAAACAAACCCTTAGCAGTTATAATGATCTTGCCGACACTCAAAATAAAAATGTTAAATATTATTTAATTTTAATTGAGGACTATAAAAAAAAGATAAAATAATATTATTGTTGTATTTCAATGATTTACAATAATTATTTAATAAGCATATAATAATATTTTAACAATTCTCATTTCTTAGTAATAATGTTTGATAATACTCAAAATTCAATTAGAATAACAAAAACAAAGTATTTTGATGCATTCTGATGATATACAAATGTATTCCATATATATATTGATGAATTATATTTAATTTGATTTATTTCAATTTTTTTTAATGTAACAATTTTTGTAATATGAATAAATAGTTTAAATTAAAATTCAATTAAGTTCAATGATACTTGATATGTTTGTTAATATTCATGTCTCAGTTTTTTTTAATGAATTTAACTAAGCTTGGATATTAATCAATATTATTTAACATTATTCCACATGTGTTCAATAAACTATATATATCTACCCACAAAAAACAATATATGTATTATTTATATATATATAAACTATATATATATATATATTATAAACATCAATTAAATGAATATGTATATATATTTACACATCAAAAACAAAAGGCTCAATAAACTAATTCTTGAGATAGATGTGAGCCTCCTTGGAGGTTGTAAGTTCAATCTCCACAAGCTACAAAAAAATTGTCAGGAAAAAAAATCATGCCTCATATAGTTATATTATAATTATTTAGATTTTTATATAGTTATACAAAAATATATAAATAGTTATACACATAGTTAAACATAATGATGTATGTTGTTATATAGTAATTATAAATATACTTATATGTTGTTATACATATAGTTATACTTATATTTATAAATATAGGTATATATATTTAAATATTGTTTTGTATAATGTTATTTTAGTTATACATTTAGTAAAAGACAATTATTTATAGTTATATGTTATTATACTTATATTATATATAGTTAAAAATAGAGTTATATATAGTTAAACATATAGGTATATATAGATATATTCTTACAAGTAGTTATAAGTAGTTTTACATAAATATATACAATGTTATAAACAAATATTAAGATTTTATTATATGAATACATATATGTATATATAGATACAAATATAGTTATATTTAATTATATAGAGTGTTACATAGTTATACAAATATTTATATATAGTTATACACATATAGTTATAAATATGTATGTAGTTAAAGATATAATTATATATAATGTTTTAATAGTTATACAATTAGTAAAATACAATTATATATAGCTATATATTATTATACATATTGTATAATTTGTTAGAAATATTGGTGAATATAATTATACATATATTTATTAATTATTATATAGTTAAAAAATAGTTATGTATAGTTATAAATAAGGTTATAAAAATTGTTTACATAATTATAAATATAGTTATAAATACTTTTTTATATAGGCATATGATTATATAATTATAAAAGTGTTTAGATATAATATTTGTGTTTACAATATTTTTTTTAAATGTTACTTATATATAATTATATATATGTAACACTTTTATAAATTTTATATAGTATATATATCACATTATATAAACATTATAAATATTATATATTTAAATAAAAATTAAAATGTCATTTAAATGTTTACAAAAATGTATAAACATTTTATATGGTATATAATTGATAAATAAAAAATTATATAAAAGGATAGGTTTATGTAAATGTTATATAAATATTTATAAACATTAATACATATGTATAAATATTTATATATAACATTAAATGTTTATATAAACATATCAGTGTTTATATATAATGTAATATATTTATATATATTAAAGTATAGACATTTATATATAATGTCATATGATTAAATAAATGCATAAAAGTTTTATATATAATGTTATCTGTTTATAATAATTTTAGAGACAACAAAAATAGAACCCATAAGCATTATGTATATTTTTTATGAAAGTTGCAGAAGCAGAAAACATCAAGCATTATTTATTTTCATAAGTTACAGTAGGAGAAAATAATATGCAAACATTTAGTATTTGAAATCAATAAAAACCTAAAATTTAAATAATAAAAGAATAGAGTTTACACTGACCATTTATTGTTTCATTAATGGAGTAGTGTCAAAATCTAATAAGTAATATGAAAATAGAAAAAAAAAGAAGGAAAATTGGGGAAAAATAAAAAAGATTTATACTCAAATATTCTGTAAAAATGAAAATCAGCCTCGGTAATCAAATTGAGAGAGACAGAGATATGTATATATTATTCCAAATGAGAAACAAATGATAATATTACTTGGCAACGAGAAGAGGTAGATTTTGTAGGTTCCTCCCATAGTCCCATTTTGCTTCTCATATCTTCGTCATTAAAAGATAGAAAAAATGTTAAGTGCTTAATGCCTTAGCATTTTGTTTTTCAAAGAAACCATATATAAATACTAAACTAGATGTAAATATATGATACAAAAATATAAGACTAAACAAAAATTTTATAAAATAAATAACTTAAATAAAATAAATGAAATAGATTTTTATTTAACCAAAAATGATATTATTTCATAAATAAATAAAATAATATTATATAATAATAAAGTATTCGTATAATACATGCATATATATATATATATGCATAAAATTTACTTATATGATTTTATTAAGGCATGAAATAATTATAAAGGCATAAAATTTGAATCTTTTAGCCATTATAATATTTAATCTTTGAAGTGTTCATTTAATAACCACGGTGAAATATTTATTTTTTAAATCATCAAAATTTTTTTGATTTAATTAAAACACCTATGTATTAATATAAAAATATCAAATTATTTTCTTTTGGATTTTATGAAAAATTTGAAAATTTTTTTATAATTCAAAATTTCAAATCTATTAGTAATTATAGTTTTAAAAAAATTCCTATAATAATAAAAATATTAATTTTTACTTTTATTTTAATAAATATTTACTTGTTTATTCATTGATTCATATATTTTTATAAATTTTTTAATTTAATAAAACATTTGTTTATTTTAGTTTTTTATTCGTATTAATTTGTATTTATGTTTATTTATTAATTAAAATATTTTAAAAATTATTATAAATTAATAAATTATATAATATTTTTTAATATAAATATTTAAATATCATAAATAAATATTTCAGAAAAAATTAAGTATAATTTTTTAATAAATTTAGAATAAAAATAATAGTTATTTTAGTCATATTTAATGTAAATTTTTATTTGTATTTGTATATTTATTAAATTTTATATTTATAATATCATATTTTTATTATTATATGAGGATATTGTGTCTTTTAAGGATCACTTATCTATAGACCATGACATACCTTTAATATAGAAAATTATATAAAATATTAAAATAAATAATGCTTAAAAAATATCATTAAATATTAGTGATGGAAATTATCACTAGCCCAAATAGCTCAGGAAAATTCCTAGATTAATGCATATATTTTGAGAAAATAAACATTTAAGGAATTATCACTTTCAATTAGAGGTGTCAAACGGGCCGGGCCGGCCCGGCCCAGGCACGAGGCACGGCACGGTTCGGCCGTGCCTGGGCCGGCCCGGCACGATAAAAAAACGTGCCCGGGCCCGTGCCGTGCCCGGCACGGGCCGTGCCTTGGCACGGCACGCCGGCCCGCGTGCCTGAGTCGTGACTCGTGACCCAACCGGGCCCCGCCCCCGGTAAAAAGACCGCGGGTCGGGTCCAAACAGACCCGACCCGCCCCGCCCCGCCTGCCCTGCCTTGCCGTGCGCCCGTGCCCTCGCGGGCCGACACGGCACGGCACGGCCTTGCCGTGCCCACGGGCCGTGCCGTGCCCGAATTTAAAAAAACCGTGCCGTGCCCGGCACGGCACGGCAGCACGGCTGGGCACGTGAAAAACGGGCCGTGCCGTGCTGGGCCGGCCCGTTTGACACCTCTACTTTCAATTATATGTAAAATCTAAAAAAAATAAATTTAAATAATTATTTAGCGACAAATTTTGTCTCATTTTAATTAACAAAGGAACTTCTGTAGCTAAATATGTCGCTAAAGTTCCAGCTTTTCTTTGCGTGAATATCTACAAATATTTTAGTGACTAAAAAGTTTCATTTAAAGATTTTTGATGGTAATTCATCACATATCCACCGCAAAATTTTAATTTATTGTAAAATAAAATATCCCTTGTTATTTCCTAGTTTATCCCTCACTAATTAGCTAGAAATATTATCCCTAACAAAATTTTACTAGCTAAATAGACATTTTTTGTAGTGTATGTATTTATCCATCTTTCTGTCTATATATCTATCTATCTATCTATTTTCCTATCTATCAATCTATATAATGATCTATCAACCTATCTAAATATCTATATATCTATTTATTTATCTATTTATGTATCTTTCTATCTAACTATCTAATTTTCTATCAATTAATCAATCTATCTATCTATATATCTATCTTTTTATTTATTTTGTTTTTTTTCTTTCTATCTTTCTTTATTTAATTCTTCCTATCTTTGTATCTTTGTATATGTCTTTCTACTAATTAACTATCTATCTTTCTTTCTTTATTTCTTTTTATTGATAAATCTATCTATCTTGTGTATTTGTTGTGTATTTGTCTATCTATCTGTATGTTTGTCTGTCTATCTATTTATCTATATGTCTATATGTCTATATGTCTATATGTCTATATGTCTATATGTCTATATATCTATATGTTTATCTATATATCTATAATTATGTCTATTAGTCTATTTGTCTATGTGTAGATATGTATACATATATATATATATATATATATATATATATATATATATATATATATATATATCTTTCTTTCTTTCTATCTATATGTCTATATGGTCTATTTGTTTAAATATCAATCTATATATCTGTATATCTATCTATCTATATGTCTATCTGTCTATCAGTCTATATGTCTATCGATATATTTATCTATCTTTATATCTATATATATGTCTATCTGTCAATTTGTCTATTTGTCTATCTATCTATCTATCTGTCTATTTATCTATTTTTTTATTTTTCTATTTATCTTTGTATCAATCTGTCTATCTGTGTATCAATTTATCCTGTCTAACTATTTAACTGTCTATCTTTATATCTATATATTATCTATCTAACTATCAATTTGTCTATCTATCTAATTATTTATATTTTTATTTATCTATATGTATATAAGTGCATCTATCTATCTATTTCTCTATCTATTTGTCTATCTGTTTATTTTTCTATATATCTACCTTTCTATTTTTCAATATATGTATTTATCAATCTATCTATTTGCCTTTCTATTTTTCTATCTATTTCTCTATCTATCTATTAATCTATCTATCTATCTGACTATCTCTTTATAAGTATATCTATCTATTTATATCTTAGTCTATCAGACTATGAGGCTATCTATCTATCTGTCTATCTAACTATCTATCTATTTGTCTATATGACTATTTGTCAATATGTATAGTTGTCTATCTTTGTATTTATATATCTATCTGAATATCTATTTATCTGTTTATCTATTATCTGTCTATTTATGTTTCTATCTTTCTATATATATTTCTATATCTTTCTACCTTTCTATCTTTCTATCTTTTTGGCTTTGTATCAATCTGTCTATTTATCTATATGTATATATGTCTATATATATATATATATATATATATATATATATATATATATATATATATATATATATATATATATCTATCTATCTATCTATCTATCTATATAACTATCTATCTATCTATTTTTTTATCACTCTATCTATCTATCTATCTATTTCTATATTTTTCTATATATCTAACTATCTACATGTCTACTTTTCTACCTGATACCTGCCTACCTATTTACCTATCAAAATGTTTTACTATCTACATGTCTACCTTTCTAACTGTCTACTTGTCTATTTGTCTTATCTGTCTATTTATCTAACTATATATAAGTCTATCAGTCTATCTGTCTATTTGTCTATATGTCTATCTTTTTGTCAATGTGTCTATATCGGTCAATCTATCAATCTATACATCTATATATCTTTCTATATATCTATCAATCAATGTGTCTGTCTATCTGTATATCTGTCTATCTATCTATCTATCTATCTATCTATCTGTCGTTCTTTCTTTCAGTATATCTAACTTTCTATCTATCTATCTGTCTATCTATCTATGTATCTATCTATTTATTTATATATCTATCTATCAATAAATCAATCAATCTGATTATCTTTCTATCTATCTATTTGTCTATTTGTCAATATGTCTACTTATCAATCAATCTATCTGTCAATCAATCAACCTATCTATCTATTTTTTTATCTATCATCATATTTGTCTATTTGTATACATGTTTATCTATCTATATATCTATCTATCTATAAGTATACCAGTCTATTAGACTATTTATCTATCAATCAATTTGTATATTTATCTATCTGTCTATCTATTTATCTATATATCTATCTGTATATCTATCATTCTATTTGTCTATCTGTCTATATATTAATCTGTAAATCTATTTATTTGTCTATCATTCTATCAATATATGTATATATATGTCTGTCTATTTATCAATCTCTCTACCTACCTACCTATCTATATATTTATCTTTATATCTGTCAATCTCTCTATCTTTCTATCTTTCTAACTATCTATCTGCATATCTATTTATCTATCTGTATGTCTACTTTTCTATCTGTCTATCTATTTATCTATCAATATGTCTATCTATCAATTTGCCTTTCATTCTCTCTGTCTATCTATTTATCTGTCTATCAAGCAATTTATCTATATAACTATTTATCTATTTATCTATCTATATATTTTTCAATCTATTTATATATCAATCTATCAATCTATCAATCTATTTATATACCTATATATATATATATATATATATATATATATATATGTTTGTCTATCTCTCTGTATATCTATCTATCTATTTATCTATCTATCAATCTATCTTTCTAGTTATCTCTCTATCTATCAATCAACCTATCGATCCATTTATCTATCTATATTTATATCTATTTATGTATTTATGTATCTATCTGTATGTCTATCTATATGTCTATCTGTATGTCTATCTATATATCTATCTAATTATCTATCTATATATCTATCTATCTTTATATCTATCTATTTTTGGATCTATCTATCTATCTATATATCTAACTATCTATTTATATATAAGCCTACATTTGTTCTATCTATCTAACATAATATATATCTATTTGTTTGTCTATGTATCTATCTATCTATTTGTCTATTTATTTTTCTTTCTATCTATTTATCTAATTATCTTTGTATATATCTATCTATCTTAATTAATACCTATCTATATGTCTATCTATGTATTTGTTAATTTATCTATTTTATAAATATCTATCTTTTTAATTATTTATGTCCCTAATTATAAATCTATCTTACTATATTTGTATCTATCTATCTATTTATCTATCTATCTATTTATCTTTCTCTTTATCTATCTATCTTTTTATCTCTATCTATCTATATATTTGTCTATATATATCTATATAATCTATCCATCTTTCTTTCGCTCTATCTGTCTAGCTATCTTTCTATGTTTCTTTCTTTCTATAGATATATCTATCTATGTGTTTCTCTATTTCTCTCTCTCTCTCTCTCTCTCTCTCTATCTAATGGTCTATCTATCTATTTATCTATTTCTTTATCTATATTCTATCTTTCTATCTGTCTATCTATCTATCTATCTTTCTATCAAACTACTTATTCATCAATCTATCTATTTATTTGTCTATCTATCTATTTGTCTATTTATCTATATATCTATCTTTTCTTTCTATCATTCCTTCTATCTATCTATATGTATATCTATCTATCATTTTATTCATATATTTGTCTATCTATCTTTTATCTATCTATCTATTTGTCTACCAATCTATCTATCTTTCTATCTATCTATGTATCTATCTATTTGTATGTCTATTTAACTATCTATATATTTATCTATATAGCTATCAATTTGTCTTTATATCTTTGAATTGATCTATCTATCTATCAATTTATCTATCTATCTATTTATCTATTAGTATATCTATCTATTTGTCTATTTTTCTATCAGACTATGTTTCTATCTATATATTTGTCTATGTGTCTATCTACATATATGTATATCTATCTATATGTCTTTCTTTCAATCTATCAATCTACCTATCTATATCACTTTATCTGTCTATCTATCTACCAATCTATCTATCTATCAGTCTATTTGTCTATTAGTCTATATGTCTCTCTATCAATTTGTCTATCTATAAATTTTTCTATATATCTATCTATCAATTTATCTATCTATCTATCAATTAATCAATCAATCAAAGAAACTATCTATTAATCAATCTATCAATCTATAAATCTATCTATCATTCTATTTATCTATCTATCTGTCTATCTAGCTATTTATATATCTTTCTCTCTATCAATTTATCCATCTTTATCAATCAATTTATCTATTAATCTAACTATATATATATATACATATACATATCTATCTATATATTAGTATATTTGTCAATCAATCAATCAATTAATCTATCTATCTAACAATCTATTTGTCTATCTATTTATCTATCTGTTTACTTTTGTTCTTTTTATCTATCCATTTGTCTATCTATCTATTTATATATTTATATATTTCTTTATTTTCCCATCTATCGACATGTCTATCTATCTTTCTTTCTATCTGTCTATCTATTTGTCTATCTGTCTATTTATCTATTTGTCTATCTGTCTATCTATCTATATATCTATCTCTCTATCTATCTATTTGTCTATCAATCTATTTCTCTATCTATCTTTTTTGTGTCTACATATTTAAATATAAGACTATCTGTCTATGTGTCTATATGCCTATTTATCTATCTTTGTATCTTTCTAGCTATATATGTGTCTCTCTGTCTATCTATCTATCTATTTGTCTATCTATTTTTTTATCTATAAATTTGTCTATTTATCTATCTTTCTATCTATATATCTATCTATCTATATATCTATTTATCTATCAATCAATTTTTCTACATTATAAGAAATTATCTTTTTAGCTAGGAAAATTTAGCTCGGAAAATAATCCCAAGCTAATTTGTGAGGGATTATCTAGGGAATAGCAAGAGATATTGAATTTGTGTTGGGTAACAAATTTGTGATAGATTAGAGACCAAAATTTTCGATGGAAAAATGTCCCCATCTAATATTTTCATAAATTTTTGCACAAAGATTGGCGGCAAATTTAGCAATGACTTTAGAGATGGATTTTTCCTAACTAATTAGCTCGACAAAAAATCTCTCAATAAATCATTATTTGGATTAATATTTTTATAATTATATATTAATAACAAGCGATTAGTCCTTAAATTATTATTTTCACAAAAAATATATATTTTGTTAGGGATTTTCCCTAGTTATTTAGCTCAAAATTATTTCTATGATTCTATCATTAATCTCTACTGAATTATTTTTTTTTGTTTTTTATATTATTTGTTTTAATATACGATGAAATTATGTATTAATGTTTTTTCATGGTCTACGGATGAGGGATCCTTGAAAGTCATCTTCTCCTAATATATTTATAAAAATAAGATATTATAAATAAATAATTTCAAATATATATTAATACGAATAAAAATTTTTATTAATAAAGACTAAAATAACTAATTTTATGATAATACAATTTTAAAAAAATATACAAAATATTTTTTAAATTAATTTATAAAGATGTTTAAATATTTGTTTTAATAAATAAATTAAATAATTAATTTTATAATTATAAACATTTTTTAAAATATTTGAAATAATAAATGAACATACATAACCATTTGGGTTATTAAAACCCTAAAATTATTATTTATATGCTTCTAAAACAAATATTAAAAAAAATATAAATTAACAAATAAACAAGTAAATATTTATATTAATAAAACTTTAAAAAAAATTTAATGTTTATAAAAATTTTTTAAAAAAATTATTACTAAAAGTTTAGAAATATTTGAAATATAAAAAAATTATATTTTTCATTAAATTTAAAATAAAATAAATTGATTTTTAAGGATAAATAAATTGATGTTTTAATTACATCCAAAAACTTTAACGAGTTATACTAAAAATATTTCCTGGTGTTTATTAAAAGAATACTTCAGGTGTTTTTTTTACTATTTACAAAAAGTTTTTAAAAATTTACTAATGATATTTTTTTGTTCTCAATGCAATCAAAATTATTTTTAGCCCTATTAACACTTTTGAAAACCACTACCAAACTGATCCTATGTTGATTTTAATTGAAGTTTTACTTCTGCCTCTACTAAAATTTATAAGAATTAAAATATTGAGTAAATTATTATATAAATTAAAGAGAAAATAAAAAATAATATTAAATTTAAAATAAAATATGTAAGCTTAAACTAACAAATAAATAAATAAAATTTAATATTTTAAACTTTAAACAAGTTAAATATTAATGATAACCTAATTGGTGGCCAACCAAAATAGCATCAAGGAGGCAATATTTTATGTATTTTTTGAAACATGAAGTATCATGAATCATAACCTAAATAGTGTTCTTTCAATTTGAAGACCTCATGTTGTGTTAGCATTTGTTGCATTATTTGGTCCATGCTTTCAGTTTTTGACGAAGAATGGAATATATGATTTTTGAAATTGGTTTGATGATATAACTTGATAATTTTGATCAATCTCACACAAGATAATATTTTTTCCATTTATTTTTTTGAAAAGTTTAAGCTCATTATTCTTACCATTTATTAATATTAGGTATCCACTTTAGCAAGTGATAGGAGGAACTGTGTACATAGGATTGACTTTAACAACCGAGAAAAAATGGAAATGAGTCCTTGGAATCTACTGCTCAACAAATTTCTTATTGTATATTAATCAGATATCTGCTAGTAATCTCTCTAGAGCATCTTTTATTAATTTTATTTTTCTTATGTTATAATTACATGTTGATTACTTAATACCATGATACTGAATTTTTTCAATTTTTCTATACATGTAGAGACTGTTAGTTTATTCACTGGACCTAATTTTTTCAGCAATTGCCCCATGGGCAACTTTTCTTTTGACCAAGGTTAGTATGATTAAGTGTCAAATTTTTGTCTTCCTTTCATTTTTAAACTGAAGTTTAATTTGATGATATTACTTTTGTAATACAAGAAGTTAACGGTGTTGGTGCTGAGCCAACAACACCAACTTTTTTGGCATTGGTAAATCATGCAAGCGTTGTTAATTCTGCAGCATGTTTGAATGTAAATATTCTGATAAAATATGCATAAATTAGGTTATAGATATTTAAAAATTGGAAATAGGGTTGGTGAACCTTTATGTACACCACCATAAACTATTAAAAACAATTTAATGATAAACTCAACTTCCATTCAAGTTGGCATACATACAACATAAATATCAATCTTACTTGAGAAAGATTTGATATTAGGATTATATAAAATTTTTATGAATGCTAGCTGATCACAAATAATGCATAGGATGAAAAGTTAGTATTCTCTTAAATCTTATTGTTTAAATTATTGTTTAACACAATATATTTTATTTATTCATGAACAATTTAATTCAAAGGAAATCATATATTTTATAGTGTATGATTCAAAAGAGTTTACAAGTGATCGAAGTTTTGACTTTTTATTATGTTTGTGTTAGAGATGTTATTTTGGGTTATGCCAAAATATTTATTAGTTTAATTGGCAATTAAGTTTGGAAAAACTAATATCTCAGAGAGTTTGGTTGCTCACATTGATTTAGTAGGCCAAAAATACTTAACCTAGATAATTGTTGCCTAGTTTGCAAGTGAATAATGACTCAGGTTGTGCTACTTGAATTGTCAAGTTGACATTGTTTTTTGTTAAAATATAATAAATTTTTATTTTATCAAGAGATAATATTTAAAGATTTTATTTTTAAAATTATAAAAATTATTAATCTTTTGCTTAAAACTTATATCCAACTCAAATTAAAATACTAATATAATCAATAATATTCATAATTAGTAAAAGAATTGTTGATTTTTGCTATTCTTTCAAACATTCAAATAAATATATGTTCAACTAAGAGAATAGTGATATGTATAATGATGCTTTACTAAAGCTTGTTTCTCATGCTATACAATTCATTTAATTTTCTATTTGAAAACTTCTCAAAAAATATAGTAGTTTCTAAATTATTTTATAGTTTCAAAATATAATAAATTACAATTAACAGTTCAAATTATAAGAAAATAAAATTTACGCCCAATTAATAGTTCAAATTATAAATAATTTCAAGTCCATGCTTAACAAATAAATTAGAATTAAAACACATGAGTGTTATGTTTATGTTTATTGTATAATCTTAATAAAATTAAATTCATTAAATTTAATATTCTTCATGTTTTTTTATCACAACCTCCTTAGTTTTGATAAAAATAAAGAAAAAATATTTTTTTCATGTTGAAAAAATATTTTTTCATGTTAAAAAAATCATCCTCAATTAAAATATAAAATATGAGCTACTCATGGTGATGCTGATTACTAAATTCTTTTTTTTTTGCTAGTTTAATATGGGTTCAAAATAATTTGTTATTGTTGTTAGATGTTATTAGACATAGGGAAAATTATTTAATGGTGCATTAGAATAATATTAAAAAAAATACCTAATCATTTTAAAGAATACATCAAAATAAAAGATTTTCACTTGTTGGTAAACTCAAAAAATACTTTTATTCTTTTTGTATATTTCATGATTTGAAAATAAAAATAAAAATAAAAAATCTATTTTAAAAAACACTAAAGCATGTAAGGTATATTGTTTTGGAAAATAATATGCTCGATTTGTAGCAATATAATATTTATATAAATCTTATAAACACATAACATTATATATAACATTTATACATTTATATAATTGTATGACAATAGAAATATATATGATTATACTTTAATATATATAAACATATAACATTATATATATACATTGATATATTTATATAAACTTATAATGTTATATATAAATATTTATACATATGTATAAATGTTTATAAATATTTATACAATATTTACATAACATTATCCATTTAAATAATTGTTTATATAACATTTATATAACATATAAAATATTTATACATCTTTATAATTATTTATATAGCATATAAATTTTTATATATAAATATAATATGTATAATTTTTATATAAATGTGATATATACTATATAATATTTATAAAAGTGTTTACATATATATGTGTGTGTGTATGTGTGTGTGTGTGTAACATTATAAAAAAATTTTAAACAAAACATTATATATAAACACTTATACATTTATATAATCATTCGCCATTATATATAAATGTTTATACTTTAATATAAATGTGCAATTGAAAGAATAGTGATGTGCAATATGATGCTTGTATGCATAAACAAAAGATTATCACTATAATTTATATAGCATATTAAGAAATGATACATTATAGAGGGATATTAGTAGTTTTATCTATAAATGAGGCAGAGTATTATTAGGTATTGAGGGAGACAAGACAATTATCATTGTCATTTAGGAGTCTTCGTAGAGCTCCTCTATCATGATGCTTACTTTAAAGAAGTAAACAAATCTTTTTTTTTAAATTGTTGTTGATACTTCTCATTTAGTATGTACTATAGATATCGTAACTCATCTTTTTACTTAGATGTATAATTATTATTTCAGAAGTTATTAATCATAGTATAGAAAATTATTTTTTTGCTTAATATTTTCTACTTGTTTTTTTAAAATATTAAAATAGCTACTAAAAAATTATCTAAAATCATTTATTATAGTAATATACAAGTTAAATTTGGATGCTTTTATCTTTTTTTTGGATTTATTTTTAGTCTTATTTTTATGAATTATTTTAAGTAATTAATTTTTAATTTTATTTTTTTGGATAATGCTAAGATTATATATTTCTTTAATTTGTATGGTCATATATTTTATTAGTTGTTTGAATATTATTGATATGTTACTTATTCATTATTTGCTTGGTTATTTTTTTTATTTAATTGAGATGTTATAAATTTTGCATGGTTATACATTTATACAATTTATCAATGGTTATATGAAATAATATGTATTTTTAATAAATGAATTAATATGAAAATTTAATTACTAATTAATAGTTTTCATGGTTATTAGTATTATTATTTATTTTCTCCAATGTTATAACCATAAATTAATTTTTTTATTTCTGAAATTTATTTGATTAATTTATAAATAGTATTATTAAAAAAACAATAAATATTTCATAAATAATTAAGCATAAATTTATCTATTTATGAAATAATATAATTAATGGTTAAATATAAAATAATTTCATTTTCTAATATTTTCCATCTCTGACCCCGTCTTTCCCCCATCTGGTTATCTCTACATAATTGGTTAGTTCACTTCTAAAAAACATTCGAGTCTTAGAGCGCACTACCATCGCACCATAATTTGAATAACCATATTAAACAAAGAATGTCTCTCTCTCTCTCTGTGTTTTTTTGTTTATTTTCATTATAATTTAATGAGAAATTAATAATGGGTTTTGCAAATTAAAAATCAGCAGTGAGCTAAATGGTGTTTTTTTGTTGAGGTCAAATATGTTAATGATAAATTGGTAGAGTGAACTTTCTTTTAATTATTATTTTTTTAAGGTTTAAAAAATTTCAAATCAACAGAAAGTGTGCTAGCTCTGAAATTGTGAAATAGAAGGACAAGAGATCGAGAGATATAGGAGAAACAAGGGAGAGATTTTTTATACTTCAAGACTCATACAAAGGCTCCCTATTTATAGGGTTTATTGCATGAATACATATTAAATATACCAATGAATACATATTAATCTATGCCAATTAATTCACATTAATGTATGAATAATAAGAGTCACAAAAATATCAATAGTCAAGAAATTGATTGAGAGTTTATGGACATCTATAATATTGTTCATAATACTCCCCCTTGGATGTCCATGATACTGCCTCATTAAAAACCTTTACAAAAAATCATAGTGGGACAAAACCATGGTAAAGGAAAAAAGAGTACACTATAAAAAATCTACTCCTCCTCTTTGCAACATCACTTTAAATCTCTGAGCCTACACATTCCATTGTTATGAACAAGTCTTTCAAATGTTATAGTAGGTAGAGCCTTGGTGAATAAATCTACTAGATTATTAGTTGAACAAATTGATTGAACATCAATATCACATTTCTTTTGTAGATCATAAGTGAAAATTTTTTTGGTGATATATGTTTTGTTCTATCCCCTTTAATGTACCCATTTTTTAATTGAACAATGCATGCAACATTATCTTCATACAAGGTCATAGGGACCTCCTTGCTAAAAGACAAACTACATAACCCTCGAATATGATGTATTACAGATCTTAACCAAAAATATTCCCTACTTGCTTCATGAATTGCTAAGATCTCTACATGATTAGATCTGGTGGGTAATTAATTATTTCATAGAATATCATGAAATAGTCGTATCACCACATGTGAACAAATAGCCTATTTGTGATCGATCATTATGAGGATCAGACATATATCCCACATCTACATAACCAATTAATTATGCTTTGGGCACATTGAGATAATATAGGCCCATATCCATCGTACCTCAAAGATACATCACTATATGTTTAACTCCATTCCAATAGCTTCTTGTTGGACAAGAACTATATCTTGCTAACAAATTTACAGAAAATGATATATTAGGTTGTGTGTGACTTGCAAAATACATTAGTGCTCCATTAAAACTAAGATATGGTACTTTAGGACCAAGAAGTTCTTCTTCATCCATCCGAGGTCAGAAAGGATCTTTATTCACATCTAATGACCTTTCAACCATTGGAGTGCTCAATGGATGGGCATTATCATTAAAGAATTGTTTTAGCACTTTTAATATATAAGCTAGTTGATGAACAAAAATTCTTTTCTCTAAGTGTTCAATCTGCAAACCAAGGCAAATTTTTATTTTTTTGAGATTTTTAATCTCAAATTCTTTCTGTAAGTTGCCTATTGCATCTGAAAGCTCATTCGTAGTTCCAATAATATTCAAGTCATCAACATAAACTACAATTATAACAAACTCAGATCCAGATCTTTTAATTAATACACATGGGAAAAGTGGATCATTCTTATACCCTTTTCATAATAAATATTCACTAAGACAATTATAACACATGCATCTAGATTACTTCAACCCATATAAAGATCTGTTTAATTTTATCTAGTAAAGTCCTCAAGCACTTGAATTATACGTTGCAAGTAATTTTAATTCTTCTGGGATTTTCATGTAAATGTCACGGTTAAGTGGTCCATATAAATAAGCCATAACTACATCCACTATAGGGGAATACTTCTCTTCATAATCAATGCCAAATCTTTGAGAGAATTTTTGTCCAACTAATCGTGTCTTATATTTGACAATTTTATTTTTCGCGTCTCATTTTCATACAAATACTCATTTGTATCTTACATGTTTGACACCATCATGTGTATGTACAATAGAATCAAAATTTTGGTGTTATGAAAGAGAATTCAATTCTACTTTAATTACATCTTTCCATTTTGATCAATCATCTCTCTATCTATATTCCTTGATTGAATTTGGCTCAAGGTTATTATTGTCATTAACAAAGTTGAGTGCCATATTATAAGCAAATATTTCATCGACATCGATTATATTCTGATTCCACCTTTGGCCAGTTGTGACATAGATTATCGAGATCTCTTGATTGTCACAAGTTTCAGGTACCTGAATTTTTTCTAGAATACACCTGGGGACTCTTCTAGAGCTATCAATTTCTCAACTTGATTCTTTGATCCTTTTCTTTTTCAAGGTTTTTTATCTTAGGAACCAACTAGTTGATCACATTTCACTGATGCTTTAGGTTCATTAGCAATAGATTGTCCTACCGGGACTTCAATTATAATTGGAGCATTAGTAGTTGGCATGTAAGATATAGATACTCTCTTAGGATTAGTAAATACATTTGGCAATTAATTGGCTAAAATTTGCAAATGAATAAAATTTTGGACTTCTAGTTCACATTCATTTGTACGAGGGTCAAGATGAGACAACAACAATTGATTCTAACTAATAGCCTTTTCTAACTGTTTATTTTTTTTTATTTAATGCTGGAAAATCTGATCCATCAAAATGACAAACAAAAAAATGAGCAATAAATAAATTCCAATATGTATTCTCACTCTTCTTTGGGGACTCATCTTAGTGCGTTGTGGTGGAGTAATCAGAACATATACCACACACCCAAAAATCCTTAGATGGAAAAAATTTGGTTCTCGACAAAAACTAATTGTAAATGAGAGAACTCATGATAATTTATTGGTCTAATACGAATCAGTACTATTGCATACAAAATAGCATGGCCCCAAGCAGAAGTTGGGAGCTTCATCCTTATTAGTAATGGCCTTGTAATCAATTAAAGGCATTTAATAAATGATTCTACAAGACCATTTTGTGTATGAACATATGCTAAGGGATGTTCAAGAGTTATTCCAATAGACATATAATAATCATTAAAAGCTTGGAAAGTAAATTTTTCAGAATTATCAAGATGAATTGACTTAATAAGATAATCTAGAAAATGTGCCCATAACCAAATTATTTGAGCAAAAAATTTAGCAAATGCTCTGTTATGTTTTGATAACAAACAACATGTGACCATCTCATTGATGTATCAATCAGAATCATAAAATATCGAAATGGTTCACATGGTAGATGAATAGGCCCACATATATCACCTTGTATACATTGCAAAAATGCAAGGGGTTATGTCTTTATTTTTGTTGGTGAAGACCTTATAATTAACTTCCCTTGAGAATAAGTAACACTTGAAAACTCATTGGATAAAAAATCTTTTGATTTTCCAGTGAATACCCACTTGAATTTTTTTTGATTCTCTATATCATTATAGACATAGGATGTCCCAATCAGTCATGCCAAACAATAAAATTATTTTTATCAGTAAACTTTTGGTTTACTATTGCATTTCTCATTTGTGTTAATGTTTGTGTAGTACAAACCATAAAAAATGGGTAATTATTTCAATATATTTTTTTACCTGAGACAAAATTAGTAATATATAAATACTCAATATTATCTTTATTCGTAGTCTGAATATGATATCTATTTCGTCGAATATCTTTAAACTCAATAAATTTCTTGATACTTGTAAAATATAATGCATCATCAATATGAATTTTTGTTCCTTCGAGTAAGAATATATTAGCTATTCTAAAGCCCCCAATCAATTTTTCACTATGCAATATTGTATTTACATTTAATCCTTGCATTATTAAAAAGGAAAAAAAATATTTTAAGTATAGTATGTGTTACTGCACTATCTGCGAGGACATATATCATTATCATTGATTGAAATCCTAACAGATGAGTTTCTATATTCTTCAATATATCTCTTGAAAATCCAATGGAGCTTCATTCTGATATCGTATTATTAAATTGAAGGATAAGAAAGCAAGTGATATAAGAGAAATAGGGGAGAGATTTATTATTCTTCAAGTATATTGTGAATCATACAAAGGCTCCCCTATTTATAAGGTTTAATAAATGAATACATATTAAATGTATTAATGAATACATATTAATCCATGCTGATTAATATACATTAATATGTAAATAATAATAGGCACAATAATATTAATAGTCAAGAGATTAATGGAGTATTTATGGACATCCATAATGCTGTTCATAATAGTGTGAAACTTTTTTTTTATTTTAATGATTTTTTTAAGGTTTAATGGATTTCAAATCAACAGAAAGTGTGCTAGTTCTGAAATTCGAAGAAGAATAGTGAAAGAGGATGAACAGAATAATAACAATTGGAGAAGAATAGCAAGGTACTATTATTTTTTAAATTCAAGTTATATCTTATATTTTAATTTATGGGTTTTTATATTTTAGAATTTTTTTTCTGTAGAGAAGATGAATATGAAGAACCTATGGAAAATTTTTTACTAATCAGGTTTCTATGATTATAGTGTGAAAATCTTATATTTTTTTCAAAGAAAAAGATACCACTTAACCATTAACCTTAAATTTTGTTATCATTGCTCATGATGATAGGTTGTCGAGGCTATAATTTTTGTTGGTGAATAATGATGAGTTATTTTTATTTTTTTCTTAATAAATCATATTTTTGGTCTTTAATTAGGTACCCAATAAATTACATTGTAATTTATTCTGTTAAGAT
>JAREIK010001641.1:359886-410910 GCA_029783825.1 Sapria himalayana | reverse complement strand
TCTATATCACTTTATCTGTCTATCTATCTACCAATCTCTATCTATCAGTCTATTTGTCTATTAGTCTATATGTCTCTCTATCAATTTGTCTATCTATAAATTTTTCTAATATCTATCTATCAATTATCTATATCTATCAATTAATCAATCAATCAAAGAAACTATCTATTAATCAATCTATCAATATAAATCTATCTATCATTCTATTTATCTATCTATGTCTATCTAGCTATTTATATATCTTTCTCTCTATCAATTTATCCATCTTTATCAATCAATTTATCTATTAATCTAACTATATATATATACATATACATATCTATCTATATATTAGTATATTTGTCAATCAATCAATCAATTAATCTATCTATCTAACAATCTATTTGTCTATCTATTTATCTATCTGTTTACTTTTTGTTCTTTTTATCTATCCATTTGTCTATCTATCTATTTATATATTTATATATTTCTTTATTTTCCCATCTATCGACATGTCTATCTATCTTTCTTTCTATCTGTCTATCTATTTGTCTATCTGTCTATTTATCTATTTGTCTATCTGTCTATCTATCTATATATCTATCTCTCTATCTATCTATTTGTCAATCTATTTCTTATCTATCTTTTTTGTGTATACATATTTAAATATAAGACTATCTGTCTATGTGTCTATATGCCTATTTATCTATCTTTGTATCTTTCTAGCTATATATGTGTCTCTCTGTCTATCTATCTATTATTGTCTATCTATTTTTTTATCTATAAATTTGTCTATTTATCTATCTTTCTATCTATATATCTATCTATCTATATATATATTTATCTATCAATCAATTTTTCTACATTATAAGAAATTATCTTTTTAGCTAGGAAAATTTAGCTCGGAAAATAATCCCTAGCTAATTTGTGAGGGATTATCTAGGGAATAGCAAGAGATATTGATTTGTGTTGAATAACAAATTTGTGATAGATTAGAGACCAAAATTTTCGATGGAAAAATGTCCCCATCTAATATTTTCATAAATTTTTGCACAAAGATTGGCGGCAAATTTAGCAATGACTTTAGAGATGGATTTTCCTAACTAATTAGCTCGACAAAAAATCTCTCAATAAATCATTATTGGATTAATATTTTATAATTATATATTAATAACAAGCGATTAGTCCTTAAATTATTATTTTCACAAAAAATATATATTTAGCTAGGGATTTTCCCTAGTTATTTAGCTCAAAATTATTCTATCATTAATCTCTACTGAATTATTTTTTTTTGTTTTTTATATTATTTGTTTTAATATATGATGAAATTATGTATTAATGTTTTTCATGGTCTACGGATGAGGGATCCTTGAAAGTCATCTTCTCCTAATATATTATAAAAATAAGATATTATAAATAAATAATTTCAAATATATTAATACGAATAAAAATTTTATTAATAAAGACTAAAATAACTATTTTATGATAATACAATTTTAAAAAAATATACAAAATATTTTTTAAATTAATTTATAAAGATGTTTAAATATTTGTTTAATAAATAAATTAAATAATTAATTTATAATTATAAACATTTTTTAAAATATTTGAAATAATAAATGAACATACATAAACATTTGGTTATAAAAACCTAAAATTATTATTTATATGCTTCTAAAACAAATATTAAAAAAATATAAATTAACAAATAAACAAGTAAATATTTATATTAATAAAACTTTAAAAAAAATTTAATGTTATAAAAATTTTTTAAAAAAATTATTACTAAAAGTTTAGAAATATTTGAATATAAAAAAATTATATTTTTCATTAAATTTAAAATAAAATAAATTGATTTTTAAGGATAAATAAATTGATGTTTTAATTACATCCAAAAACTTTAACGAGTTATACTAAAAATATTTCCTAGTGTTTATTAAAAGAATACTTCAGGTGTTTTTTTTACTATTTAAAAAGTTTTTAAAAATTTACTAATGATATTTTTTTGTTCTCAATGCAATTAAAATTATTTTTAGCCCTATTAACACTTTTGAAAATCACTACCAAACTGATCCTATGTTGATTTTAATTGAAGTTTTACTTTGCCTCTACTAAAATTTATAAGAATTAAAATATTGAGTAAATTATTATATAAATTAAAGAGAAAATAAAAAATAATATTAAATTTAAAATAAATATGTAAGCTTAAACTAACAAATAAATAAATAAAATTTAATATTTTAAACTTTAAACAAGTTAAATATTAATGATAACCTAATTGGTGGCCAACCAAATAGCATCAAGGAGGCAATATTTTATGTATTTTTTGAAACATGAAGTATCATGAATCATAACCTAAATAGTGTTCTTTCAATTTGAAGACCTCATGTTGTGTTAGCATTTGTTGCATTATTTGGTCCATGCTTTCAGTTTTGACGAAGAATGGAATATATGATTTTTGAAATTGGTTTGATGATATAACTTGATAATTTGATCAATCTCACACAAGATATATTTTTTCCATTTATTTTTTTGAAAGTTTAAGCTCATTATTCTTACCATTTATTAATATTAGGTATCCACTTTAGCAAGTGATAGGAGGAACTGTGTACATAGGATTGACTTTAACAACCGAGAAAAAATGGAAATGAGTCCTTGAATCTACTGCTCAACAAATTTCTTATTGTATATTAATCAGATATCTGCTAGTAATCTCTCTAGAGCATCTTTTATTAATTTTATTTTTCTTATGTTATAATTACATGTTGATTACTTAATACCATGATACTGAATTTTTTCAATTTTTCTATACATGTAGAGACTGTTAGTTTATTCACTGGACCTAATTTTTTCAGCAATTGCCCCATGGGCAACTTTTCTTTTGACCAAGGTTAGTATGATTAAGTGTCAAATTTTGTCTTCCTTTCATTTTAAACTGAAGTTAATTTGATGATATTACTTTTGTAATACAAGAAGTTAACGGTGTTGGTGCTGAGCCAACAACACCAACTTTTTTGGCATTGGTAAATCATGCAAGCGTTGTTAATTCTGCAGCATGTTTGAATGTAAATATTCTGATAAAATATGCATAAATTAGGTTATAGATATTTAAAAATTGGAAATAGGGTTGGTGAACCTTTATGTACACCACCATAAACTATTAAAAACAATTTAATGATAAACTCAACTTCCATTCAAGTTGGCATACATACAACATAAATATCAATCTTACTTGAGAAAGATTGATATTAGGATTATATAAAATTTTATGAATGCTAGCTGATCACAAATAATGCATAGGATGAAAAGTTAGTATTCTCTTAAATCTTATTGTTTAAATTATTGTTTAACACAATATATTTTATTTATTCATGAACAATTTAATTCAAAGGAAATCATATATTTTATAGTGTATGATTCAAAAGAGTTTACAAGTGATCGAAGTTTTGACTTTTTATTATGTTTGTGTTAGAGATGTTATTTTGGGTTATGCCAAAATATTTATTAGTTTAATTGGCAATTAAGTTTGGAAAAACTAATATCTCAGAGAGTTTGGTTGCTCACATTGATTTAGTAGGCCAAAAATACTTAACCTAGATAATGTTGCCTAGTTTGCAAGTGAATAATGACTCAGGTTGTGCTACTTGAATTGTCAAGTTGACATTGTTTTTTGTTAAATATAATAAATTTTTATTTTATCAAGAGATAATATTTAAAGATTTTATTTTTAAAATTATAAAAATTATTAATCGTTTGCTTAAAACTTATATCCAACTCAAATTAAAATACTAATATAATCAATAATATTCATAATTAGTAAAAGAATTGTTGATTTTTGCTATTCTTTCAAACATTCAAATAAATATATGTTCAACTAAGAGAATAGTGATATGTATAATGATGCTTTACTAAAGCTTGTTTCTCATGCTATACAATTCATTTAATTTTCTATTTGAAAACTTCTCAAAAAATATAGTAGTTTCTAAATTATTTTATAGTTTCAAAATATAATAAATTACAATTAACAGTTCAAATTATAAGAAAATAAAATTTACGCCCAATTAATAGTTCAAATTATAAATAATTTCAAGTCCATGCTTAACAAATAAATTAGAATTAAAACACATGAGTGTTATGTTTATGTTTATTGTATAATCTTAATAAAATTAAATTCATTAAATTTAATATTCTTCATGTTTTTTTATCACAACCTCCTTAGTTTTGATAAAAATAAAGAAAAAATATTTTTTTCATGTTGAAAAAATATTTTTTCATGTTAAAAAAATCATCCTCAATTAAAATATAAAATATGAGCTACTCATGGTGATGCTGATTACTAAATTCTTTTTTTTTGCTAGTTTAATATGGGTTCAAAATAATTTGTTATTGTTGTTAGATGTTATTAGACATAGGGAAAATTATTTAATGGTGCATTAGAATAATATTAAAAAAAATACCTAATCATTTTAAAGAATACATCAAAATAAAAGATTTTCACTTGTTGGTAAACTCAAAAAATACTTTTATTCTTTTTGTATATTTCATGATTTGAAAATAAAAATAAAAATAAAAAATCTATTTTAAAAAACACTAAAGCATGTAAGGTATATTGTTTTGGAAAATAATATGCTCGATTTGTAGCAATATAATATTTATATAAATCTTATAAACACATAACATTATATATAACATTTATACATTTATATAATTGTATGACAATAGAAATATATATGATTATACTTTAATATATATAAACATATAACATTATATATATACATTGATATATTTATATAAACTTATAATGTTATATATAAATATTTATACATATGTATAAATGTTTATAAATATTTATACAATATTTACATAACATTATCCATTTAAATAATTGTTTATATAACATTTATATAACATATAAAATATTTATACATCTTTATAATTATTTATATAGCATATAAATTTTTATATATAAATATAATATGTATAATTTTTATATAAATGTGATATATATACTATATAATATTTATAAAAGTGTTTACATATATATGTGTGTGTGTATGTGTGTGTGTGTGTAACATTATAAAAAAATTTTAAACAAAACATTATATATAAACACTTATACATTTATATAATCATTCGCCATTATATATAAATGTTTATACTTTAATATAAATGTGCAATTGAAAGAATAGTGATGTGCAATATGATGCTTGTATGCATAAACAAAAGATTATCACTATAATTTATATAGCATATTAAGAAATGATACATTATAGAGGGATATTAGTAGTTTTATCTATAAATGAGGCAGAGTATTATTAGGTATTGAGGGAGACAAGACAATTATCATTGTCATTTAGGAGTCTTCGTAGAGCTCCTCTATCATGATGCTTACTTTAAAGAAGTAAACAAATCTTTTTTTTTTAAATTGTTGTTGATACTTCTCATTTAGTATGTACTATAGATATCGTAACTCATCTTTTTACTTAGATGTATAATTATTATTTCAGAAGTTATTAATCATAGTATAGAAAATTATTTTTTTGCTTAATATTTTCTACTTGTTTTTTTAAAATATTAAAATAGCTACTAAAAAATTATCTAAAATCATTTATTATAGTAATATACAAGTTAAATTTGGATGCTTTTATCTTTTTTTTTGGATTTATTTTTAGTCTTATTTTTATGAATTATTTTAAGTAATTAATTTTTAATTTTATTTTTTTGGATAATGCTAAGATTATATATTTCTTTAATTTGTATGGTCATATATTTTATTAGTTGTTTGAATATTATTGATATGTTACTTATTCATTATTTGCTTGGTTATTTTTTTTATTTAATTGAGATGTTATAAATTTTGCATGGTTATACATTTATACAATTTATCAATGGTTATATGAAATAATATGTATTTTTAATAAATGAATTAATATGAAAATTTAATTACTAATTAATAGTTTTCATGGTTATTAGTATTATTATTTATTTTCTCCAATGTTATAACCATAAATTAATTTTTTTATTTCTGAAATTTATTTGATTAATTTATAAATAGTATTATTAAAAAAACAATAAATATTTCATAAATAATTAAGCATAAATTTATCTATTTATGAAATAATATAATTAATGGTTAAATATAAAATAATTTCATTTTCTAATATTTTCCATCTCTGACCCCGTCTTTCCCCCATCTGGTTATCTCTACATAATTGGTTAGTTCACTTCTAAAAAACATTCGAGTCTTAGAGCGCACTACCATCGCACCATAATTTTGAATAACCATATTAAACAAAGAATGTCTCTCTCTCTCTGTGTTTTTTTGTTTATTTTCATTATAATTTAATGAGAAATTAATAATGGGTTTTGCAAATTAAAAATCAGCAGTGAGCTAAATGGTGTTTTTTTGTTGAGGTCAAATATGTTAATGATAAATTGGTAGAGTGAACTTTCTTTTAATTATTATTTTTTTAAGGTTTAAAAAATTTCAAATCAACAGAAAGTGTGCTAGCTCTGAAATTGTGAAATAGAAGGACAAGAGATCGAGAGATATAGGAGAAACAAGGGAGAGATTTTTTATTACTTCAAGACTCATACAAAGGCTCCCTATTTATAGGGTTTATTGCATGAATACATATTAAATATACCAATGAATACATATTAATCTATGCCAATTAATTCACATTAATGTATGAATAATAAGAGTCACAAAAATATCAATAGTCAAGAAATTGATTGAGAGTTTATGGACATCTATAATATTGTTCATAATACTCCCCCTTGGATGTCCATGATACTGCCTCATTAAAAACCTTTACAAAAAATCATAGTGGGACAAAACCATGGTAAAGGAAAAAAGAGTACACTATAAAAAATCTACTCCTCCTCTTTGCAACATCACTTTAAATCTCTGAGCCTACACATTCCATTGTTATGAACAAGTCTTTCAAATGTTATAGTAGGTAGAGCCTTGGTGAATAAATCTACTAGATTATTAGTTGAACAAATTGATTGAACATCAATATCACATTTCTTTTGTAGATCATAAGTGAAAAATTTTTTTGGTGATATATGTTTTGTTCTATCCCCTTTAATGTACCCATTTTTTAATTGAACAATGCATGCAACATTATCTTCATACAAGGTCATAGGGACCTCCTTGCTAAAAGACAAACTACATAACCCTCGAATATGATGTATTACAGATCTTAACCAAAAATATTCCCTACTTGCTTCATGAATTGCTAAGATCTCTACATGATTAGATCTGGTGGGTAATTAATTATTTCATAGAATATCATGAAATAGTCGTATCACCACATGTGAACAAATAGCCTATTTGTGATCGATCATTATGAGGATCAGACATATATCCCACATCTACATAACCAATTAATTATGCTTTGGGCACATTGAGATAATATAGGCCCATATCCATCGTACCTCAAAGATACATCACTATATGTTTAACTCCATTCCAATAGCTTCTTGTTGGACAAGAACTATATCTTGCTAACAAATTTACAGAAAATGATATATTAGGTTGTGTGTGACTTGCAAAATACATTAGTGCTCCATTAAAACTAAGATATGGTACTTTAGGACCAAGAAGTTCTTCTTCATCCATCCGAGGTCAGAAAGGATCTTTATTCACATCTAATGACCTTTCAACCATTGGAGTGCTCAATGGATGGGCATTATCATTAAAGAATTGTTTTAGCACTTTTAATATATAAGCTAGTTGATGAACAAAAATTCTTTTCTCTAAGTGTTCAATCTGCAAACCAAGGCAAATTTTTATTTTTTTGAGATTTTTAATCTCAAATTCTTTCTGTAAGTTGCCTATTGCATCTGAAAGCTCATTCGTAGTTCCAATAATATTCAAGTCATCAACATAAACTACAATTATAACAAACTCAGATCCAGATCTTTTAATTAATACACATGGGAAAAGTGGATCATTCTTATACCCTTTTCATAATAAATATTCACTAAGACAATTATAACACATGCATCTAGATTACTTCAACCCATATAAAGATCTGTTTAATTTTATCTAGTAAAGTCCTCAAGCACTTGAATTATACGTTGCAAGTAATTTTAATTCTTCTGGGATTTTCATGTAAATGTCACGGTTAAGTGGTCCATATAAATAAGCCATAACTACATCCACTATAGGGGAATACTTCTCTTCATAATCAATGCCAAATCTTTGAGAGAATTTTTGTCCAACTAATCGTGTCTTATATTTGACAATTTTATTTTTCGCGTCTCATTTTCATACAAATACTCATTTGTATCTTACATGTTTGACACCATCATGTGTATGTACAATAGAATCAAAATTTTGGTGTTATGAAAGAGAATTCAATTCTACTTTAATTACATCTTTCCATTTTGATCAATCATCTCTCTATCTATATTCCTTGATTGAATTTGGCTCAAGGTTATTATTGTCATTAACAAAGTTGAGTGCCATATTATAAGCAAATATTTCATCGACATCGATTATATTCTGATTCCACCTTTGGCCAGTTGTGACATAGATTATCGAGATCTCTTGATTGTCACAAGTTTCAGGTACCTGAATTTTTTCTAGAATTACACCTGGGGACTCTTCTAGAGCTATCAATTTCTCAACTTGATTCTTTGATCCTTTTCTTTTTCAAGGTTTTTTATCTTAGGAACCAACTAGTTGATCACATTTCACTGATGCTTTAGGTTCATTAGCAATAGATTGTCCTACCGGGACTTCAATTATAATTGGAGCATTAGTAGTTGGCATGTAAGATATAGATACTCTCTTAGGATTAGTAAATACATTTGGCAATTAATTGGCTAAAATTTGCAAATGAATAAAATTTTGGACTTCTAGTTCACATTCATTTGTACGAGGGTCAAGATGAGACAACAACAATTGATTCTAACTAATAGCCTTTTCTAACTGTTTATTTTTTTTTATTTAATGCTGGAAAATCTGATCCATCAAAATGACAAACAAAAAAATGAGCAATAAATAAATTCCAATATGTATTCTCACTCTTCTTTGGGGACTCATCTTAGTGCGTTGTGGTGGAGTAATCAGAACATATACCACACACCCAAAAATCCTTAGATGGAAAAAATTTGGTTCTCGACAAAAACTAATTGTAAATGAGAGAACTCATGATAATTTATTGGTCTAATACGAATCAGTACTATTGCATACAAAATAGCATGGCCCCAAGCAGAAGTTGGGAGCTTCATCCTTATTAGTAATGGCCTTGTAATCAATTAAAGGCATTTAATAAATGATTCTACAAGACCATTTTGTGTATGAACATATGCTAAGGGATGTTCAAGAGTTATTCCAATAGACATATAATAATCATTAAAAGCTTGGAAAGTAAATTTTTCAGAATTATCAAGATGAATTGACTTAATAAGATAATCTAGAAAATGTGCCCATAACCAAATTATTTGAGCAAAAAATTTAGCAAATGCTCTGTTATGTTTTGATAACAAACAAACATGTGACCATCTCATTGATGTATCAATCAGAATCATAAAATATCGAAATGGTTCACATGGTAGATGAATAGGCCCACATATATCACCTTGTATACATTGCAAAAATGCAAGGGGTTATGTCTTTATTTTTGTTGGTGAAGACCTTATAATTAACTTCCCTTGAGAATAAGTAACACTTGAAAACTCATTGGATAAAAAATCTTTTGATTTTCCAGTGAATACCCACTTGAATTTTTTTTGATTCTCTATATCATTATAGACATAGGATGTCCCAATCAGTCATGCCAAACAATAAAATTATTTTTATCAGTAAACTTTTGGTTTACTATTGCATTTCTCATTTGTGTTAATGTTTGTGTAGTACAAACCATAAAAAATGGGTAATTATTTCAATATATTTTTTTTACCTGAGACAAAATTAGTAATATATAAATACTCAATATTATCTTTATTCGTAGTCTGAATATGATATCTATTTCGTCGAATATCTTTAAAACTCAATAAATTTCTTTGATACTTTGTAAAATATAATGCATCATCAATATGAATTTTTGTTCCTTCGAGTAAGAATATATTAGCTATTCTAAAGCCCCCAATCAATTTTTCACTATGCAATATTGTATTTACATTTAATCCTTGCATTATTAAAAAGGAAAAAAAATATTTTTAAGTATAGTATGTGTTACTGCACTATCTGCGAGACATATATCATTATCATTGATTGAAAATCCTAACAGATGAGTTTCTATATTCTTCAATATATCTCTTGAAAATCCAATGGAGCTTCATTCTGATATCGTATTATTAAATTGAAGGATAAGAAAGCAAGTGATATAAGAGAAATAGGGGAGAGATTTATTATTTCTTCAAGTATATTGTGAATCATACAAAGGCTCCCTATTTATAAGGTTTAATAAATGAATACATATTAAATGTATTAATGAATACATATTAATCCATGCTGATTAATATACATTAATATGTAAATAATAATAGGCACAATAATATTAATAGTCAAGAGATTAATGGAGTATTTATGGACATCCATAATGCTGTTCATAATAGTGTGAAACTTTTTTTTTATTTTAATGATTTTTTTTAAGGTTTAATGGATTTCAAATCAACAGAAAGTGTGCTAGTTCTGAAATTCGAAGAAGAATAGTAAAAAAGGATGAACAGAATAATAACAATTGGAGAAGAATAGCAAGGTACTATTATTTTTTAAATTCAAGTTATATCTTATATTTTAATTTATGGGTTTTTATATTTTAGAATTTTTTTTCTGTAGAGAAGATGAATATGAAGAACCTATGGAAAATTTTTTACTAATCAGGTTTCTATGATTATAGTGTGAAAATCTTATATTTTTTTCAAAGAAAAAGATACCACTTAACCATTATAACCTTAAATTTTGTTATCATTGCTCATGATGATAGGTTGTCGAGGCTATAATTTTTGTTGGTGAATAATGATGAGTTATTTTTATTTTTTTCTTAATAAATCATATTTTTTGGTCTTTAATTAGGTACCCAATAAATTACATTGTAATTCTATTCTGTTAAGATTGTAGATGCTTTAATTAATTTAATTGGCCTGATATTAATTATTGTTTAATAGCACTATTAAAAAAATTGACTACACTAAGTCTTTATTATATCTATCTAATATTAGCTTGTAAAATCAAAGCACACTTGATGAAGAAATGAGGAGGGTGTAGAAGACTAAGAACCCAAGTGAGACTATACATTATTGTAAGTAGGGGAACAAACATTGTACAAAATTTTTTCAAAGTATTTTATTAGATACCATGCATTCTCAAAGCACACTAGCCATGCATGGTCACTTATTTCGTGTAAACATTTATAATAAGTAATTATTCCATCATTATACAATGTTAACATGAGTAATATGATAAATAATTTGATTAGTAATCGAGTATACCATTTTTTTAAAAAAAATGTGCATTTAGTATATATATCCAAAGTCGTAGATGTGGGGTGCATGTGAAGTTGCTTATTTAGTATAGTCTATGTTTTTTGTACATGCACATTATTTATTGTTTACAATGAAACATGTATACTAATGTACTTTTGTACACAAAAAACTTGTCAATTTATTTGTCACACATACAAAAAATTAAAAATTATCAAAAATAATATTGTACAACTAAATGTTGATTCTGAGATTATTATAAGAAGCGATATATCAAAGTAATGTTTGTTAATAAAAATTGTTTATTGGATTTAAATCTCCATATGAAAAAATATCTTTAATATTGGTGTGATATTTTAGATTTAATGTTATTCTAGTAGTATATTTTTGTTAAATTCAATATTTAGCAATAAAAAATTAATGAAAAACAAAATATGTTAATGCTAATATCTCTAATTATTGGTATCTTTAATTAGTTCATATTTGTAATGCTAAGAATCTGAAATTGCAAGCTATTTAACATCTATGTTTTCTAGTTTACTACTTTGTATGATATGTTTTCTAGTCCAAACCTATTATTTTTCATGTCTAAATTCTTCATTAATTCATTTGCAAAAAAAATTTTGAATTGGATCTTCATTCCTTTTATTTTGTCTTTCCTATTTATTTTTATACTCAAAGATTGAGTTGAATCACAGTTGAAATTTTGATCTTTGATTTTCATTGAGAAATTAGAAACTTACTCCTTCAAACTTATAATTTTTTTTTTGCTTCCCTTTCTTGTCCTTTCACTTGGTTCTTGTGTTCTCCTAATTCTTCCCTTTATGTGTGGCTTTGATTGGTGCACTAGAAGAGAGATGCTCTCTTCATCCAGCAATATTGTGGTATCTTTTCAACTTTAGCATGCTAATAAATTCTTTATTTCTTCATGTAGATTCTACAAACAAATTGCCTAGATATTCATGATATTTTGCCTTTGTGTATTCATATGTAAGTGATTTTATTTAATTAATAGTATTATTTGAAGTCATTGTATGTTTCATTTAAAATTATGATTGAGCATAATTCTTTGTAAATATAATAGAGCAAAATGAGTTCAGATCGTCAGTGGATTTACAAAAGGTTTATGAATGGAATTTTGAATACAGATTTTTTGAGTGTGCTAGAAACTTTCATCAACTTTGCTTGTAGTCAATCGAGATGGAAAGATAGAGATAAAATTATCTGTTGTTATAATAACCACAAGTGTCTGAATATGTCTTTTCGTGATGTAAAAACTATTAGATACCATGTGGCTAAATATGGTTTTGTACCAAATAATTTTGTTTGGATATATCAAGGGGAAGTACAATGGCTATCAACATTGACCAAGATGAGGATATTGAATCATATGTCTGTAGTGAAGAAGCATCAAACACATACCATAGAATGGTCATGGAAGCTATGGGCGTTGACTTCAATATGGATTACATGGATGAACCACATTATCCTGAAGCTCAGAAATTTTATGATATGCTTAAAGCTTCAGATAATAGGTTGTGGTCTAATTGTAAAACTCATTCGTAATTGTCACTCGTGGCTCAACTTATGAGCATGAAGTCAAAAAATCATGTCTGAGAAATTATTTGATAAGGTGATAGAACTAATGAAAGAAATTATTTTGGATAATAATTTGGTCACAAACAACTTTTATAGTACTAAGAAGTTATTACGAGGTATGGGTCTACCAGTGGAAAAATTTGATTTTTGTTTTAATGGATGTATGTTATATTGGTATGGTAATAGTGATTTAATTAGATGTAAGTTTTGAGATCATCCTCGGTTAAAGAATGCTCCTCGTATTGCAGAAATGAGATAAAAGATGAAAGTTGCATTTAAAAAAATGTATTACTTCCCTTTAATTCCTTTATTACAGAGACTATATGCATCAAATACTACAGCAAATGATATGAGGTGGCATTCTGAGTATGAGGTTGAACAAGGGGTAATATGTCATCCATCAAATTCACTTGCTAAAAGTTGAAATGTGAGATTGAGTCTCTACATAGATGGTTTTCAGACATTTGGTCAATCTAGAAAAAAGTATTTTACATGGTCAATGATAGTGACACCTTAGAATTTGCCTCCATGGTTGTGTATGAAGGAGCAATATATGTTTTTGTCAATATTGGTTCTAGGGCTAAAAAATCCAAAATACATGTTGGATGTTTTCTTACAGTCTCTTATAGCAGAGTTGAATCATTTGTGGGATGTTGAAATGAATAAATATGATATCTCAAAGAAGCAAAGTGTAATTATGCATGCAGCCCTTATGTTGATGGTAATGATTTTTATGCATATTCAATATTGTCTGGTTAGAGTACTATAGGATGGTTAGCATGCCCGTATTGAATGGACAAGTCTAAATCTTTCACTCTCAAATTCAGTGGTAAATAGTCATGGTTTTAAAACCATTGTAAGTTTCTACCTATGAATCATCCATTCCGTAGAAATAGAACAACATTTCAAAAAAATAAAATAGTGACGCTAGTTCCACTAGCTATTCGTTCAGAAGATGATATCTTGACAAAGATTTAGAGTTTGGGTCTAAAGAAAGTAACTGAAATTGATGCTACTGGAACTAATGGACCAATATGCAAAATATTTGGCTGGAGAAAACATAGTACTTTTTTGGGACTTGCCCTATTAGACGTCTAATTTAATTTGTCATAACTTGGATGTATTGCATATTGAAAAAAATATGTTTTACAATGGTTTCAACCCTGCCTAAATATAGATGAACAAAAAGGACACTATAAAATCAAGACAAAAGTTAAATAATTGCTATCGGTGTCCTGAATTGAAATGGAATGAGGCTACTGAAAAATACCCTATAGCTTATTACATGCTTGATAAGAAGGCAAGACAGATATTGTGTGAATGGGTCAAAATTTTGAAATTCCATGATGGATATGTGTCAAATATTGACAGATGTGTGGATATGAAGAAGCTTAGGTTATTTGGAATGAAAAGTCATTATTGTCATGTATTTATGTAGAGATTAATACCAATTGCTTTCCGTTAAATTCTTTTTCTATGTGTTTGGAAGGTCCTTACAGAACTTAGTTTGTTCTTCAAACAGCTAATCACAACCACAATCAAAATAGATGTCATTGTGAGACTGGAGAACGACATACATCTCATTCTTTGTAAGCTTGAATGAATATTCCCACTGAGCTTTTTTGACTCAATGGAGTATTTGCCGGTCCATTTGGCTTATGAAGAAAGGATATCCAGGCCAATGTAATACAAGTGTATGTATCCTTTTGAGTGGTAAATAAATATATGTAATTGTATTTTATTATTTCAAGCATAAATTAATATTGTAATTTGATTTTATTGAAACATAACAAAATGGTTGTAGGTATTTTTGTAAGTTTAATTTGAATGTTAGAAACATGCCAAAAGTTGAAGGTTCAATTTGTAATGCATATTATGTAGAAAAGGATCATTTTTTTTCTTATTGTTTTGAGGACCATATGAATACAAAGTATATAAATATGCCTCAGAATGATAAAGGTCATGTGCTGGTAAAAGAATATGAATCTGAGGACAAGTTATCTATTTTCAAGCACCCTATAAAAGTATTTGGAAGAGCAAAGAAAAGATGTATGACAGATAAATAGTACAAAGAAACTCCTAGCTATCTTTAACTTAATTGTGAAGAGGTTGCAGCATATATTGAGTATGTATACCTAAAATGATTGAAGGTTTAATCACAGGATAATTTTGTCTTGAATAGTAATAATTAAAAATTAATATCCATTATTCTCCCTCTGTCTATATTTATGTAGTGTTTATATTGAGTTGTTAAAATAAAGGCAACCATCCATTCCTAGCCATAAGGTCGATTCTATGCTAGAATAGAATTTGTGAATTAGTTCAAGAACTATGTGAGAATTATTAAGCCTTTATTTTTTGAATAATTTGATTTATTAGTATCTTATAATTTTTTAACATCATTTATGGAATGTATGAAATTGACAAATGATCATTAAAATGGAGATTCCAATATATTCATACAGAATCTAAGTAAAGGCCCATTTTGATATGTGACATCATATCTTGGGTATTTTGTCAATTCATATAAATTTCACAAAATAGGGCATTGTTCTTCTAAATTAACTATGAACATTGGTGTATGCATTAAAGGCTCAAGTTATAGTGTAAATGAGATTGATTATTATGGTCAACTAGCAGAAGTTATTGAGTTGGAGTATCCTGGACTCCAAAATAATAGGATTGTATTATTACAATGTGAGTGGTTTGATCCTACACGAAATGTTGGTACAAAAATTCTTTTGGATTATAAGCTAGTAGATGTTATCCATAAATGTAGATTTAATTGATATGATCCATTTATTATGGTAGTTCAAGCCACTCAAGTATATTATTATACATATTCGAGTTTATCTCATGATAAGAGTGACTGGTGGGCTATTTGCAAAATTAAAGCTCGATCAAATTTTGAAGTACCAACATCTCAACAAAGAAGTGCAAACTTAGCTATTGCAGTGGCATTTCAAAAAGATGATATAATTAATATTGAGCCTGTGCATGTAGATGAAGATCCAAAAAACTTATGTGACTCAAATGGTGGCCAAATAGATTTTGAAGATGATCTTTTTCTATCTGAAGATAAGTTGGAACTTCCATTGGAATCAGATGAAATGTCAAAAGATCCATTAGAGAGTGATAGTGATACCGATAATTAAACTGATATAATATTATTAGAATATTATAATTTCAAAGACTTTCTATATTTTGTTGGAATCCATTGGTGTGTGTTATTCTAAAATGCATGGTTATTCATCATACAATATCAATTTATGTTTTTATTATATCTCTATTATTTCTTCATTATTTCTCTTTTTTGTATAGTAGATGGCATATAAAGGACTTGGGCATGGTTGAGGTGGACGTGGATGCAGACATGGACGAGATTCATCTAGTATTTTACGTATTGTTGTACAATAAGTACCATCTCATACCCCCCCTATCCAGACTTCAACATCACCATCACCAACATCATCACCTTCATTGACACTTTTACCATCACCTTTATCAAATATAAGGCCACCACTCATTGTCCCTCCTACACAAACTTATGATCTATCACCATCTTCTACATCACATTTTTACACCATCAGTTGTTCTCTATTTTATAGTACCATCGACATCATTAAATGATGTGGCTTCATCTGTAGGCAGTGCTAAGTTAGTATTATAAATTATGGATGGAAGGTATAAAAAATGTAAAAATTATTTTAATATAAATATTATGATGTCCCTTTTAGTGGTTTTGTTTTTATATATAGTTATAATTGCTTATTTTAAATGTTAAATTTTTATTTTTATAGTTTGATTCCATCTCACAAGTGTTTGGCTATAATTACAAAGTCTTTCAACAAAATGGTTGATTCCAAAGCAATATAGTAGAAAAAAGTTTCTGAATCAACAAAAGAGACTAACTTTTATGACTTTCAAGTCAAAACAAAGAAACAAAGCATTAAAAATTAATTATCTAATTAATAACTATTATGTTAGTTATTATTCAAGCATAAAAGAATTATGTCCTTTTTATTAATATAGTTTTTTTGTGAATTTTCTATATATAAAATTAGTGTACATAGGCACTCCAATTTGATGGATAGATAAAGTCATTGTGAGAGAGCAAAACTACTGAATGGTACTTAGATTTTGTCCATAAATTGAAGTTTCTAAAAGTTAGGCCTGATTTAATACCTGAGGATGAGTGACCCGAGTGGCTTAAGTATTAGGAGGAACCAGAAGTGAAGAAAAAATCAAAGATAGCCACAAAAACTGACGGATTGAGGTAGCTAGACCAGGTACAGGAATGTCTCACCACACAAGAGGATCAAAGTCATGCATTGAGTATGCTCGAGATTGGGTACAATTTATAACTTTAAATTTTATATATTTAGCAATTGGCCTAATAGTCCAAATAATTTATCTTTGCATGGTTTTACAATTTTAGTTAAAATTTTTTAACATATGTTATTTTTTGACATAATAAATACAAACATTGGGCTGGATAATTGGGCCAAGATCCTAATTTTTATGTGATTTTCAGGAAGATGCATGTGAAGAAGTGGATTGGCATTTTGTTGGCAACAAGTCTCATATGATTGCTGTAAGAATGTGTTATATTAATAAACTTTTAGAATGCTACAATAAATTTTAAAAGTTGTGTGGAATGAAAAATATTTGATTTATTTTATTTAAATTTAGCACAGTATTTTATTCTATTTTATTATAAGACCTCATGGAGGAATGTGTGATAACTACTTCTCAGTCATTTGAAAGTTCTATGGGACTTCAACCAAGTGATAATTATCTTTTTTTATATGGAGACCATAAAAGGTCAGAAGAAGCAGCGAGTGTAAAGCATCAGCTCGAAGGGAGTGGATTTTTGTTCTAGCAGTCTTGCTTCTAGTTCCTCTATCATAACACTAGTGGGAGAGGTGATCGAACGGCCAGAAATAGAATCAAATGAATGATTTGTATTTATGGAGAATGAAATTAAAGAGAAGGATCAGTAGATACTATTTTGAATGATAAAATGCAGGAAATAAAAGAAGTGAATGATGAGATGAAAGAAGTTAAGAATGCAATGCAAAAGTAGATGTCTTATATAAAGTCATAGTTAATGGCCTTGACGTAGTAGATAGCATACTAACTTCTAGTAGAGAAACCATGTAGGAGAAGCAAGCACAAATGCACTAGCTAATGATGAAGATGATGATTTAGTTTTAAATGATTATATACTTATGTAATCTTTTTGTTTTAACTATGTAACTATTGGATCAAAATAATTTCTAAATTGCTTTTACTTTTTGTTAATTATAAAAAATGGGTTATAGTATATGTTTTTATTCAATTTAATATAAATATTTAAAAATATGTAATCAAATATATTGTAAAAAATGAGAAAATAGATTTGGAATGAAAATAGCTAGAAATTTTTACCTCGCTAATTTAGATAGGGAATTTTCTATATATATTCAGGAGAAAAATATTAATTAATACTCTTAATTATGTTCAAAATATTAAGGGAAAAAATATAATTATCTAGGGATTTCTATAATTCAAAAATTTGCTAGGGAATTTTTTTTTCCATTAATATTGTGTGATGAGCACTTTAGCTTTGGATAATTTAAGTCATAAATCCGTTTCTATTCTATTTTAATGATAGAATTTCTTATAATAACTAGGGATATATCCCTAGTTATTTTGGTTTTTTTTTGTAATGTTATATGTCTATCTGTCTATCCATCTACCTATCTATCTATCTTTCTTTCTATTTATCTATCTATCTAACTGCCTATTTGCCTAACTGTCTAACTAACTAATTATCTATCTGTCTACATATCTATCTATAGATTTATTGAAATGTCTATCTATATATTTGTCTATCTTTCTATCTGTCTATCTATCTCACTTTCTATTTATCTATGTATTTGTCTATATGTCAATCTTTCTACCTAATTATCTATCTATCTATCTATCAATTTGACTATATTTCTTCCTTTGAATATCTCTATATGCCTATCTATTAATTTGTATATCTCTGTCAAGCTATCTATCTATCTATCTTTCTTTCTATCTATCAATCTATTATCTATCTATATGCATATCTATCTATCTATCTGTTATCTATCTATATGTATATCTATCTATCTATTTGGCAATATTTTTATCTATCTATCTATCAATCATTCTATCTGTCTATATATCTATTTATCTATCAATATACTTGCCTATCTATCTCTTTCTCAATCAATCAATCTACCTATTTATCTGTAAATCTAAATAACTATTTATTTATCTATCTATCTGTATGTCTATCTATATATATGCCTATCGACCTATCTATCTGTCTATCTATCTATCTCTAAGTTGTCTATATGTTTATCTTTCTATATATTTATCTTTCTATCTATTGATATGTCTATCTCTGTCAATCTGAAAATTTGTATATTAGATTATCTATCTATTTATATATCTATCTATCTATTAGTCTATCTATCTATTTGTGTATAGGTATATCTTTCTAATTGCCTATCTATCTATCGATATATCTCTATCTATTCATCTATCTATCATACTATTTAACTATCTTTCTACACTACAAGAAAAATCCCATAGAGCTAGGGACAATTCCCTAGCTAAATGGGCATTTTTTTAATTATACAGGATATAGCAATGGATTATTGACGGATCAGTTCCCAATCTAAAGTCCTTGCTAAAATTTAGTGAATTAAAGTGTCCCTAGCTAAAAATTTAGCGACGGAATAATCCCTTTCTAATAAAATAATTTCCTTCGCTAAATTAGCAAGCTAAATGAGATTTTTCGTTGCTAAATGAAAATAACGATAGAAGATTTGCCAAGCTAAAGTGCTCATCGCTAAATATTAGTGATGGAAATAGTCTCTAACTAAATAAATTTAGTGACTGAAAATCAGTTACTAAAATAAAGATATCCCTATCTAAATTAGCTAGGGAAAATTCCCTAGCTAAATTAGCAAGGAAAAATTTTCTAGCTAAATTAGCAAGGGAATTTTCCCTAGCTTATTTAGATAGGAAAATTTCCCTAGCTTAATTAACTAGGGAATTTTCCCTAGCTTAATTAGCTAAGGAATTTTCCCTAGCTTAATTAGCTAGGGAATTTTCCCTAGCTAATTTAGCAATGAGAAATTTCACTAGCAAATTTAGCTATGGAAAATTTGCTAAATTAGCTTTGGAATTTTTCCTAGCTATTTTAAATTCAAAACTATTTTCACAATTTAATTTATTTTAAAATTTTTTAATTAAATAATTTAATATTTTTATATTAAATTGAATATAAACAAAAACTATAAATGATAATTCATAATTAACAAAAAATAAAATCATTTAATAACTTATTCTAATATAATATTTTACATAATTAAAATAAAAAAAATAACAAAATTTTATTACATCATATTCATCGACGTATCTACCGGTAGTGCATATCAATTCATTGATATTGCTTTCTCTCCCACTGCTCCTCTAATCATCATTTTTCTGCTGTGACAAAGCTATCCGAGTCACGACACATCATGTCTAGTGAAAAATTTCTTCACTTATATAAGATTTGTATGGGGAACAATGCGGTACCATATTTATAAGAAATTTAAACCACTCAATCAAATCAAAATAAAAAAAAGTTATGTTTTGATAAGTATATAATACTACAGTATATGTGTATATATCATCGTCATTGCCACCACCGCCACTGTTGCTACTGCCACCGCTGCCACTGCTGCCACTGCTGCCATGACTGCTACTGCTGATAATAAAAGTATGGTGGGCGATGAAGCTCGACTGATGAACTTGAGATTGAGCAAATTTTTGACAAGGCAGCGAACTACTTCTCCCAAAATAGGACCCAATATTCCTCTTGAACTAGAATTACACGACACTACATGAGCATCATCATCATCATCATTCTAAGACCTAGTACAATTAGAATCAATCATTGTAGAATTTAGAGCAGAAAAACTTATTTACTCATATGTTCGCTTTGAACCATGTGATAATTGGATACCAATCCAATTACTAAGATTTTTAAGACCAACATCTATTTGTCTTGCGGGCTTGGACCAGAAATATCATACCAAAGCTTTAGGAAAAGTCTAATATCCATTGCTTTTATTACTTGCATATGTGAGCAATGCACAATGATGCCTAGACCAGCCTGAGCAATTATATTTCAAAAGTGTGTCTGTGTGTAAATGGGTGTGTATGTATGACAATATAAACATGTCTACAAATAAATATATGCACCCACTTATGTGCATACTCGGTATATACGTGCGTATATACCGAGTATATTCATACTTATATACTCGGTATATGTACATATACAGTGCATGCCATGCGCCACATGACTATGAAAAGAAAGACCAACACACCACAAAAGCTAGCACATGAGGCCCTGTTTTGTACTGTCACAACATCCAACTATGCATGGTAAGCAGAAATCTAGTATCATTAACAAATTGCATAGGCTTCAGACTTTAAGAAAACTTATTGACAAATAGAAATTTTAAAAAGTTGCCTGATGAAAATTAGAATAGTACATGCCCGGAAAAATAGAATTTTTATCTTCCAAAACAAAACAAAAAAACAACACGTGCCAAAACAAAATAATATAATCTCCAATGTCCTTGATTTTAATTCAATCCCAACATGCTTTCTATCTTATAAATCTAACATGCTCTTGAAGATAAATTTTCATTATGTATTTCTTCTTCAGTGTGCCATTATACTTGGTCTCTTTGACATGTTTGGTTGCATTAAAAATGAAGCAACGAAACACATGTATTTATATTTTTGAACATGATATCAAAGTGGGGGAATAAAAGTGATAATGCCGCCACCACCACCATCATTTCAACTAACATGTTGGAGACTACCCCCCAAGACACCTGATGTTTTTTTAAAGAACAAAAGTAAAAGTGTTTGGAGTATGCCATCAATATAAGCACTACACTACCTAGACTAGATACAAGTGAAATAAAAAATACTAAATTTAAAATAGTGCAATAAATATAATAAATATTATATATATTCATCACCTCAAACTTAAAAGGAAAAAGAAGTTAAGATACTCTAGATAATTCTCATTAAAATCTTTGCCAACAATTGTGATGAGAATGGTTATTGCCTTGCCTAGCACGTACCCAACCAAGAATAACTGAGGTCTGAACTAGGATAGCTAGACATGTGCTCTTCATGGTCTGGCCAAGGCACCAGGTCCACCTCACAAGGGCCCAGGCCCTAGACGTTGGACCCCTGTGGGCCATGTCCCCTGGACAGTGTGTGCAGGAGGCAAGTGCTGAGCATGATGGTAGCATTATATCAATATATTATACATAACATAGAAGTGTGAATTGTTATGTGTATCTATATATACACATAATATAATAATAGTGAATTACAATATACAAAATACATACATAATGTATATATAATGTACATACAATGTGTATATATACTCATATTGAATATATACATATACATATTGTATATATACAGAAATTTTTGTGTATATACATGTATACATAATGTAAATACAAAATATATACATACTTACCTAGTATATAAAAATTTAAAATTATGAATAAAAAAAATTAAATAACATTAAAAAAAAATTTAATTTAAATTATAATTAATACTTATTAAAAAAATGGTAACATAATCTTTCAAAATAAAACTAAAACATAAAAAATATTACAAATCATTAAGTCATAAAATGATAAAAATTATAAGATCATTTTCAATCTATCTATTTTGATCTATACAACTTTAAATTTTATCATATACATCATCAAATATATTTTGTTGTAATGTAGGAATTTATCCTAAAGACTCATCTATGTATTATCTTAATCTTTCTATCATAACAAATTTTCGTTAATATTGATTGTAATTTGATTTTCCTATCTAAAATAATATTAACAATCATAAATATGATGGACTTTAATATACAATAAACATAGTAAAGATAAGAAAATCACGAGACATTTTAGATATCATGAAAATAATTTTATATAATTTTTACAAAGTCAATGCTTCTAGATTCTTCATATCCTCTAAAAAAAGTAGAACAATAATTGATGTCTAAGTATTTTAACAAGTTGTTCTTATAGCTCTAACTTATCACTTACCTCTAACTAATTTGAATTAATTCATATTCATATCTAGATTAATAACGATGATAACAAGTTATTCATTTATAAAAATGAATATATGAATATATTCATATCTTAAGATAAAAATGACTTAAGTTTATATATTTCATGAATCAAATAACTTTAATACATTATTGTACATCCTGACATATTCAATGTTATATGATGTCTTTTTAAAATGTATATTTAATGAAATCTATTGATATTTTTTTTTGTTTCGAATCTTTTTAGTTTTAATGATATTATGAAATTTTTTAATAATATATGATATGCTTTCAATGAGCAATATTCAATGATTCTTTTGGTATTACTTGAGAAGGATTGAATATGTTTGGTAGCATTTGATGATAAGTCTATGTTTTTCAATCACATTCAAATTTTATTAATGATACGTCTTTTTATTATTGCATATGAATTATTTTGATCAATTTCAATCATTTTCAATAAATATGTAAGATATGTTAACATTTATAGCTCATGATTAAATTATATGTGTTGGTCTTACAAAAATAAAACATACATCAAATAATTTGAAATAAAAATTCATAAGAAATAATGAAAAAAAATATACAATAAAATAAAATACAAACTAATAACACTTAAGATTTGAATGATAAAAAAAATAAAAAAAAACTCTTTTATAAATGTGCAAGAGGAGCTCTCAAATGAAAGAGCAAGCAAGATGAATCTTCACCCACCCATAGTTGACTTTTCCCCACATATCAATGATATTCAATTATATTTGTTGTATTTTTATACAAATTGATAATTTTCAATAATATTAAATAATATGAAACATTTGTTTAATGATATATGAGTTTAAATGATATATGATTTAGTTTGATATATGTTAACATTTGTTTTATGACACTTGATTTTTTTTATTATAATTCCAAAACAATTCATTGTTATTTGACATCATAAAATTAATCCTACTCCATCAAAATATATATATTTTTATATATGTCCACAAATTGTTGTTCATTTTGAATACGAGAAAAAACTTTTGTTGCACTTGCTAGTAAAAATTTTAAACAACATACACTTTTAATGATTTAAATATGGTATATAAAACTAAAATATGAACATGTTGCAAAATTTTTAAAAAATAAAAAAATATTCATAAATAATTGAAGTCATAAAAAGTTGTCTTAAAATGATTTGATAATAAATCACCAATATATAAAAAATATAAAAATATATAAAATGATAAAAAATCATGAATATTTATCACATTTCAAACAAAATAGTTAAAAAAGTTAGATTTTCATGACATTTAATGGAAAAATTTTAGTGTCGATCAAAAATATTCTATCAAATATCAAGTAATTATCATTGATAATATATCAAATAGTATTATCCCTCCATCAAATGTATTGGATAATGTTCAAGATTCCATCAATCACCACTTACATTGCAAAACAGCATCATAAAACTAAATTAGTATACATTGTTTATACACACACACACACACACACACACACACACACACATATATATATATATACTGCAAATTTAATGCATTTATACACACACACACACACACAACATCATATGTATATATTCATATGCATATATGTATGCAAATCTATACATATATATAGATATATTGATGTTATTATATATGATGTATATATTTATATGTGGATTTTATAAATGATATACATGTACATATAAATTTACATATATGTGATAAAGGCGATCTTAAATCATGATTGAATGAAAAAATAATTACTTACTTGTTTAATTTACAGTATTACATATATTTTTATGCGCTAAGAAGATGACGGCTAGAAAATAAAATATAGAAAGAAAGGACATAATTTTGATCCAAAGATCATATCCTGATTTTGATTCTAGGAAAAAAAAATATATAAAGAGATATTTTAGTAAAATGAAGATTGTTGCTGGCGATAGTCATCTCTTAAAATATTTCTTTGCTAGATCTTTCTCTATTTGGTTTTATTCATAGTGTGTTCATTTTCACTCCCCTTCAAGCATGGCACTACAACAGAATGAGTGCTAAACTTGTATTGAAAGTCATTAAATAAGAGGTATTAAAAACTTTCATGAAAATATCAACAATTTTTTATAGGAAAGATGACGGAGTTAAAAAATGCTGAACATGACATTTTCATGAATAAAATGGTAGTCAATTTCGATGTATTTGATGCAAGCATGAAACATATGATTATGTAATAAGTGAATAACATTTTGATTGTCACAAAGGAGGAGAGGTTGATGTTCTGTTTGAATTCCAATGTCATGGAGAAGATATTGGAGTCACATGAGATCAGCAATAATAGTAACCATAGAGCAATATTATGTTTATGCACTAGAGTGGGAGATGGTAGGTTACTTTTTGAAACCAAAATTGATGTATTTTCATGAATAAAATGATAGTTAATTTCAAAGTGTTTGATGCAAGCATGAAAAATATGATTATGTAATAAGTGTGAATAACATTTTGATTATCATGAAGAAGAGGGTGATGTTCGAGTTGAATGCCAATGTCATGGAGAAGATATTGGAGTCACATGAGATTAGTAACAATAGTGACCATGGTGTGATTTTATACTTATGCACTAGAATGAGAGATATTTGGTTACTTATTTGAAGCCAAATTAATGTATTTTGATTCAAGAAAGATGCAAAAACTAAAAGTAATTTGTTGAGTTAAAAGGATGACCTAGCTAATCTACATTACAAAAGGCATTAAAAGTAAGTGAAATTTAGTATAAATATTTCAAACCACATGTGAGGGTTTCCTTGATGCAACTAAGTATGTGTTTGACTACATGAAAGTCCATGGTTGGATTTTGGAAGTGTTGACTGACTAAGTTTATAGCATTACTATGATAAAGGCGAATTAATGTGAGACATTGAAGGGACCCACAAAGTCATTGGTAAGTTATAAGATTAGTGAGAAGCTCATCATCTAGAAGTGGAGTAGGTTTGTGGACAATGAGGGAATTTGTTTTTGTAGCTTCAAGCATGTTTGTTTTAACTAACAGGTCATGTGCATATTTAATTTGAATAAAAAAAGAGTCATCGAAAAATTTTTAACCTCTATCCCCATAAAATAAGTGAGATTGCATAAAATACGACAAAGAGAAATCATCATTTAGTCAAGTAATGAGTTAAGATATAAAAAAGTGGTCATTACCAATAAGAATTATATCATCAAGATAAACAAGAAAGAGGACAAGATAAGTAAGTGTGATGAATTAATAAAGAGTTATCAGCTTGACTAAATTTAAAACAAAAAAAAGATTTTTGACAAAAGTTTAGCAACCCAAGCACAATGAGCTTGTTTAAGGCCATATATAGACTTATGTAGAAGACAAACACAATGCAGGCAGATTGTTATCACAAAACTAGGAGATTCTTTCATGAAAATCTTCTCAAAGAGATAACCAATTAGGAAAAGATTCTTGACAATAGAGAGGGTGAGATGACTAGTGGTAGCCTTGAAGGGCTAAATGTTTCACCAAAATCAAGTCTAGGAATTAGGGAAAATCTCTTAGCAACTAAACATGCTTTAAAGCAATCAATCATATCATATTCTTTGAATTTGTTGCAATATACCATTTTTTGCCAATAACACTAACATTAGAAGGTTTGGACACTAAAGTCCTAAGTGTTATTAGCATGAATAGTAGCAAGATCTTCTTGCATGGAAGGTATGCTGATGGAGAACCTTGAGAGTATTTTTTTTAGTGTCTTGGATCATTGCTAACAATAAAGATAATTCTTGAAAACTATTCATCAAGATTAGAAAAAGTTGTAATGGAAAGATTATGAGAGAAAGATAATTCATTTTGTATACAGAGAAAACAAATCTCATTAATGACTACGTGTTAAAAAATGTAAATCTAATTTGATGATGGATCAAGACATCTATAAAATTTGTGTAAAAAATTATATCCTAAGAAAGAACAAGGTACAACCTTTTTTGAAGATTTGTGCATGTTATATGTTTTTAAATAAATAAAGAAGAGTATACCAAAAACACATAAGATATAGTAACTTGGATGGTAACCAAATAATTTAAAATATTGATAATTATTACCAATAGAAAATAGATGTAGTCTGTTAATAAGATAAGACATAAATACCAATTAAGAAGGTATCAACTAGATTTTAAAGGGACATTAGCATGGAAAACAAGAGTAAAACTTATTTCTACAATATGTCAATATTTTATCTCATTTAATTACCTAATACATTTTGTTCATGGTTATGTAAATATGATATTTATTTTATCCCATATTGAATCAAATGATTTGAAAAATTACTGGAAGAAAACTCATCTCCTCCATCATATTACAAAGTTTTTATCAAAAAGTTTTTCACAAACATTTGAAAATTTAGAAAACATGTGTAAAAATTAGATTTGTAGCTTAAAGGATATACACATATTTATCGGATAAAATCATCAATAAAAATAATTGTGTATAACAATTTATGTGTGGAAATAAGAAGTATTGTGCCAAATATATCACTTTGAATTTTTTCAAGATGAAAATTCATAATAGTTTTTGATTTATTAAATAAACCTTTGTGATAGTTTCCAAGTTGATAATTAGTGCAAGGAATATCAATATCTATCCAATTGGAAATAGTAATAACCTTTTTACTATCTAAATTCTTTAAAAAGACATAATTAAGATGCACTAAATGTGCATACCAAATTTTTGAGTATAATATTTGAGATTTTGTAATAATATAAGTTTCACTTTTTTCATGTTAAAGGATAAAAAGAATTCTTATTTATGATAATTTGTCATTATTTAGTATATGGAATCCTTGATAACAAAAATAGAAAAAGTTTAATTCAAATAACAAACATTGCCATGAATAAGTTGACTAATAGATAATAAATTAATTTTTATCTCAAGAACTACTAAAACATCTTTAAAATTTAATTTATCATGATGAATATTAAGAGATACATTACGAGTATAGTAAGTAATTAGTAATGCTTCTCTATCTCCAACAAGAATGCGATCATTACCAAAATATGGTTTCAAATTTTTTAATTTAATTTACATTTGAGGATACTCAGCTTTGTGAATAGCTGAATTTTAACTCATAATTTTCCAAGGGAATCCATCTAGGTGAAGATGGCATGCTAAAGGATGTGAATTTTAAATTATCATAACTTATATTACATAGAAATTTTTGAGTTATGTGGAAATAAGTGTAAGTAATAATTTGTAATAATTTTTCCTATCCTCCCCCTATTTTTTTACAAATCATAATTTTAGCATATTTAATGCTCCTAGTAGATTGAATAATCTAATCTCATATAATAATAATGACTTTCCAAAATGAAATATCATCTCGAGAGGAGATATTCCAAATATCATATGAGGCAAGATAGTAATGATGGATCCAATGGATCTATAATGAATCCTATTTATTATTTATACACAATAGTTTCTTAATGAAAAAAAAAATATTATTCTTTAGGTTGATCAAAAGAAGACCCAAACCACTGTGAGAAATAGGTTTACAAACCATGCTCCATGAGATCTTGTGCATATATATATATATATCTCCCTATGGTTGGAGAGCCCTATAAAAATCTTCTACACAAGTTATCAATGGAAATGACAATAGCTTGAGGGATGAGGAAGAGTAAATACTAGTATCCTCAATTCCTTGGATGATAAAATCCAACAACTCTATCCTCTTTGTGACAGACACTAGTTTTTCAACCCACGGTTGTATTATAGAAGAGATCTCATTGATTAGAGACGAATTGTGAAGTGATCAATCTACTTGATGATTATGAAACTTCCATAAATATAAAAGGAAGTTTGATGTGTGAGAATTTAGAATTATTAATGATCAATTGGTGGTGCTCAAGTTTTATCCCTCCAAATAAGATGTTCAATTTGGAAGGATTACTTTGCAATCCTGATGGTTCAGAAAATAATTGGACACTATCTAATAAGGAATGAATAGAAGATCATTCTCTTTTTGAAAAAAAAAAAAAGATAAAGATCATCTAAATACATAAGATTAAAAATTTATTGTTTAGTATGTCATGGATGGAAGAAAAATATAGTATCTAGTGGTATAATTAATTAGTTTTGATAGGTATTCCATAGAAATTATAAAGATGTGGGGAGATAGTGGATCATCATAAGTCAAACATTTTATTTTCTGAAAAATACCCATGCTATGCCCATTTATCATTATGGAATAGTTGGTTGTTGAAATACACAGATAAAAAATATTGATGATCTTGTTTGGGAAGCCTAGTGCATGCAACATATCAGTTATAAATATCCAATTTACCATGTCAAAGATTTTTTGCAGGTCTATCTTGATAAAACACCTAGGAGATATACCCTTCCTTGTATATCTCCTAATTAGATGTTGAGCAAGAAGAAAATTATTCATTATTAACCTTCCATAGTATACCAAAGTTTGGTCAATAAAATCATTAACTATAGACTTGATTTATGAAATTATTAGTTTAAATATGATCTTGATAATAACTTTACAACAAGAAATCAATTTATAATCTTTAATAGTAGATGCATGAAAAGATTTCAGAATTAAAACACTACATGCATGATTGATATGTTCCAAGATTTTGCCATTAATAATAAATGCTTATCATGCATTAGTAACATCTTGTCTAATATAATTCCTTGAGTGTTTACAAAATTTCAAGGAAATCACATCAGACCCTAGGAATTTTAAATCCTCAGTATTAAAAAGGGTAATTTCTATTTTTTCATAGAAAAAGGATAAAGACAATTTCCTATATGTTCAAGGGTCAGGATCATTACTAACTTGACTACGTCCACCTAGATAAGAGAGGGATTGTATGTAGTCCCAAAAATATTTTGAATATTATTTAGGAATCTTAATGTCACTCCTCCCAAAGAGCTAGTAGGGTCCCCATTTCCATCAATGATAGAGACAATATAATTATTTTACAACCTTGAGTTAATCATTGAATGAAATGTAATGCCCAAAAAATGATTTGGGCAAATAAATAAGATAAATGTTGGGTTAAGCCAAACTTGGGGTTTTCTAAGGAATTAAGAAATGATTAAATGATAATTTATAAATATTAAATGATATATGATTATATGGATAAATGTAAAGTGAAAATGAATATGTAAATATATAATTGAGTATTATATATTAAATAAGAAATTGACCAAGCCTGAAAAATTAACTAATAAAAAAAGGGCAAAATATAAATTTGGTAAATGAGGACCTAAGGGTCATATATGAATATATTTATATGCCTAAGTATGATTATGAGAAACTTGAAATGCAAATAAAATAAAATATGGGCTATATAATAGTCATTATTCTCATAATATATGAATATATTATGAGAAACTTGTTATATCTTGACATAAATAAGATATAGAATATATATGTCTAAAAAGTAAAATTAACTCATATTAAACAAACCAACCTATCACTTAACTCTAACTTATTTGAATTAAATAGTTATCATCTTTAGATACTTCATAATCATAATTTCATGAAAAAAACACTTATTTTCTTATTAATTAAATAGATTTTTTAATTAATCAAAAAATTTACTTTTTTATTCTTATAGCTAATTAATTCCTAATCTAAATGTAATACGTTTTTATAGTTATACATATAGTAAGATAAAATTATTTATCATTATATGTTATTATACATATAGTATATATAGTTATAAATAGTTATAGATATAATTAAACATATAGTTATATATAGATATATTCATACAAGTAATTATATTTAGTTGTACATAAATATATACAAAGTTATAAAAAATATAAAGATTTACATATATGTATACAATTACAAATATAGTTATATATAATCATATAGTATTTTATATGGTTATACAACTATTTATATATAGGTATACACATAGAGTTTAGTAGCAAATATAACAGATGAAGAGTTTTAGATGACTATAAACCATGCAAATTATTGATTTAATGCAAACCATGCTAAATTCTACTTCACTGAAAACTCTATCTCATGATTTTGCCAACCTTAATTTCATAAATATATATAATACTATAATATATATGTACATATATAATGACATATATTTACATATACAAATATAGTAGTATATATGTATTTACTAGTATATATGTATATGTACATATATACTTGTATATATGTACAAGTATTTAAATGTACATATATACTCAGTAAATGTATATATACACTACAGTGTATATGTGCATATATACACTACACTATATATGTACATGTATATACATTTACACTATAGTGTATATGTACAAATATGTACATATATACTGGTAAATACTTATACATATATACTAGTATATATGTATATGTACATACAATATATGTACATATATACTCAATCAAGTTCCACGTGTAAAATCACTTGGCTACTCAATGAATGTTTTCATGTAGATAACAAGTGAATAAGCAAAGCACAAACTAGATGATAAGCAATATTAAATAGAAATGCATAATAGTCTATTGAAGTTAGCCATGAAAGAAACATAATAGCAAACCTAATATGATTATAAGTTTCAAATTTTATGAATATTTTTTTAGCATTCATTAGTTTACTAAAAAAAAAAGAAGGCAGTATGTGATGGCTATCATCAAAATCATACCTGATTTTTGATGCTGGTTTGCATTGATCCATAGCTCCAATGCCTCATTTTAAGCAGCAGCAAACTCATGAGATTTGTATGATTTCATTATCAACTCATGTAGCTTTCCCCGAGTGTACCCAATGAACTGAGGGTGTAAATTGTTAAATAAATTGGAGCTTATACTATTCTCATTATTATAGGAACATTGTGATATGATTACAAGTTTCAAATTTTATGAATATTTTATCAGGATTCATTAGTTTTATAAGGAAAAAAAAAGTAACACATGATAACTATCATCCAAATCATACCTGATTTCTGTGGCTATTTTGCATTGATTAATAGCTCCATGTAATTATAAGTAGTTATGCATAAATGTATACAAAATTATAAACAAATATATAGATTTACATATATGTATAAATAGTTAAAAATATAGTTATATTTAATTATATATAGTTTTAATTGGTTTTACAAATATTTATATATAGTTATACACATATAATTTAACATAATGTTGTATGTTGTTATACATGTAATTTTAAATATAGTTACATTTGGTTATACATATAGTTACACATATAGTTATACTTATATTTATACAAGTAGGTATATATATTTATTCATATAATTTTATATATTTGCACATATAGATATGTATAGGTATAAATATAGTAAAATACATTTTAATATACTAATATATACAAATTTATATTAAATATATGTTGTAAATTATATATTTAAATAAAATTATGTATAAAGCCTTTATAGTTATACATATAATAAGATACAATTATTTATAGTTATATGTTATTATACATATAGTATATATAGATATAAATATTTTTATATAGTTAATCATATAGTTATATATAGATATATTATTACAAATAGTTATACCTAACTATATAAAGTTATAAATAAATATATAGATTTACATATATGTATACATAGTTACAAATATAGTTATATTTAATTATATAGAATGTTATATAGTTATACAAATATTTATATATAGTTATACAAATATTGGTATATAGTTATACACATATAGCTAAACATAATGTTGTATGTTATTATACATGTAATTATAAATATAGTTAAATGTGGTTATACATATAGTTACACATATGGTTATACTTATATTTATACATATAGGTATATATTTTTTTTATGTAATTTTTATATGTATACCTATAGTTATCTATAGGTATATATATGGTAAAATACATTTTTATATACTAATATATAAAAATGTATATTATATATATGTTGTTAATTATATTTTTAATATAATAATGTATAATATTTTATAGTTATACATATAGTCAAAGAAAATTATTTATAGTTATATGTTCTTATACCTATGGGATCTAATGGCAAAAAGATACAAAACAGAAAACAAACAAGTTCAGCATACAACAGATTAGAACAAACTAAATATGGTCTTGTATTTTAGGCATTCAATATATAAATATAAATACAATTTGAATCCCCTAGAAACAGATGATGTCATCCACATAATAGAACAAAACTCAAGCAAAATAGGCAAATATTAGGTCTACACCCAGATATGTCAACAAAGTTGGTCTCATCATGCTAAATTTATTTATGACTTGCTCGCAATGTAATTGGAAAGCCAATCAAGACTTTCATGGAGGCCCTCGCTAGAGGTAGCACATGTGCTCTGAATGCGCGAATGGCCATGGCAAAGAGAAATTCCTAGCTTGTTAGTAATTTCAGTTGCATTCAACGCATTGGAAAGATCTTGCTTATTGGCAAACACCAGCAAACCTACATCTCGAAGCTTTTCCTCGTTTAGCATCCTATGCAACTCATCTCTGGCTTCAACAACTCGATCTCTATCATTGATGTCCACCACAAATATGAGACTTTGGGTATTTTGGAATTAATCTCTCCAAAAAGGGTGAATCTTGTCTTGAGTCCCAACATCCCACATAGTGAAATTGATGTTTTTGTATCCAATAGTCTCTACATTGAAGACAATAGTAGGAATTGTGGTGAAAATTTCACCAAGCTTCAACTTATACAGAATTGTTGGCTTACAACCAGCATCAAGACCTAGCATCAAAATCTTTATTTCCTTGTTGGTAAACATCCTACTGAACAGCTTTATGAACGTAAACCCAATTTCTTCCACTAAATCTCAATCGCATTGTTGTGTGACAGTAAAGTGTTCTGATAAGAGAAACAAAACAGAATCAATAGACCTCAAGAGATTGTCACCATAGAGGGAGGTCAACCTTTATATGTTCTTATACCTTTAGTATATATAATTAAAAAAAGAGTAATATATAGTTAAACATATAATTATATATAGAAATATTCATAAGTAGTTATAAGTAGCTATATATAAATATATACAAAGTTATGAATAAATATATAGATTTAATTATATGATTACATATATGTATCCATAGATACAAATATAGTTTTATTTAATTATATAGAGTGTTACATAGTTATACAAATATTTATATATAGTTATACACATACGGTTATAAATATGTATGTAGTTAAAGATATAGTTATATATAACATTTTTATATTTATCCATATATTAAAATACTATTATATATAGTTATATATTATTATACATATGATATATTTTCTTAAAAATATAGTTAAATAGAATTACTCATATAGTTATAAATTATTATATAGTTAACAAATAGTTATATATAGTTATTATTATAGTGTTAAAAATAGTTTACATAGTTACGAATATAGTTAAATATAATTATGAAGAGTTTTATATAATTATACAAATATTTATAAATTGTTATCATATACAATGATAACAACACACTCTCAATTTCCCAATTGAATTACACCACTATAGAGAAAGAACTTGTATCAACAATCTTTTCATTTGGAAAGTTAATATCATATTTAGTGGGAACCAACGTCATAGTATATACTAAATATTCTATAATTAAATATCTCATAGAAATGAAAGATGTTAGGCCTAGATTGATTTGATGGATTTTTTTATTACAATAGTTTGAACTAGAGATATTAGATAAGAAATTACATATAATCAAAATTGAAAATAGTTTATCATGACTAGAAAAAGAAGATTGAAAAGTTGTTCAAGAAGATATTAGATAGATTTTTTTTATTTAAACAAATTATAGTATTGAATGAAAATGTAACTCCATGGTATGTAGTATTGAATGAACGTTTTCATTGCAAGTAGTACTCTAATCAAACTTTTAGGCAAATTATTATAGATGGGAGATAAATAGTATCTTGCAATAATGTCACTTTTTGCGTCTACTCTCACGAATTTGTGAAACATGTTAATATTTATGTGCTCGGGTATGTTTCTTCTCAAAATTAATGTTGATATTTATATATCTATGCATAAATATATGTGTGCATATACACAGCACTGCACATATACATATTTATACATCGATAAACATTACTATACATTATATATATGCATACAGGCCCCTATACTATTGTTTATATTCACACATGTATCTATATTTTCAAAGTAGTGTGTATATACTTGTATGCATGCAATACTACATTACACCCACACAAACACACACACATACCTATATACATGAAACTATTATATAAGTGTGTGTGGGTGTACGTATGTGTGTGTAAATGTATTTAAAATTTTTTGATTTTGAAAATTTTATTAAAATAAAATATTATATATTGTTCACAATTTATAAAATATTGTAAATTCTTTATTTTTAAAACTAATATGTGTGTGTGTGCGCACGTTTGTGTGTGTGCGCGCGTGCGTGTGTGTGTGTGTGCGCACGCGCGTGCGTGTGTGTATGAAGCATATAATGCATAAAATGAAATTATGAATTAAATATGAGAGCTTCTATTTTATTCAAATAGTTGTCTTTTTAATATTTATATTAAAATAACTATCATTATACTCATATATAAATATGAAGTTTGCATATTTGTAAATTATTTTGCTTTTACAATTATATTAAAAATGAAAATATCGTTCATAAATAGATAATATTGTTTTTGTTTTTCTATATAATTTTTTTATTAAAATATTAATGTCTATGATAAATTTGTACCTACAATTTTTGTTATTAATAAAATTTTAGAAACTTTAATATTCAAACAAATATAATATAGTGCATATAAATACATGCCTTTAATGTTTTGTAAAAAATCATTTATTTTATTAATTATGTTCAAATAAAAAAGATTACCATATAAATATATGAGTATATTTTTCTACATATAATTATTTTTTTTATTTAAAATAATAAATAACCATATAAATATATGAATTTGTTTTTTTAAAAAATAATTTTAAATTTTTTTTTTCAAATTGAATACATGACAATGTTTTTTTTGTAATTAATAGATACATTTCAACATTGTTTATTTATAATAAATATAACATATGGCATATTATGATGTGCAAATTTTATTTTGTAAATAATTTTTATTATTTATTTGAAATTTACAACATAAATTTTAACAAATGAAAATTTTATAAGAAATCAATTTTAGTTAAATGATATTAAGTGAAACAAAAATACAAACTCTAAACATATTAAATCATAATTAGTTATACAAACATATAAAAATACAATAAAAATACATTTAAGGTTGAAAAAATTAAATTTAAATTCCTAAAATATATGGGAAAATGATAAAGTTTTATACAATATTCAAAAAAAAAACATGTATGAATGAGAAGAATGATATGAATGGATATTATGTTTTTGAAGCATGTAGTTATACATTTTATAGATGTAGTTATATATAGTTTTTCATGTAATTATATATATTTAGATGTATGGCTATGTATAGGTATAGATGTAGATAAATACATTTATATATAGTAATATGTTGATATACATATTGTTAAATACATTTATATATAGTTATATATAAATGCATAAATCTTTATACATTTAAGTTCCTCAAATCAATAATTGTATTTAAACATAACTATACATCAATATGCATGTGTTATATAATCGAATTTCTTATAAGTGTATTTTACTATATCTATCACTATAAAAATAGTATACATAAACATAACTATATATAAATATAACAACATATAATTAATACACACACACACACACATAATCATATATATATATATATATATATGTATGTCAGATGAGCTAGATATCTTATATATTTTAATCTAGTATGAATCATATTGTTAGTCAATGCTAGGGTATTTATAAGAAAGCATTTGTGGCATTTAATTAAACATAGTAATAAAAGTATAGTCAAATATAAACCTATATTTAAATGTCTTGTAAATTAGTATCATTATACATAAAGCCTATTACATCTTTATTTGAACTAATTGAAAACAGGTCAATAAATGTTTACAAACATTAATGTGCCTATACTTTAAATTTATAGGTATTAAATACATGCTTACATTTTTATTAGAGTGTGTATTTTTCCCTATACATAAAACCATGTATAAATTATTGTTTACAAATATTAATTTAATTATACTTATTGGGTAGGTACGGCATTATAGAATAATAGATATTTTCATAAAGCAAATTTATTAAACGTGTATTTCATAATGATGACTTACAAATTTTAAATATACATTATTAAAAGCTTATCATAAAGTCAGAATAACTTTATTTGTGTAAAATATGTATATAATGTTTTTTGTATAATTTAATTATATTTGAAATACACTACATGTATACTGAATGTATCATATATAGAATTATGATAGATATATATATATAGATATATATATATATATGTATGTATATTAAATATATGTTGTTATATTTATATATAGTTATGTTTATGTATACTATTTTTATAGTTATAGTTATAGTAAAATACACTTATATAAAAAATTTGAATAATATCACACATGCATATTGATGTTTATGTATATTGTTTATATATAACTATGTACATTGATATAGATATCAAGTCGGCATACCCATTCTGCACCATCAACTTCCACACAATGAGAATGCATTATATTACAAATGAATGATGTATGTTTACGAATAATTTTATATACGCAATCCAAGCATACCGTGGTGATTAAAGAAGAAGAATTTTGGGAAAAAAAATAATATAATCAAAATGCACACTCTTGCATTAAGTTAATTTATGAAGAATTCGAGTAGAAAACGTACCACTAATCAATAATAAATTCTCGCTTACTCTTCGATTAGGGTTTGATGAATTGGTGTCGAGAGATAGAGGTGGATTGTGGGCGACTTAGGTGATGTCTCTAGTGTCTCGACAACAAATGTTTAGCCATAATAAAATTGCTAAAATTACCAAAATTTTTAAAATTACCAAAATTATTAAAATTACTAAAATTATTAAAATTATCAAAATGTTTTTCATTATAAAAACATTAAATAAACAATAAAAATATAAAATACAAAAAGACTCATTTTGTTTATTTATTATCAAAATATTTTCAACAAAATTCATGTGTGTGTAGCAAGATAAACATGAAAAACAAATGCCTTACAATTTTTTATTAAAAAATTAATTAAACACTAAATATATAAATAGTTTCAAAAATAAATGTTTACCCTTAAAACAAAAAAAAAAATCAAATAGCTAAAAAATTTAAATACTTCATATAATAAAACATAAAGGAAAAGAGAATTTGTCATATAGCCACTCTTAGAGGTGTCAAACGGGCCGGGCCGGCCGGCCCGGCACGAGGCACGGCACGGTTCGGCCGTGCCTGGGCCGGCCCGGCACGATAAAAAAACGTGCCCGTGCCCGGCACGAGCCGTGCCGTGCCTGGCCCGGCACGCCGGCCCGCGTGCCTGAGTCGTGACTCGTGACCCAACCGGGCCCCGCCCCGCCTGCCCTGCCTTGCCGTGCGCCCATGCCCTCGCGGGCCGGCACGGCACGGCATGGCAGCACGGCTGGGCACGTGAAAAACGGGCCGTGCCGTGCTGGGCCAGCCCGTTTGACACCTCTAGCCACTCTCCTAAGAGTTATTAAATACTCTTTATTTTAAAATATATATATATTTTTTTATGGTTATAAATTTTTAAGAAATCATGTTAATTTTTATAAAGATAATATAAAATAATTTTAAAGCCATAAAATTTCATTTTATTTGATATCATTTTTAAATTTTAAGATTCTAAAAATTACTTAAAGTTAGAAAATAATTAAAAAAAGTTATATTTATTATTTTAATAAAAAATATATATTAAAAGCTAATAGTAAAACTATTACTCAATTATTTAATTCTTATAAATTTTAGTTGGGGTAAACATCTATGTATTTTTTTTTAAATATCAATTTATTTTCTTTTAAATTTACTAAAAAAATTTAAATTTTTATTATAATACAAGATTTTCAAATTTTGTAGTAATTATTTTTTTAAAAGTTCCTATAATCATAAATTTTTTTTTATACTTATAATAATATTAATATTTACTATTTTATTCGTCAATTTAGATATTTTTGTAAATATTTTATATTTAATCATACAAGATATTATTTAACCTTTATATTAGTAGAAATTTTAATGTATGTTCATTTATTTTTTAAAATATCTTAAAAAATTATTATAATTATAGAATTAATTATTTAATCTTACTTTAATACAAAATTTTAAGTTTCTTAATTAAAAATTTTTAAAAAAATTTTTTAAAAATTATACATCATAAAAATAGTTATTTTAGTTCATATTAATATACTTTTTTTTATTTTTTTATTTTTTTTAAATTATTTATTTTAATATCCTTTTTTTATAATTTTATGGGAAGAATGTTTCTTTTCAAAGATCGCTCATCTATAGACCATTAACATACATTTGATAAACAAAATTAAATAAAATATGAAAACTAATAATAATTAAAGATTGGCTAGGGAAATGGAAATGGTAAATCCATCACTATGCTTGGGATTTAATTAGCGAGGAAAGTTCAGTCACTAAATCCATCACTATATTCCAGATTTAATTAGCTAGGAAAGTTTCGTCGCTTAATCCATCGATATATTCTATATTTAATTTGCTAGAAAAATTTCATCGCTAAAATCCATCGCTATATTCAAAAAATAATTGGCTAGGGAAGTTCCATCGCTAAAATCTGTAGCTATATTTAGTATGTAATTAGCAAGGGAAATTCTGTCACTAAATCCACAACTATATTTTGGGATGTAATTAGCAAGGGAAATTCTGTCGCTAAATCCGTAACTATATTTTGGGATATAATTAGCTAGGGAAATTCCATTACTAAAGTCCATCGCTATTGTCTGGATATAATTATTTAGATAATTTCATCACTAAAATCTATCGCTATGTTCCGGATGTGATTATCTAGAGAAATTTAGTCGCTAAATCCATCGCTAAATTCTAGAATTTATTAACTAGGGAAATTTCGTCGCTTAAGCTGTCACTATATTCACATTTTATTAGCTATGGAAATTCGGTCACTAATCCATTGCTAAATTTTCTTACTTTCGTTGAGCAAAATTTATGAAAATATTCCGTCGCTAATCCGTTGCTAAATTTCCTACTTTTCTTAAGTGGAATTTACGAAAATATTGTGTCGCTAATTCATTGTTAATCCATTGCTAAATTCCCCCACTTTTTATGAGTAGAGTTTACGAAAATATTTTGTCACTAATTTGTTGCTAATCCGTTGCTAAATTTCCCCACTTTTCATGGGTAGAATTTACGAAAATATTCCATCACTAATCCATCTATAATCCATTGCAAATTTTTATTTTGGTGAAAAAACATAAATTCCTTGCTATTCCCTAGCTAATCTCTCACAATTTAGCTAGGATTTGATCCCTAGCTAAATTTCCTAGCTTAATGAATATTTTCTTGTAGTGTAATATATCAATCTTTCTATCTAACTAACTATCTATCTATCTTTGTTTCTATTTATCTTACTATCCATCTATTTACATATCTATATTTCTATCTATCTAACTATCTATATATCTATCTATATATCTATTTGTCTATATATCTACCTATCTATCTATTTATTAATTTTCAATTTGTCTATCAGTCTATCTTTTTATCAGTCAATCTATCAACTAACTATCTGTCATTCAATCAATCTATCTATCTATATGTCTATCTGTCTATCTTTATTTATATCTATATGGCTATCTTTCTATCTATTTATATGTTTTTTTGACTATCTATCTATATGTCTATCTATATATCTATCTCTCTATCTATTAATGTGTTTATTTCTATATATGTCTTTTTTTCTATCACTCTATATGTCTATCTATCTATATGTCTATCCATCTGTAAATCTATCTAATTTTCTATATGTCCATATGTCTATATGTCTATCTATATATCTATCTTATATATATATATATATATCTATCTATCTATCTATCTATTTGTCTTTATTACTATCTGTCTATCTATCTATCTTTCTATTTGACTATCTATATATCGATATATTTGTCTATCTGACTATTTGTCTATCTATCTGTTAGACAATCTATCGATCTATTGAACTATCTATCTATCCGTCTATCTATATATTTGTCTATATGTCTTACTATTTATCTATCTATATGTTTGTCTGTCTGTCTACCTATTTATATATTTATTTATTAATCAATTTTTCTATCATATTATCTTGCAATATATCTATCTGACTAATATTAATCTACGAACATTTCTATGTATCTACCTATCTATCTATCAATGTGTCTATCTATGTATCTATCTATCTAAATATATGTCTATCTATCTATCTATCAATTTGACTTTCTTTTTATCTATCTATATATTTATTTATCTATCTATCTATCATTCTATCTGTCTATCTATATATTTATCTATCAATCTACTTGCAAATCTATCTTACTATATATCTACCTATCTATCTATTTATTTGTCTATCTATCTATTTGTCTTTATGCCTATCTGCCTATATGTTTATCTTTCCTTCTGTATATATATCTATGTTCAAATTTGTCAATCTATATTTTTCTCTATCTGTATAACTTTTTATCTGTCAATGTATCTATCTGTTTATATGACTATTGATCTATTTGTATATTTGTATATGTATCATTTATCTATCTATTTGTCTATCTATTTATATGTCTAATTGTCTATAGGTCTTTCTTTCTTTCTTTCTTTCAATCTAACTATCTTGCTATCTATCTATATATTAATCTATCAATATAACTATATATATATATCAATATATCTTTCTTTTTTCTTTCTTTCTTTCTTTGTTTCTATTTATCTATCTATCTATCTAACTATCTATATATATATATATATATATATATATATATATATATATATATATATATATATATATATATATCAATCTATCAATTTGTCTAAATCTTTATAAATATATCTATCTATCAGACTATCAATATATCTTCCTATCTTTAAATTTTTCTATATTTCAATCTTTCATTCTGTCAAATGACTATCTGTCAATCAATCAATCAATCTATTTGTCTATCTGCCTATCTATTTATCTATTTATCTATTTATTTTTCTATCTATCTATCTATTTGTATATCTATCTATCTATATATATGTCTATATGTATATCTATCTATCTGCCTTGTTGTTTATTTATATATATTTTTAACTATCTATATGTCTATTTGTCAATCTCTATAATTATATATCTCTCTATCTATAGATTTATATAACTTTATATCTGTATATCTACCTATCTATATATTTGTATACCTCTCTATCTGACTATTAATATATCTGTCAATCTATCTATATATCTATTTGTCTATTGGTCGATCTAGCACTATATCAATATATCCATATCTGTATCTAATTGTTAGTCTATCTGTCTATATGTCTAACTATCAATCTATATATCTATAGATCTATCTATCTGTGTTTCTATCAATTTGTCAATCTGTCTGTTTGTCTCTCTATCTATCTATCAATTTGTCTATCTGTCAATCTATTTTGCTCTTAATTTGTTTATCTTTCTATCTGTCTATCTATATATTTGTCTATCTACTTTTCTATATATTTGTCCACCAGTCAATTTGTCTATATGTTTATTTGTCTATTTATCTGTCTGTCTATCTTTATATCTTTCTATGTCTATCTATCTGTCTGTCTATTTATCTGTATATTTTTCTATCTATCTATTGATATATTAACCTGTCTAACTATCTATCTATATAATTATTTATATGTCTATCTGTCAATCTATCTATTTGTATATTTATCTATTTTTCTATCTGTCTATATATATATATATATATATATATATATATATATCTGTTTATTTGTCTATCTTTCTATATTTCTATCTGTTTATTTGTCTATCTTTCTATATGTCTATCTGTTTATTTGTCTACCATCCTATCTGCCTATATGCCTATCTATAAATCTACCTACTTATACATCTATATATAAATCTATATGTTTAACTATATATTTATCTAGAGGTGTCAAACGGGCCGGGCCGGCCCGGCCCGGCACGAGGCACGGCACGGTTCGGCCGTGCCTGGGCCGGCCCGGCACGATAAAAAACGTGCCCGGGCCCGTGCCGGGCCCGGCCAAACAAACCACGGCCCGGCACGAGCCTAGCCGTGCCTGGCCCGGCACGAGCCTAGCCGTGCCTGGCCCGGCACGAGCCTAGCCGTGCCTGGCCCGGCACGGCTCGTGCCTTGGCACGGCACGCCGGCCCGCGTGCCTGAGTCTTGACTCGTGAGTCGCGACTCACGAGTCACGACTCACGAGTCACGACTCACGGTCACGACTCACTGAGTCGTGACTCGTGACCCAACCGGGCCCCGCCCCCGGTAAAAAGACCGCGGGTCGGGTCCAAACAGACCCTACCCGCCCCGCCCCGCCTGCCCTGCCTTGCCGTGCGCCCGTGCCCGAGCGGGCCGGCACGGCACGGCACGGCCTTGCCGTGCCCACGGGCCGTGCCCGTGCCCACGGGCCGTGCCGTGCCCACGGGCCGTGCCGTGCCCACGGGCCGTGCCGTGCCCACGGGCCGTGCCGTGCCCACGGGCCGTGTCGTGCCCGAATTTAAAACACCGTGCCGTGCCGTGCCCGGCACGGCACGGCAGCACGGCTGGGCACGTGAAAAACGGGCCGTGCCGTGCTGGGCCGGCCCGTTTGACACCTCTATATTTATCTATCTTTTTATCTGCCAATTTGTCAATTTGTCAATCTATCAATCTGTCAATCTATATATCTGTCTTTCTATATATATGTCCATATGTTTATCTGGCTATTTGTGGATCTTTCTATACGAGTAACTTACTATCTAACAATTTTACTATCTGACTATATATATATATATATATATATATATCTATAAATATATCTAGGTATCTAATTATTTATCTATTTTTTATCTATCCATCTATCCAAATATTCATTTATTTATCTATCTATCTTTTTTCTATCTGTCTATTTTTTTAGGGTAAAACTGTCTATCTATCTATTTATCTATCTATCTGTGTTTCTTTTATCTCTCTATCAATCAATCTATCTGTATGTGTGTTTGTTTGTGTGTCTATTTGTGTGTCAATCTGACTTTTGTTCTATCTATTTATTGGTCTAAAAGTTTATATATCTATCTATCTATCTATCTGATTAACTAACTATCTATCTATATTTGAATCAATCAATCTATCTATCTATCTAACTATCTATCTATATATCTTTCTTTCTTTCTATATATCTTTCTATCTACCAATTTATCTGTCTTTCTATCTTTCAATTTTGTTATCTTTCTATATGTCAATCTCTCATCTAAATATGTATTAATATGTCTATCTATCGGTCTATCTATATGTCAATCTGTCTATCATTCTATCTATATGTTTATTTTTGTGTCTGTCTGTCTATCTATCTATCTATCTATTTGATTATTTGTATATCAATCAATATTTGGGTTTAATCTATCTATCTATCTATCTTGATATCTATCTATCTTTCTGAATTTTCTCTATTGGTCTATCTAATAATCTATTTATCTATAAAACTGCCTATATGTCGATATGTCAATCTGTCTATTTGTCTATATAACTATCTATCAATCTATCTATTTTCCTATCTGTCTATATGTCTATATAAAAATCTATCAATTAATCTATGTATTTATCAATCTATCTATATGTCTGTCTGCATATTTGCATATCTAACTATCTGCCTATCTATCTATCTGCAAATCTGTCTATATGACTATCTGTCTATATGTGTATCATTTTATCTATCTATCTATCTATCTGACAATTTGTCTATTTTTGTAACTGCCAATCTGCCTATTTGTCTATCTGTCTATCTACATATCTGCCTATCTATCTATATGTCTATCTTTCTATCCATCTATTTATATATATATGTCTATCTATCTATCTATCTATCTATTTATATGCCTATATGTCTATCTAACTATCTATCAATCAATCTATCTCTCTATCTATATATCTATCTCTCTTTTTCTCTCTCTATTTGTCTATTGTCTATTTGTTTATCTGCATATCTATCTATTTTTCTACATATCTACTTATTTGTCTATTTAACTTTGTGAATTTGTCTTTATGTCTATCGGTTATTATTTTTATTGGTCTATCTATCTATTTGTATGTTTATCCATCAGTCTATCTATCTATCTGTCAATCTATCTATCTGTGTATCTATATAGTTGTCTATCTGTCTATTTGTAAATCTGTCTATTTATTTATCTATCTATCTATCTATCTATCTATCTAACTATCTTCCTTTCTATCTATTTATTTATCTTTCTTTCTTTTTTTCTATAGATCTATCTATGTGTCTATCTATCTATCTATCTGTCTATTATTCCTTATGCCTATCTATCTATTTATCTATCTATCTACCTATCTATCTATCTCTCTATCTTTATATATATATCTATTTGTCTACCTTTCTAATTGCCTATTTGTCTTTTTATTTATTTGTCTATCTATTTGTCTGTCTATATGTCTATCATCTATTTGTTTATTTATCTATCTATCTAATAGACTATCAATCTATCTGACAATCTATCTCTTTATCAATCTGTCAATCTTTCTATTTGTCTATCTGTCAATCTATCTAGCTGTCTACTTTTCTATCTATCTATCTTTCCGTCTAGTTTTATATATATATATATATATATATATATTCTTCTATCTGTCTATCTGTTAATCTATATATCTGTCAATATTTCTAATTGATTATTTGTCTATTTATCTATCTATCTTTCTATCTATGTGTTTACCAATGATCTATCTATTTTTCTATCTATCTATAAATCTATCTATCTATCTATTTGTCTATTTTATATCAATCTATCTCTTTTTTAGGTCTATTTGTATATTTTTCTATTTAAAAAAGTGTCTATCGATCAATCTATATATTTTTCTACCTTCTATCTGTCTATATGTCTTTCTATCTATAATTCTATCTGTCCATCTATCTATCTTTATGTCTCTTTTTATATATGTCTATCTATCTATATATTTATCTATCTATCTATTTATCTAACTATCTATCTATATGTCTATCTGTCAATGTATATATCTATATATTTGTCTTTTGTCTATCTATTTATTTGTCGATCTATCTATCAATTTTTCTATCTTTCTATCTATCTATATGTCTATCCGTTTATTTATCTATCTGTTTAATTGGCTATCTATTTATCTACCTATCTGCCTATCTGTTTATCTATCAATTTGTCTATTTGTGTATATGTATAGGTTTATATTTGTCTATATGTGTATGAGACTATTTGTCTATCTATCTATCTATATAAATGTCTATCTACCTATTTGTCTCTCTACCTATCTTACTATCAACCTATCTATCTATTTATATATCTATATGTCTATCTGACTATATATATCTATACCTATATATATATATATATCTAATAATATAATTGTTTATTTCTTTATCTATATATCTATCTGTCTATTATCTATATGTCTATCTTTTTATCTATCTATCTTTCTATATATCTATTTATCATTCTGTCTATCTATCTATCTATATATCTATCTATCTGCTTATCTATATTCATATCTATATGTCTATCAATCAATCAATTAATATGTCTATCTATCTACTATTTATCTATCTATCTATCAATCAATCAATCTATCTATGTATCTATTTATCTACTATTTGTCTATCTATCTCTCTATCTATCTAGCTATCTATCTCTCGATATGTCTATATATATATATATATATATCTATTTATATATCTATTTATATATCTTTTTATATATCTTTTTATCAATCTAACTGTCTATCTATCAACCTCTCTATCAATGAATCTATTTGTCTATTGGTCTACCTATTTATCTGTCTATCTATCTATATGTCTAACTATCTATCTATTTATCTATCTTTCTATCTATCTAAAAATTTTTCTGTCTATCTATCAATCTTTCAATCTGTCTATTTAGTTATCTGTCTATCAATATATTTATATATATGTCTATCTATCTATCATTCTATCTATATGCATCTATCAATCTATTTATCTATATGTCTATCTATGTATCATTCTATCTATATACCTACCTATCTATCTATCTATAAATCTGTCTATGTATCTATCTATCTATCTATTTGTCTATATATCTATCTATCTATCTATCTATATGTCTTCAATCATTCTGTCTATCTATCAATCTTTCAATCTGTCTATCTATTTATCTGTCTATCAATCTATTTATATATATGTCTGTCTATCTATCATTCTATCTATATACATCTATCAATCTATTTATCTATATGTCTATCTATGTATCATTCTATCTATATACTTACCTATCTAACATCTATCTATAAATCTGTCTATGTATCTATCTATCTTTCTATTTGTCTATATATATCAATTTATCTATTTAGCAAAATTTATAGTTAAATATTTATCTCCCTATCTATCTACCTACCTTTATATCTACCTATCTATCTATCTATCTATCTCCCAATCTATCTATCTATCTAGGTATTTTTTTAATCTTTATGTCTAACTATCTATGTGTGTATATGTTGGGCTATCTAGTTTTCTATGTGTGTATGTATATATATATCTATATGTCTCTTTATTTATCTATCTATCTATTGCTATATCTATCTTTCTTTTTATCTTTTTATATATCTATCCATCTATCTATAATCTATTTATTTATCTATCTATCTATATGCTTATCTATCTTTCTAATTATCTATCTAACTATCATCCTATATATATATATATACATACATACACACACACACACATATATATATATATATGTGTGTATCTATCCATTTATATATATTTCTAATTATCTCTCTATCTATTTATCTATCTGTTTGTCTATCTATCCATTTATCTATCTATCTACCTTTTTAAATAACTATCTATTAATATATCAAAATATTTTACTATTTGTATTTCTTTCAGTGTTTGTTTGTGTCTATTTTTCTTGTTGTCTATCTATCTATATATCTCTTTATCTATATATATAATTATCCATCTATCTCTCTATCTATCTATATATCTATCTACCTATCTATTTTTTATCTATTTATTTGATGTCTATCTATCTATCTATCTTTCTATTGGTCTATTTGTCTATCTATCTATCTATCTAGTTGTTTATTTATCTATATATCTATTTATTTATCTATGTAATTATCTTTCTATCTATCTATATTATTATCTATATATCTATCTGTCTATCTATTTATTTATCTATCTATTTATCTAACTAATAGGTTTGTCAATCAAACTATCTATCTCTTTGTCTTTCTATCTATAAATTTTTCTATTTGTCTGTCTATCTATCTATCTATCTATCAATCTTTTTATCTACTTATTGATCTATGTATCTATCTATGTATCTATCTATCTATGTGTGTGTGTGTGTGTATATATATATATATATATCTATCTATTTATCTATCTATCTATCTAATTATCTATCTATATTTCTATCAATCAAACAAACTAATTATCTATCAATCTGTATGTCTATCTGTCTATCTATCTATCTTTCTCTCTTTCTATTAACTTGTATGTCTATCTATCTGTATGTCTATTTATCTATCTATCTAACTATCTATATATGTGTACATCTATCTATCTTTATATATATCTTTCTATCAATCTATTTATATATCTATCTAACTAATTAGCTATCAAACTTACTAACTAACTAACTAACTAACTATATATATATATATCTAATTATCAATTTTTTAATGTATCTTTATATCTATCTATCTTTATGTCTTTAAATCTAGTTGCCTATCTATCTATATATATGTTATCTATCTATCTATTTTTTTATCTTATCTATCTATCTAATTATGTATCTATATATATATATATCTGTTTATCTATCTATCTATCTATCTATATATCTCTCTATCAATCAAACTCTAAATCTTCCTTTTTATCTTTCAATCTATTTATTTATCTATCTATATGACTAGCTATCTTTTGATATATATATATATATATATATCTATCTATCTATCTATCTATCTATGTATCTATCTATCTATTTGTGTATCTGTCAATCTAACTATGTTTCAATATATCTACTTGTCTATCAAAAAGTCAAACTATCTATCTATCTATCTATTTGTCTATCAGGTATAACATTCTATATGTCTATCTGTCTATCTATCTAACTATTGATGTATTTATGTTTCTATTTATTTAATTTACTATTTATAGATCTTTTTTTATACCTATTTATCTGTCAATCTTTCTATCAGTTTGTCCATCTATCTATCTCTATAACTTTCTCTTTATCTCTCTATCTATCTATCTATGTCTCAATCAATTTCTATAACTCTCTTTCTTTCTTTCCATCTATTTATTTATCTATTAGTCTATTTTTTGTCTATAAATATATCTATCGATCTATCTATCTGTCTGTATATCCATCTATCAATCTTAATATCTATTTATGTATATGTTTGTTAATTATCTCTCTCACTATATATATATATATATATATATATATCTATCTATCTATATATATATCTATCTATCAGTCTATCTATCTGTCTATGTGTATGTCTATCTATCTATCTATATGTCTATCTTTCTAGCTGTGTGTGTGTGTGTGTGCATATCTATCTATTTGTTTCTTGTGTATCTATCTTTCTATCTATCTATGTATCTATATGTCTTTCTATATATATATATATCTTATCTATCTAGCTATCTATCTATATATCTATCTAATTATGTATCTATCTATCTATCTAATTAAGCACCAATATATGTCACTATCTATATATCTATGCATCTATCTTTCTCTCTATCTATTAATTTTTCAATCTATCTATTTATATTTCAATCTATTTATCTATCTATCTATTTATATGACTAGCTATCCATTGATCTATCGATCTATATATGCCTATCGATCTATCTATCTATTTATTTATCTATTTATCTGACTTTGTTTCAATCTATCTTTTATCTATCAATCTATCTAACTATGAGACTATGAGACTATGAGTCTATCTGTCTATTTGTATATTTGTATAAATTTCTATCTATCTATATGTCTATTTATTTAATTATCAATCTATCAATGTGTCTATTTTTTATTTTACTATTTGTTTATCTTTCATAACTATCTGTTTATCTATATATCTATCTACTTTTCTACTAGCATGTCTATCTATCTATCTTTCATTCTCTCAGTCTCTTTGTCTATCATTCTATCTCTCAATCTATTTCTATAACTGTATATCTATCTTTCCAGCTATCTATTTGTATATATATATATATATATATATATATATATATATATATATATTATATTAGTCTATTTGTCTATCTATCTTTCTATCAATCTATATGTCTGTCCATCTATCAATCTTAATATCTATCTATGTATCTGTCTATCAATTATCTATCTATCTATCTATCTATCTATCTCTCTATATATCTATCTATCTTCTATCTATCTTTCTATGTGTCTATCTGTGGGTCTCTCAATTTGTCTTTCTTTCAGTGTATCTATCTATCTGTCTGCCTATTTGTGTATCTTACTATCTATCTATCTTCATATCTATCTATATATCTAATTATCTTTCGTTGTATCTGTGTATCTATTTATCTATCTATCTATCTTATATCTATTTTATCTATGTCTATTTGTATATATTTATAAACCTATTTATCTAACTATATCCCTATCTTTCTATCTATCTATATGTATGTC
>JAREIK010001641.1:289886-354886 GCA_029783825.1 Sapria himalayana | reverse complement strand
GCAATCCACCCATGAACGATCCGACGAGCACCTTTTGTGACCATCCATGAACTCGATTACCCAGCCTTTCGAACTCTTTTTGGTAGTCACGAAGGGACCCGATTTGCCGAACTTTGGAGAGAGCTTCATCGAAATCTTCACACTTTGTTGGTCCAAATCGAGCCCATAGTTCCTCCTCAAATAACTCCCAAGTTACCACTCGATCTTCCTCCTAGTAAGCACGACGTAGCCATTGCCACCATTGATTAGCTTCTCCTTCCAAATGGTAGGAAGCCAAGGAAACTTTCTGGGCTACGGGCGTATTCTGGAACTCGAAAAATTGATTCACACGGTTGAACCATTCCGTCGGATCATCTCCTGAAGATCGAGGAAATTCCAGTTTTGCGGTTTTAGAGGATACAACCAGTCGTCCTCCTTTGTTGCCTTCTCGGTAATGGCTTCTGTGGGTGGGATTCTCCTGGATTGCAAGAAGGACATCAGAAAGGCGGTTGAGAGTTTCTTCCACATGACGCAGCCGGTCGGCCATGCCGATCTCTATCATGTGTAGCCCCTCTTGTACTCCACCAAGTTCCGCTTCCAACTGCTCAATACGCTCCTTGTTCGTTCCCATGCCTGCCTCTGATACCAAGTAATAGGTCCCAATCAGTAGCAAGAATTATTGGCAGAAAAATGGTTCTCTTCGGGTGAGAACAAGACCACCAAGAACAGGAATATAATTTTTCTCCCTTTCTTTTATTCCTTGAAAGAGTTTAAATACATAAATTTTCCATCCACTCTTCCAGAATTTACGGCCACAATTCTTCTCCAGGCGTTGCAGCTCAAGACTTAGTCCAAATATTTCTGATTTGGCCGAGCAACCCGCTGAGTTCGTCGTGGGTTATCAAATTATCTATCTATCTATTCATCTATCTAACTATCTATCTATTTCTCTTTTTATCTATTTAACTATCTACTATCAATCTTTGTATCTATCAGTGTACCTATCTATCTATCTATATATTTATTAATATATCTCTTCATCTATCTATGTATTTGTCTACCTGCCTATCTTTCTCCCTATCTATCTGTCCATATGTCTACCTATTTATCTGTCTTTTTTTTAATTTGTCTATATATCTATTTGTCTAATTATATATCTGTCTATCTATCTATATGTCTTTCTAACTATCTGACTATCTTTCTATCTATATATATATATATATATATTTCTCTCATTCAATCTATCTATCTATGTATATATCTACTATCTTTCTTTCTTTCTATATATCTATCTATCTTTCTTTTTATATATCTATCTATCTATCTCACTACAAGAAAATGTTAGGTTAGCTAGGGAAAATTAGCTAGGGAATAATCCCTAACTAAATAGCAAGGGATTAGCTTAGAAATCGCAAGAGATTTTTGATTTTACATTGAAATAAAATTTTGTGATGGAAATGGTCAATTGAAAATTTCTCATAGCTGATTTATCGTAAAGTTCTGCACAATGAAAAGCATGAAATTTAACGATAAAATTTTTTTAGTCAATAGATCGAGACATAATCCGTCACTATTTCTTTTATAAATTCCCATGCAATGAAAAGTGAGAAATCAAGCGATGGAATAAGCAATAGAATTAGTGATTGATATTCCCTGGCTAATTAGATCGAGACATAATCCCTTATTATTCTTTCATAATTTTCCTTGTAATGAAAAGTGGAAAATCTAGCAATAGAATTAGTGAGGAAATTTCCCTAGCAAATTATATGGAGACATTATCCGTCGCTAAATAATTGTCTGAATTTTTTTGACTATTTTATATTTTATTGCAAGTGATTATTTTTTAAATGATAATTTTAACAAAATATATGCATTTAGCTAGGGATTTTTTGTAGCTATTTCGGTTGTGTATACTTTTTGTCACTAATCTTTATTTATTTAATTTTTTTATATATTATTTGTTTTAATATTTTATGTAATATTTTATATTAAACGTATGCAATGGCCTATTGGTGAGCAATTCTTGAAATACACATTTACCTCATGTAATTATAAAAATAGGATATTATAAAAAAAATAATTTCAAAAATATATAAATACAAATAAAAATTTATATTAATAATGACTAAAATAATTATTTTTATTATTATAAAATTTTTAAAAATCTACACAAATTATTTTTATGAAATATTTAATTATGATAATTAAATATTTATATTAAAAAACTTTAAATAATTAATTATATAATTATAATGTTTTTTAAAGATATTTTAATTAATAAATAAACATACATAAAAATTACTACTACTAAAATGCTAAAATAATTAATTGTATGAATAAATAAAGAAAATAATAAAAATATCTAAATTAACTAATAAACAAATAAATATTTATATTATTTAAAATAAAATAAATATTTTATATAAAACAAATAAAAAATATTTATATCTAAATTAACTAATAAAATTTTGATGATTCTAGTAATATTTTAAAAAAAATATTTTATAAAAAGATTTTAAAATTTCGTAAAAAAAAATTCTAATTTGTTATAAAATATAAAAGAAAATAAATTGATATTTAAAGATAAATACATAGATGTTTTAATTATATCAAAAAAAATTTGATGATTATAAAAATAAATATCTTAGTGTGGTTATTAAAAGAACACTTCAAGTGTTATTTTAGGGGTTTAAAAGTGTTATTTAAAATATTACTAATGAAATATTTTTGTCCTAAAAATTCTTAAAATTAATTTTTGGCCTATAAACACTTTTAAAAAGTACTACCAAACTAACCATAAGTTGATTTTAATTCAAGTTTTATTTTTTGTCTCTACTAAAATTTATAAGAATTAAACAAATGAGTAAGATCTTTACTATTATAATATTCTACTTTTTTATTAAAATAATAAATATAACGTTTTTATTGATCTTCTCAGCTTTAAATAATTTTTGGAATTTTATAAATTATATATTATATCAAATAATATGAAATTTTATTCCTTTATTATTATTTCATATTATAATCATTAAAAATAAATTGAATTCTTAAAAATTTATAACCATTATATATATATATATATATATATATATGAAATACTTTATTATTATATATTATTAATTAATTTTTTTATGATATAATATCATTTATGGTTAAAAAAATCTATTTCATTTTTTTTATTTAAATTTATTAATTTTTATAAGTTTAGTTTACTTTTATATTTTTGTCTCTTTTTTTTAAATAAAAAAAATTATTTCAATCACTTAAACATTTATAGTTTACGTGAAAAAAAAATGTTAATGCATTTAATCACTTAAACATTTTTACTATCTTTCGAAAAGGAAGAGAGGAGATGCATCTTTTTTTTAAATAAAAAAAGAGATAAATTCAATCACTTAAACAATTTTAGTTTCCGTGAAAAAAATTGTTAAGGTATTTAATCACTTAAACATTTTTTCTATCTTTCGAAGAGAAAGAGAGGAGAAGCATAACTGGATTATGGAAGCTACCTATTAGGCCCGACCTCTTCTTGTTACCATGTAATATTATCATTGCTCTTCTCCTTTAGAATACTATATACATCTCTTTGTCTCTCTCAGTTTGATTACCATTGGCAGGGTTTGGTTTATACAAATTATTTGATTTTTTTTAAAAAATTTTTTTTTCAATTTTCTTCATCTTTCTTATATTTTTACATCACTTATATGATTTTGAATATCGGCCATTAATGAAACAACAAATGGTAAGTGTGAACTTTGTATTTTTACTGTTTAAATTTTTAGGGTTTTATAGATTTAAAATACAAAATGTATGCATTTTGTTTTCTGCTTTTGTAACTTACGAAATAAAATTTATGCTTATTGTTTTCTGCTTTTGTAATTTAATAAAAAAAATAATGCGTAATATTTTCTGCTTCTATAACTCAAGGAAAAATCAGAATCAATATTTATTGGTTCTATTTTTATTATCTCTAAAAACATTATAAATAGATAACATTATTTATAAACCTCTATACATTTATATAATTATATGACATTATATATAAAATGTCTATACTTTAATATATAAATGTAATACATTATATATAAACATTGATATGTTTATATAAACATATAATGTTATATAAAAATATTTATACATACATATAGATGTTAATAAATATTTATACAACATTTACATAAAATTATCCATTTTTATATTTTTTTATATGACATTTATATAACATATAAAATGTTTATACATATTTGTAAACATTAATATAGCATATAAATTTTTATATAAATATAAAATATTTATAATGTTTATATAAATGTGATATATATACTATATAATATGTATAAAAGGGTAAATATATATAATTATATATGTAACATTTATAAAAATATTTTAAACATTACATTATATCTTAACACTTGTATATTTATAAAAGTGTGAAGTTTTTTTTATGATTAATTTTTTTTAATATTTAATGGATTTCAAATCACCGGAAAGTGTGCTAACTCTTAAAGTTGTTTATCTATTTATAATTTAATGCTTACTTTTCATTGCTTATCTTATATGTAGGAGGGTTTAATTTGAGGTAACACTTTTTACCCTTACTCAGCAAAATGAAACCTAAAATATGATTTTTCACATTGTCAGATAATTGGATGTCTTGTTCCATTATGTTCTTTACGGTTTTTCTAAATATCTTATTGAAGGTTTTCATGAAGCAAATGTGTAATATTTTTCTTTACTATTGTGTGTTCCAAATTATTATAAAATTAAATAGCTAACAATATTATGACATTAAAGATTGCAATCTCATGACAATGAGATTTCAGTGAAATAGAATTTAGCAAGGATTGTAGTAATCTAAAACCCTTCATCTGTTATATCTGCTAGTAAACTATGTGTGTATAACTATATATAAATATTTGTAAAACTATATAAAACTCTATATAATTAAATATAACATATTTGTAACTATGTATATATATATGCAAATCTATATATTTGTTTATAACTTTGTATACATTTATGTATAATTACATATAACTAATTGTATGAATATATATATATATATATATATATATATATATATATATATATATATATATATATATATAACTAAATGTTTTAACTATATATAACTATTTATAACTCTATATACTATAAGTATAATTATATATAACTATAAATTATTGTATCTTACTATATCTATAACTATTAAAACATTATACATAACTATATTTAAATATATAATTTACAACATATATTTAATATACATTTTTATATATTATTATATAAAAATGTATTTTACTATATCTATACCTATAGATAACTATATGTATAAATATATAAAATTATAAAAAAATATATATGTACCTATATGTATATATATATATATAAGTTTAACTATATGTGTAACTATATGTATAATAACATAAAACTATATTTATAATTACATGTATAAATAATATTACATTATTTTTAACTATATGTATATAACTATATATAATTATTTGTATAACTATATAAAACTTTATATAATTAGATATAACTATATTTGTAACTATGTATACATAAATGTAAATCTATATATTTGTTCATAACTTTGTATACATTTATATATAACTACATATAACTACTTGTATGAATTTATATATGTATATATATATATAACTATATGAGAATGATTGGTATTCTGATTATGGGAGAGCAAAGCTACTGAATGGTATTCTGATTTTTTCTATAAATTGAAGAATATAAAAGAAATGCCTAATTTTATATCTGAGGATGATTGGCCAGAGTGGCTTAAGCATTGGGAGGAGCTAGATGTGAAAAATAATTAGAGATTTCTAGCAAAAATCGATGAATTAAGTTAGCCGGACTAGGTACAGGAATGTCTCGCCACAAAGGAGGGTCAAAGTCAAGCTTTGAGCATGCTCGAGATTTGGTACAATTTTAAAAATTTAAACATTTATATATTTAGTGGTTATCCTAATAGTCTTAATAAATAAAATATGCGCATGGTTTTATTAATTTTGTTAAAGTTTTTTATAATTTATTATTTTAAGATTTAATAAATACATACTCTATGGTGCAGAATTGAGTTGAGATTCTAATTTTTATGAGATTTTCAGAAAGATGTATGTGAAGAAAGTGGATGATTAGTTTGTTGACAAGAAGTCTCAGATGATTGCTATAAGAATCTATTATATTAATAAAATTTTATAGTACTTTAATAAATTTTAAAAGTTGTTTGGAATGCAAAATATTACATTTATTTTATGTATATCTATAATACTATTTTTTCATATTTTATCACAGGACCTAATGGAGTGTGACAGCTACTTCTCAACAAGTTGAGGGTTCTATGGATCTTCAACCAATTGACTATGATCATATGTATTTGGAGGCCATAGAAGGTCATAAGAAGCAGTAAGTGTATGACATCAACTCAACGGGAGTTGCATTTTGTTGTAGTTGTTGTGATTCTAATTCATCTATCACAACAATGGTGGATGAAATGGTCAAACAAGTAATGAAAACTAATGAATGTTTTGAATTTCTGGAAACAAAAATGAAAGAGAAGGATGGGTAGATATCTCATTTGAAGGAAGAAATGCAGGAAATGAAAAAAGAGAAGGATGAGTAGATTACTCATTTGAAGGAAGAAATGCATTAAATGAAAGAAGAGAGGATGAGCAGACTACTCATTGGAAGAAATGCAAGAAATGAAAGAAGAGAAGGATGAGTAGATTACTAATTTGAATGAAGAAATGCAAGAAATTAAAGAAATGAATGATGAGATGAAAGAAATTAAGAATGTAATACAATAGCAGATGTACTATATGGGGTCACAGTTAGTGCATTGACACGATAAACAGCATTTCGAGATCCATCTACAAAACCACACAAGAGAGGCTAGCACAAATTAACCAACTAATTATGAGGATGATTTTGTATCATAATTATTAATGAATAGTTTTTAATTTTTGTCTATGAGAAGCAAAATAAGATGAGATATTTTTTGAGGTAACAATTTTTTATATTCTTGTTATGTTCATTACTATGCTGATTAACATAATAATGAATCTTTGTAGGACGTCTGATGTGAGACACACGAACAAATTCTGATTAAAAGCATTCATACTTTGTCATGGTCCTTCCTATGCATGAATCCCATCTTTACTGATCTCTGCTAGATCAAAAGGAGGCCAAGCTTCTATTATCTTGATTATTCCAGTAAAATTTTATTTTTTTTACTCTCTCTCTCTCTTTCTAAACATCATTGTTAGACATCTTTTAGTTATTTCTTGAAGTTGTATAAGTATCAACTTAGATTTGTGTTTATTAATGTCTATAATTAATATTTTTAAATATCTGTGAATATGTTTGTGTGTACCTGAATATTTTGGGTAGAGTTTTAGCATAATATAGGTATGTAATTGGCTTGGCTAGTCCTCCTAGTGCTAGGAACATCATGTAAGCTTCTGAAGTTTTGAGATGAAAGAAAAAATTTTGGTCCAACATAGTCGTAGGTTTGTTCTTGACACACTTATTGCATGTAGATCTACATTGTCGGTGTTTAGATCTGTGACTGGCTATTATTGATCATCTATGGAATTAAATTGTTGAAATGTAAATAACCATTATGATTACTAATGAAATTCAATTATATGAGTTCATTTTTCTTGTTCTCCATCTCTTTCATGTTCTTTATTTCATGGATGATGATGAGCTGAACATGAGGAATTGTGGCTCTTATGAGCCATTTTTCTAGGGGAATCTTGGTTTGCATCTGATACCTGGCATGGGATACCATGATATGAAGCTTTTCTTACCATGACATTATATTAACAACTTTTTGGTTAATGCCAACAATTCATTCAATCCTCACGAATGTTTTGTCTCCAACACTTCTCTTGCACTGCAATACATGAGAGATGGCTAGATAAACTAGAGAGATAAGTTTTTGAAGTTTTGTGCCATCTTTATGAAGTATAAATGGGATAATACTAATTTGTTGTAGTTTTGTGTCATCCGAAGCTATGTCATTATATTTATGTGTGTATATATGTATATACTCAGTATTAACATACATTTATATTGTAGTATATACGTACATACTAAATTTGATGCCATGATTACTAAGAAATTAGAGTAGTTTTTTATTTCTATCCGAATTTGATACTTGCATAATGATGACACAAGATAAAATTGGTTAAGTAGATTAAAAAATAAAAGCTGGATGGACTGATTGACCTAGATAAAGCTGATCCCTTCTCTTTGTTTTTTGAAAGTAGAGTTTTTTCCTATTGCTTGTAGAAAGATTTTGAAATAATAATAGGAAATACTTATGGCAAGTGTATTTTGCAAGTTCTACTTTTTTTTCTTTCTAGATACTATGTTTAAAATTCTCATAACTGCTAATAACTTCATTTTTCCCTTTCAATTGTGTAGGATTTTAAGCTTTGAATCTAAATATTCTTGCAAGAATTATTGAAACTATGGATGGTGGTGGTCTAGTTGTTTTATTTCTTCGAACCCTATCATCACTAATGAGTTTTTGTACATTGGTCATGGTGAGTTATATTTCATTGCTGATTATTCACTTGCACGAAAACATGATATGCATTCTTTGATCATTGAATTAGAATGTCTTTATTGTTCCTGACATGTTTGGATATTAATGAGAGATTTATAACAGAGTAGGATTCTAAAATAGTTTCTCAATTCAATGAGAGGTTTCTTTTATATGTATTTATAAGAGAAATGCTAGTATATCACTTATACGTACTTACTGAGTATATGTGTTCATATATACTGCTCAATATATGTACATATATACTTATATATATATATATATACATATATATTGTAGTATAAACATAGATATACAATCAATATATCTACATTTATATGTAGTATATATACATATAATACTGATGTATTATATATACGAGTATATATATACTCAATATATATGTACACATAATACTACAGTATATATGTACATATACTATAGTAATTAATGTAACTAGCGAAATTCTAGTATAAATGTACATATACACTGTAGTATAAATGTACATATACACTGTAGTATATATGTATATATACACTATAGTATATATGTACATATATACTACAGTATTATATATCTATCAACATAGAACTTTTTTTATTTATTAATTTTGATTTGATTAACATGCTTAATTTTCGTATAAATATGATAACACAATGTTCCCCATACAAAGCTTGTAGAAGTGATGAGATTTTTAACTAGATGTAGTGCCCCACGACTAGGACAGCTTTGTCACAGCAGAAAGATTGTGATCAGATGAGCTTGGGGAGAGAAAGCAACATCAATTTCATGAATAGATTATACTTTATACACCGTCAATAGATACATTGATGAAGAAGATGTAATAAAATTTTTATATGTTTTTGTTTTAACTATGTAAAACAAGGGTCGTGTAGATTGCAGTTATTCAAAATTATTATGCAAAAAATATATTAATCATCCTTTGTTGCACATGAGCATGGTGGAGTGTTCCATTTTTCTATGTTCAAGTTTCTTATTAATTTGTTGATGGTTACTGCTGCTGACTATCAGTCTCTATTTCATATGCCAGTTCTTTTGTTATTTGTCTGCTCGGTCATGGTGGTGCAGAGTAACACCCTTATAGCCCTTTGGATGGAGAGAGAGTTCTAGTTGGGAGGAGGTAAGATGCGAACTTTGATGTGCCAAGCCTGGTTCATGACTTGTCTTCTAGGTTTTCCATGAATACTTTTTAGAGATATTTTTTAAAATTTAAATAAACTTCACATTTATTTACGTTGATAGTGGAGTTTTGTACCATCTTAGTAAAGTTTAAATGGGATAATATTAATTTGTTGCAGTTTTGTATCATCTAAGGCTATGTGATTATATATATGTACAAATAATACTATATTATATACGTACATATAAACTATAGTACATATATACATATATACTGAGTATATATGTATGTATGTACTGAGTATATATGTACGTATATAATGAGTATATATGTACGTATGTACCAAGTATATATGTACGTATGTACCGAGTATATATGTATGTATATACCGAGTATATAAGTACATATATACGGAGTATATATGTACGTATATACTGATTATAGACGTATGTATATACTGAGTATATATGTACATATAATACTACAATAATATATACATATGCTATAGTAATATATGTAGTCAGTATATATGTACATATATATTGAGTACATATATATTTAGAATATATGTACTTATAATATTGCATAATTATATTTACTTATATATTGAGTATATATGTACATATAGTACAATATATATGTACATATATACTCAGTTTAAATGTACATATAATACTGTAGTATATATGTACATATACTACAGTAATATATGTAACAAGTGAAATGCTAGTATATATGTATATATACACTACAGTATATATGTACATATATACTATAATGTTATATATTTATCTAAACATACATTATTTATCTATTTATTTTAATTTGATTAACTGGTTTAAATTTCATACAGATATGGTACTATAAAGTTCCTCATACGAAGCTTGTAGAAGTAAAAAATTTTTTCAATAGGCATGTTGCGCCGTCACTAGGATAGCATTTTCACATCAGAAAGATGGTGACCGGAGGAGCTGGAATTGAGAAAGTAACATCAAATTCATGGAAATATTATACTTAGCATTGTCGGTAGATACATTGATAAATAAGATGTTATAAAATTTTGTATTGTTTTGTTTTAACTATGTAATAAATTGTATCAGAATAATATATTAACTAATTTTAAGTTTTGTTAATTATAAATTTGTCTTTTATAATTTTTTTTTATCCAATTTAATATAAAAACATAAAATTATTTAATTAAATTTTTTGAAATAAAAAATAATAGAGAAACTAGTTTTGGAAAGAAAATAGATAAGGATTTTTCCCGTGCTAGTTTAGCTAAGGAATTTTCTTTGCTAATTTAGCTAGGAAATTTTCTGAAGCTTAAAATTAAGGAGAAAATTAGCTAGAGAAAATATTAATTTATCAAGGGATTTTTCATCGCTAATATTTACTAGCTAGAAACACTTTCAGTCGTTAATTTTTAGCGATGAGTACTTTAGATTGGGAAAGGTTCTATCATTAATCCATTGTTATATCCACTTTAGCGACAGAAACCCCCATTTTGCTATAGATATTTTTAATGCTATTTGGGATTTTTCATTATTGTGAAATAGAAAAATAAATAGATAGACAAATAGAAATATAAATTGATTGATAAATAGAATGTGAGATAGATAGATAGATAGATAGACAGACAGATAGATAGATAGATCATTATATAGATATATAGACATATAAATAGATATACAGATAGACAAATAAACAAATATAAAGAAACAAAGTTAGACAGATCGACAGATAGACAGATAGATATATATGCATTTAGATAGGTAGACAACTTGACAAGTAGATAGGTAGATAGGTATACATGTAGACATATAACTAGATATATAGATAGATAATATTCAGATAATTAGATAGAAGATTAAAAGATAGATAGATAGACTGATATACATATAGACAAATAGAAAGATTGGCATATAGACAAATAGATAAATGGAATGATAGATAGATAGACTGATAGAGTGATAGAAAGATAGATAGATAGACATATAGAAAGATCAGATAGATAAAAGATTTAAAGATAAACAGATAAAGAAATAAACAAATTGATAGTAGACAGAGAGAGAGAGATAAATAGATAGACATATAAAAAGATAGATAGTTAGAAAGATAGACTAAAAGACAAGTAGATAGGTAAGTATGATAGGTAGACATATAGCTAGAAAGAAAGAAAGAAAGAAAGAAAGATAGATAGATAAATAGAAATAAGGAAAGACATATAGATAGATAGATCGACAGATATATAAATAGACTTTAAGAAAAATAAATAGATAATTAGATAGATATATCAACAGACAGGCAGATAGAAATACAGATAGAAAGATAGATAGAAATATAGATATAGAGATAGACAGATAGATAAATATAAAGATAAAAGATATAGAGATAGACATATATATAGATATACAGATAGACATATATATAGATATACAGATAGACAAATAGAAATATAGATAGATAAATAGATAGACATATAAATAGATAGTTTGATAGATAGATAGATAAACATATAGACAGATAAACATATAGAAAGATAGAGAGAAAGATAAATATATAGATTGATAGATAGATAGACAAATAGATAGTTAGAAAGATAGACATAAAGATAGATAGACATATAGATAGATAAATAGATAGACATATAGATAGACAAATATACTGATAGTATGATAGCTAGATAAATAGATAGACATATAGATAGATATACATGTAGTCATATAAATAAATAGACAAATAGATAGACATATAGACATATAGAAAGATAGACTGACAGATAGATAGACTGATATAAAGACAGACGTATAGAAAGATAGATCTATAGGTAGATACATAGATAGATAGACAGAAAGACATAGATATACAAATAGATAGATAGATAAATATATAGATATATAGAATGAAAGAGAGATAAATAGATAGATTGTCTAAAAAACAAAAAGAGAGTTCAATAGATAGATAGATAGATTGATTGATTGATTGATTGATATATGGATATATAGATAGAAATGCAGATAGGCAGATAGGTTGAGGTAGATATGCAGATAAGCATATAGAGAGATAGGCAGATTAATAGATAGACAAATAGACAAATAGATACTTAGACAAATAGATACATAGATAGATAGACAAATAGAACGATAGAAAATAGACAAATAAACTAATATACAAATAGGAAATAGAAAATAGACATAAAGATAGATAAAGAAAAAAACATATAATAGATAGATAGATAGATAGACAGATAGATCGATAGATACATAGATAGATAGGTAGGTAGGTAAGTAGATAGATAGACAGATAGAATGATAAAATGTTAGATAGATCGATATATAAACAAATCAATCGATAGATATATATAAAGATAGTTAGATAGTTAGTTAGATATAATAAATAGACAGATAAATAGATAGAATGATAGATAGATAGATAAATGGATATATTGATAGATAAATAGATATATAAATAGATATATAGATATATAGATAGATAGTTAGAAAGATAGATAGATAGATATGCATATAGATAAATATATAAATAGTTAGATAAATTGATAGATATAAAAAAAAGATAATTGATAGATACATGAATATCTAGATAGATATATTAAGATATAGATAGATAGATATTCAGAGAGATAAATAGAAAGATAGATAGACAGATAGTTAGATTGGTAGATATACAGATAAATAGATGGATAGAAAGATAAATAGATAGATAATGAGAGATATTGATACATAGATATATAGATATATATATATATATATAGTAAGATATATAGATAGACATATAGATAGATAGATAGATTGATTGATACATACATACATAAATAGATAAATAGATAGATAGATATATAAATATATAGATAGATATATATATATAGATAGAAAGATAGATAGATTTAGAGATAGATAGGTATATAGATAGATGGATAGATAGATAGATAGACATATGTTTAGATAGATAGATTGGTAGAAAGATAGATAGATAGAGAGATAGGTAGATAGAGAGAAAGATAGATAAAAATATAGACATAATGACTTATATACTTATAGAGAGATAGATAGATAGGTAGACAGATAAATGCATAGATAGATATACAGATAGATAGATAGACAATTAGATAGATAGACATATAGATAGATAAACAAATAGACAGATAGACAGATAGGCAATTAGACAAATAGTTAAAAAATAATACACAGATAGACAAATAGATATATGATACATAAATAGATAGATAGATAGACACATAGACAGACAGATACATAGACATATATATAGTTAGACATATATAAGTCTAGCTAAATTAGCAAGAAAAAATCTCTACCTATTTTCATTCCAAAACTATTTTCATTAATTTATTTTTTTTCAAAATATTTAATTAAATAATCTTATGTTTTTATATTTAAATTGAATAAAACCAGAAAATATAAATGATAATTTATAATTAACAAAAATTAAAATCAATTAATAAATTATTTTGATATAATATTTACATAATTAAAACAAAAACATAAAAAATTTTATTACATCTGATTAATCAATGCATCTAATGAAAGTGCATAAAGTATAATTTATCCGTAAAATTTACATTGCTTTCTCTTTCTTGGCTCCCCGGTCACCATCTTTCTGTTGCGACAAAGGTGTCCTAGGCACAGCGCATCATGTCTAGTGAAAAATCTCTTCACTTTTACAAGCTTCTTATCTAGAACATTGTGGTACCATATCTATACGAAATTTAAACCAGTCAATCATATCAAAATAAATAAATTATAAAAGTTATGTTTAGATAAATATATAATACTATATTATATATATACATATATTCTTTAGTGTATATATACATATATACTATCATTTCACTAGTTACATATATTACTATAGTATATCTACATATATACTGTAGTATTATATGTACATATAAACTGAGTATATATGCACATAGATACTATAGTATTATATGTACATATATACTCAGTATATTTGTATATATAATATTATAGAATTATATGTACTTATATACTAAGTATATATGTACATATATACTAAGTATATATGTACATATACTATAGTATATATATAGATATACAGGGTATATATTTACATATATACTATAGTATTATATGTGCATATATACTCAGTATACACGTACATATATACTAAATATAAACGTACTTATATACACAGTATATATGTACATATATACTCAGTATATATGTACATATATACTCATTATATATGTACTTATATACTCGGTATATACATACATATATACTTAGTATATACATACGTATGTACTATAATATATATGTACGTATATACTTTAGTATTATATGTACACATATATAATCACATAGCCTTAGATGACACAAAACTGTAACAAATTAGTATTATCCCATTTATACTACACAAAGATGACACCAAACTTCACTATCAACATAAATAATAAATGTGAATATTTTTTAAATTTAGGTAAATATCTATGAAAAGTCTTCAAGGAAAACCTGGAAGGCAAGCCACGAGTTAGGCTTGGCACATCAAAGTTCGCATCTTTCATCTCCACAACCAAAACTATTTCCTAGTCCCAAGGCTCATATGGGTGTTGCTCTGCCTCGCCATGACCGAGCTGACAAGCTAACAAATTAACTGGCAGATGAATAGAGACAGATCATCAGCAACAATAACCATCAAAAAATCAATAAGAAACTTGAACATAGAAAAATGGAGCACTCCACCAAGCTCATGTGCAACACAGGATGATGAAAATATTTTTTGAATAAATATTTTGAATAATTGCAATCTACACAACCCTTATTTTACATAGTTAAAACAAAACCATAACAAAATATTAATACATCTTCTTCATCAATGTATCTAATGATAGTGCATAAAGTATAATCTATTCGTGAAATTGACATTGCTTTCTCTCCTCCCGACTCCTTTGATCACCATCTTTCTGTTGCGTCAAAGCTATCCTAGTCACGGGGCATCATGTCTAGTTAAAAATCCCTTCACTTCTACAAGCTTTGTTTTGAGAACATTGTGGTACCATATCTGTATAAAAATTAAACCTGTCTATCACCTCAAAATTAATAATTAAAAAAAGTTATGTTTTGATAAATATATAATACTATTTTATATATGTACATATATACTATAGTGTATATGCACATATATACTAGCATTTCACTAGTTACATATATTACTACAGTATATGTACATATATAATCCAGTGTAATATGTACATATAAACTGAGGACATATATACTCAGTATATATGTACATATAATTCTGTAATATTATATGTACATATACTACAATATATATGTAGATACACTGACTATATTTGTAGATATATATTGTAGTATATATGTAGATAAATTGAGTATATATATACATTTATACTAGAGTATATATGTAGATATATTAAGTAAATTTGTATATATATACTGCAATATACACTACAAGAAAAATCTTAAATAGCTAAAGAAAATTCCCTAGCAAAATGGGGGGTTTCCGTCACTAAATGGGATATAACGATAGATTAATGACGAATGCTTTCCCCTCTAAAATGCTTATTGCTAAAAATTAACGAGGGAAAGACTCCTTAACTAAAAATTTTTTTAACGAAAAATTCTCTAGCTAAAATAATGATTTCTCTAGTTAAATTAGCAAGTTAAAATCCCTAACTAAATTAGCAAGGGAAAAATCCCTAGCTAGTTTCATTATAAAACTATTTTAAGAATTTTATTTTTTAAAAAAAATTTAATTAAATAATTTAATATTTTTAGATTAAATTGAATAAAAACAGAAACTATAAATAATTTATATTTAACAAAAATTAAAATCATTTAATAAATTATTCTGATAAAATATTTTACATAATTAAAGCAAAAACATAACAAAATTTTATTACATCTTATTCATCAATTTATCTGCCAGTAGTGCATACAATATAATCTATTCGTGCATTGACGTTGCATTGCCTCCCTCCACTCCTTCGATCACTATCTTTCTACTGTGGCAAAGCTGTCTGAGTCGTAGTGCTTCATGTTTAGTAAAAAATCCATTCACTTATACAAGCTTCGTATGGGGAACAATCAATACCATATCTGTATAAAATTTAAACCAATCAATAAAATCAAAATATATAAATAAAAAAGTTATGTTTTGATAAATATATAATATTGTAGTATATGTACATATATACTATAGTATATATGTACATATATATTAGCATTTCACTAGTTACATATATCACTGTAGTATATGTACATATAAACTGCAGTATTATATGTACATATACTAAGTATATAAGTATGTATATACCGAGTATATATGTATGTATATAATGAGTATATACGTAGGTATATACCAAGTTTATATGTACATATATACTAAGTATATGCATACATATATACCGAGTATATGTGTATGTATATATTGAGTATATGCGTTTAAGTATATACAAAAGTATATGTGCACGTCTATACCGAGTATATGCATACGTCTATACCGAGTATATACATACATCTATACTGAGTATATGCATACGTCAATACTAAGTTTATACGTACGTTTATATCGAGTATATATGTACGTCTATACCGAGTATATATGTATGTCTATACCGAGTATATACGTACGTCTATACGAGGCGGCGAGCTACTTCTCCCAAAACAAGACCTGATATTCCTCCCGACACTTGTGGCCTATAAAAATCACGTAATATTATATATTTTCTTTCTAATTGAATATAATTTTGTGAAATCTAATATAATTACACGATGCTACACAAGAATCATCATCATCATCATCCGTAGACCTTTTACAATTAGAACCAATCATTGCAGAACCTGCAACATGAAAACTTATTTTCTCATACATATGATTTGTACCAAGTGATAATTGCATATCTACACAATTACTAAGAGATTTTAAGACTAACCTATGTCTACATAGCTGGGTTGGACTAGAATCATCTTCATGCCACAGCTTTGGGAAAGTCCTAATATCCATTGCTTTTATGACATGTATAGGTAAGCAATGCACCATGATGACCAGACCAACCCAAGCAATTATATATTCAAACGTGTGTGTGCGTGAGTGTGTGTAAATGGGTGTGTATGTATGACAATATATACATGTCTATGGATAAATATATGCACCCACTTATGAATATACTTGATATATAAGTACATATATACTTGGTATATACTTACGTATATGCTCAGTATATACATACATATATACTCGGTATATACGTACATATATGCTCAGTATATACATAAATATATACTCGGTATATACGTACATATATACCCAGTATATATGTACGAATATACTAAGTATGTATGCATGTATATACCAAGTATAATATACGTATATACTATAGTATATAAGTATGTATATACGTACTTACATACTACAGTTAATATGTATGTATATACTGAATATATACATACATATATACTCAATATATACAAACATATAAACTCAGTTTATACGTACATATATACTCAGTATATATGTGCATATATACTCTGTATATACATACATATATACTATAGTATATATGTATTTATATACTATAGTATTATATGTACGTATATATAATTATATAGCCTCAAATGACACATACACACATATTTACTTTCATGCAAATACAGATACCATCAATTACAACAAAAGGATATAATCTAGGGCTTAAAACACACATATAGGTATCTCAGGCATGGTCAGCATCATCTTGTTCTTTGTCCTCTAGTACTCCATGAAGATAGAGAACATTGTTACACTTTCGAATGGAGCATAACATAATACATTTACAAACCAATAAGAACCCAACACTATGTTACTGATAAATAGATAGACTAGTGCATGCAACAGCAACTGTCATTTGCTAGAAATTTTACATAACAAGATAATCATGAGCTTATTTTAGAATTACCGAATCAAGATTACTCCAAGATTTCTAGTCAACTACCCATCAAAAAATTCTTCTGTGTTTCCCAGCTTCACGCATCAATCCATGGTTAATTATAAAAAAGTTAGAAAGTACCAAATAAAAGGGAAATGGAAGTTGAAATGACAACAAGCTAGATGGTAATGAATTTTTTCACATCTGTACGTTCATTTAGGAATCGTATTGGCTATTAACATTTCAATAGATCAATTCCACCGATGATTCATAAAAAGCAGTAATAGTTCTGAACTGTGACAACAAAGATGTGCACAAAACCAGAGTGTCAAGACCAAACTTGCATTTGTGTGGGACCAAAATTTTTTTATCCATCACATAGCTTCAGAAGCTATGATACTGTTCTCATCACCTGGAGGACTAGCCAAGCCTTTTACATACCTATATTAGGCTAAAACTCTACCCAAAATATTCGAGGACACACAAACATATCATAGATATATAAAAATAGTAATTATAGACATGAACAAACACAAATCTAAGTTGATAGTCATAAATTTCAACAAATATATAAAAAGGTGTCAAGCAATGAAGTTTAGAGAGAAAGAGTGTAAAAATAAAATATTTCAGAAATAATTAAGATAATAGAAGCTCAGTCTCTTTTTGATACAGCTGAAATTTGTAAATATGGGACCCATGCATTAGAAGGACCATGGCAAAGTCTGAATGTTTTGAATCATATTTTTTTCGTGCATCTCACATTAGATGTCCTGCAAAGATTCATTATTAGGTTAATCAGCAAAGCAAATAACAAAACTAGAATATAAAAAATTAAAACCTCCAAAATAATCTCATCATGTTTTGCTACACATAGACAAAAATAAAAAATAGTTAAGAAATAATTATGATACGAAATCATTCTCATAATTAGTTGGTGATTTTGTGCTAGCCTCTTTTGTGAGGTTTCACACCTGGATCTTGAACTGCTATCTATCACGTAAATTTCACTAACTGTGACTCTATATAGAATATCTACTATTGCATTACATTCTTAATTTCATTCATCTCATCATTAATTTTTTTAATTTCTTGCATCTCTTCCTTCAAATGATTAATCTGTTCATCCTTCACTTCTTTCATCTACTACATTTCTTCCTTCCAATTAGTAATCTACTCATCCTTCTCTTTTTTTATTTCATTCATTTCTTCCATCAAATGAGATATTTGCTCATCCTTCTATTTCATTTCGGTCTCCATAACTTTAAAACATTCATTTGTTTTCATTACTTATTGTTCGACAGCCTCATCCACCATTGCTATGATATATGAATTAGAAGCATTACTACTACAATAAAATGCTACTCCCTTCGAACCAATAACATACACTCACTACTTCTTATGACCTCTTATGGTCTCCAAATAGATAAGATCATAGTCAATTGGTTGAAGATGCGTAGAACCTCAATTTATTAAGAAGTAGCTGTCACACCTTCTTTCATAAGTTCCTGAGATAAAATAAAGAAAAATACTATTCCAGATATACATAAAATAAATTAAATATTTTTCATTCAAAACAACATTCAAAATATATTATAGTATTATGAAATTCTATTAATAAAATAGATTCTTATAGCAATCATCTGAGACTTGTTGTTAACAAACTGACCATCCACTTTCTTCACATACATCTTCTTGAATATCTCATAAAAATTAGGATCTCGACTCAATTCTTTAGCCTAGAATATGTATTTATTAAGTCAAAATAACAAATGATAAAAAATGTTAACAAAATTAATAAAATAATGCATAGATTTGATTTATCTGGACTATTAGGACAACGACTAAATATATAAATGTTTAAAATTTTAAAATTGTACCAAATCTCGAGCATGCTCAATGCTCGACTTTGGCCCTCCTGTGTGGTGAGACGTTCTTGTACCTAGTCCAGCTACCTCATTTCATTGATTTTTGCTAGCAAACTATAATTCTGTCTTCACATCTAGTTCCTCCAAATACCTAAGCTACTCGGGCCAGTCATCCTCGGACATAAAATCAAGTCTTTCTTTTATATTCTTCAATTTATGGACAAAATTAGAATACCATTCACCAGCTTAGCTCTCCCACAATGACTTTATCTTTCCATCAAATTTGTGTGCCCATGTGCATTGATTCTATATATAGAAACATCACAAAAATTTTTTTTTTAATAACAAGGACATAATTATTTACTGCTAGAATAATAACCAACATAATAGTTAACTAATTAGATAATTAATTTTCTATGTTTTTGTTTCATTATTTTTTCTTGAAAGTCATTAAAATAAGACTATTTTTGTCTATTCAGAAACTTTCTTCCACGAGAATGCTTTAGAATCAACTATTTTCTTGAAAGACTTTGTAATTATAACTGAACACTTGTAAGATGGAATAAAACTCTACAAATAAATAAATAACATTGAAAAAAAGCAAATCATAACTATATATAAAAAAACCACTAACAGAAACATCATAATTTTTTATTCAAGTAATATTGACATTTTTTTTATTCCTCCCATCTTCAATCTTAATTACTAACATAGTACAGAATCCAAATGAAGACATACCATTTGATAATGTCGATGGTTTTGTAAATGGGGGAAATATCATTGTAAAATGTGGTGTAGAATGATAGATCAAAAGTGTGGGTAGGAATGACAATTGGTGGTGGGCTTATATCTGATAAATGTGATAGTAGAGGTGTCAATGATGGTGATGGTGATGAAAATAGAGATAGTGATTGTGATGTTCAAGTCTAAATATGGTGGGTATGAAATGGTACTGAATTTGCAACATGGTGTAATATTCAAGATGAATTTGGTCCATTACTCCATCCACTTCCACCTCCACCACAGCCACAACCTTTATGATGAGAAACCATACATTTTAGAATAAATCAAACTAATAGATTTCAACAAAATATAGAAAATCTTTGATAGTATAATATTATAATACAATTATAATAGTTTAATTATCTACATCACTATCATCCTCCAATGGATCTTCTGACATTTCGTCTATTCCGATGGAAGTTCCAACTCTTCTTCAAATAAAAATTGATCATCTTCAATTTCTATTAGGCCACCATTTGAGTCACATAAATATTCTAGATCTTCATCCACATGCACAGGCTCAATATTATTTATGTCATCTTTTTGGAATTCTAGTCCAATAGCTAAGTTTGCACTTCTTTCTTGAGATGTTAGCACTTCAAAATTTGATCGAGCTTTTATTTTGCAAATTGCGCACCAATCACTCTTATCACGAGATAAACTTGGATATGCATAATAATATACTTGAGTGGCTTTAACTGCCATAATAAATGGCTCATATCGATTATATCTATGTTTATGGTTAATATCCACTAGCTTATAATCCGAATGAATCTTTGTACCCACATTTCTTGTGGGATCAAACTCAATAACTTCTATTATTTTTGAGTCCAGGATACTCCAACTCAATAACTTCTATTAGTTGACCATAATAATCATTCTAATCTATGCTATAACCCGATCCTTTAAAGCATACACCACTTTTCATTGTTATTTTAGAAGAACCATGCCCAATTGTGTGAAATTTATATCCATGGAAAAAATACCTGGGATTGGTTGTCACGTATCTAAATGTACCTTTACTTAGATTCTGAATGAAAATATTAGAATATCTATTTGAAGGATCATTTTCCTGCAACCATTTTGTGTATACATACTAAAATTATGGTGCAACCTCGTCCCAATTAAGTAAAACATATCTTTGGATTGCTTTGTACTTTTCATCTATCATATATCTTTGATTTGTTCTTCCAAATGCTCTTCCAAGGTGCTTGAAGATAGATAGTTTGCCCACAGATTCATCTTCTGCCATCACATGACCTTCATCATTACGAGGCATATTTCTATTCTTTGTATCGACATGATCCTCAAAATAATAAGAACAAAATGATGATGCTTCTTCTACTAAATTTGCATTGCAAATCGAACCTTCAACTTTTGCCTTCTTTCTAACATTCAATTTCAACTTATGAAAATACATACAACCATAATGTTAGGTTTAAATTATATTAAATTACAATATTACTTTATATATGAAATAATAAAACCCAACTAATTATATGTATTTACCTCTAAAATGGATACATCCACCAATATTGCACTGGCCCTATTATCTTTGCTTCATATGCCAAATGGACCGACAAAAACTCCATTGAGTCAAAAGAGCTGGGTGGGAATATCCATTCAAGCTTACAAAGAATAAGCGGTATGTCATTCTCCAGTCTCACCATGTCATCTTTTTGATTATGGTTGCTGTTAGCTATTTGAAAAAGAAACTAAGTTCTGTGAGAATCTTCCAAACACTTAGGGAAAGTAATTCATGGAATACAATTGGTATTAATCTCTACATAAATACATGATAGTCATGACTTTTCATTCCAAATAACTTAAGATCTTTCATATCCATGCATCTACACATATTTGACACATATCCATCGGAAAAATTCAAATATTTAACTCATTCACACAATATCTATCTTGCCTTCTAATCAAGTGTTTAACATGCTTTAGAAAATTTTTCTATTGCCTCGTTCAGTTTCAATTTAGGATGCTGACAGTAATCATTTAACACTTGTCTTGATTTTAAATTGTCTTTTATTTTTCAATCTACATTAAGGGCAATGTTGAAAACAATTTCAAACACATTTTTTTCAATATGCATTACATCCAAGTTATGATGAATTAAGTTGGACTTCCAATATGGCAAGTCCCAAAAAAATACTATGTTTCCTCTAGCCAAATATTTTGCATATTGGTCTATTATAATATCATCTCTAGAATGGGTAGTTCGTGCAATTGGCATCACAATTTTAATTTTTTGTAATATAGATCTATTTCTTTGGAATGAATGATTCGTAGGTAGAAAATTATGATGGTTATCAAACCATGACTATGTACTACTAAATTTGAGGGTAAATACATCAAACTTTTTCATGCAATATGAGCATGTGAATCATTCTATAATACTCCAGCAAGACAACATTAAATATGTAGAAATATCACTTAACATCAACATAAGGGCCGCTTGCATAAAGAAAATTTTCTTCTTTGAAATATCATATGTATTCACGCCAACATCCCACAAATGATTTAACTTTGCTATAAGAGGCTGTAAGAAAACATCTAGCATTTCTTTCAATTTTTTTGGCCCTAGAACCAATATAAACAAAAATATATATTGCTCCTTCATACACAACCATGGAGACAAATTATAAGGTGTCACTATAACTGGTCATGTTGAATACTATTGTCCAGATTGCCCAAATTGCTGAAATCCATCAGTGCTGAAACCAAATCTCACATTTTGACATTCAGCTGCAAAATCTTGATGTATATGATTAAAATGCTTTCGAGCAAGTGAATCTGATGGATGATGCATCACCCCTTCTTCAACCTCATGCTCAGAATGTCACTTCATATCATTTTCTATAGCATTTGATGCATATAGTCTCTATAATCGAGGAATTAAAAGAAAATAATACGTTTCTTAAATGTAAATTTCAATTTTTGGCGCATATATGAAACACGAGGTGCCTTCTTAAACCGAGGATGATCAGAACTTATAGCTAATTAAATCACTATCACCACCCCAATATAACATACATCCATTGAAACAATAATCAATTTATTCCACTAGTTGACTCATTCCTCGTAGTAACTTTTTAGTATTATAAATGTTGTTAGTGACTAAATTATTATCCGAAATAATCTCTTTCATCAGTTTTGTCACCTGATTAAATAATTTTTCAAACATATGATTTTCTAACTTAAAGCTCATAAGTTGAGTCACAAGTGACAATTGCGAATGTGTTTTACAACCAGGCTAAAACTCATTATCGGTAGCTTTAAGCATTTCATAAAATTTTTGATCTTCATGATTAGGTGGTTCATCCACGTAATCCATATTGAAGTCAGCACCAGCACCTTCCATGACCTTTCTATGGTATGTGTTTGATACTTCTTCCCACAAGCAAATGATTCAGTACCCTTATTTCGCTCAATGTTCAAAGCCATTGTACTTTCTACAAGATAAATCAAAACAAAATAGTTTTGTACAGAGCCATATTTAGCCAAATTGTATCTTATAGTGTTTAGATCATGGAAAGGGATATTCTGACACTTGTTATGATTACATGGACACTTAATTTTTTCTCTATCCATCCATCTTGATTGACTAAATGCAAATTGATGAAAGTTTCAAGCCCACTCAAAAAATCTTTATTCAAAATTCCATTCATAAACCTTTTATACGTCCACTGGCAATCTAAACTCATTTTGTCTTGTTTTATTTACAAATAATAATGCTCAATCATTATTTTGAATTAAACATTCAATTACTTCAAAATATACTAATAATTAAATAAAATTATTTACAGATGAATATTTAAAAATTAAATATCATGAATGTCGAGGTAATGAATTGCAAGAATCTACATGAATAGATAAAGTAATTTTTAGCAAAGCAAAGATTAATAGATATCATGCTATTACTAGATAAAGAGAGCAAAATATTATAATGGACAAGAAAGGAAAGCAAAAAAGAAAGAAATTTAAAGGTTGAAAGGGGAGAGGGAGAGAGAGTGAGAGAGTGAGTGAAAGAGAAAGGGGGAAAGAGAGAGAAAAAGGGGGGAAAGTGAGAGAGAGGGAGAGAAATGGAGAGAGGGAGAGAGAGAGAGAGAGGGAGAGGGAGAAGGAGAGAGAGAGAGAGAGAGGGAGAAGGAGAGAGAGATGGAGAGAGAGAGAGAGAGAGATGGAGAGAGAGTGTGTGTGTGTGAGAGAGAGAGGGCAAGAAAGAAAGAAGGAGAGTAAGAAAGAAAATAGCAAGAGAGAGAGAGTGTGTGTGACATAGAAAGAAAAAAAGAAAGAGAGTGACACATAAAGAATGAGATAGGGAGAGAGAGACACACAAAGAATGCAGTGTTAGAATGAGGAATTACATAAAAGAATAACTCATTTTCTTCTATACAAAACTATCAAATATTACATCTTTTGTTAAATATAAGTTCATATATAAGCATGAGGCCCAAGGGGTGAGATTAGGTAAGAGTACGACCCTCATTTCAACAGCAAGCTATATCTGACCAACGGACACTCTCATGCTATGTGCTTGCATATTAATGATATTATATCTTTTGCCATTTAATTTCAAGTTAGTGCACCAAATTAGTATTATCCCAATTATAATTATATTTTATTATACATATAGTATATGTAGTTATAAATAGTTATATATAATTAAACATATAGTTATATATATATACACATTCATACATACACACACACACACACACACACACACACACACACATATATATATATATATATTCATACAGGTAGTTATATGTAGTTATACATAAATGTATACAAAGTTATAAACAAATATATAGATTTACATATATGTATACATAGTTAAAAATATAGTTATATTTATTTATATAAAGTTTTATATAGTTATACAAATATTTATATATAGTTATACACATATAGTTAAACATAATGGTGTTGTTATACATGTAATTATAAATATAGTTACATGTGGTTATACATGTAGTCAACCATAGTAAAACTTATATTTATACATGTTTGTATATATATTTTTACATATAATTATATATATTTATAGATATAGTTATGTGTATGTATAGATATAGTAAAATACAGTTTTTATATAATAATATATAAAAATGTATAGTAAATATATGTTGAAAATTATATATTTAAATATAGTTATGTTTAATGTTTTTATAGATATACATATAGTAAGAAATAATTATTTATAGTTATATATTATTTACATATAGTATATGTTGTTATAAATAGCTATATATAGTCAAACTTATAGTTATATATATATATATATATTCATACAAGTAGTTATATGTAGTTATATATAAATGTATAGAAAGTTATAAACAAATATATAGATTTAGATATATGTATACATATATATATATATACATAGTTACAAATATAGTTATATTTAATTATAGAGTTTTATATAGTTATACAAATATATATATATATATATATATATATAGTTATACACATAGTTAAACATAATGTTGAATATTGTTATACATGTAATTATAAATATAGTTACTTGTGGTTATACATAAAGTTACACATATAGTTACACTTATATTTATACATGTAGGTATATATATTTTTTCATATAATTATATATATTTATACATATAGTAATGTATATAATTATATATATTAAAATACATTTGTATATATTAATATATAAAAATGTATATTAAATAAATCTTGTAAATTATTTATTTAAATATAGTTACGTATAAAGTTTTTATAGTTATACATATAGTAAGATATAATTATTTATAGTTATATATTATTATACATATAGTATATATAGTTTTAAAAAGTTATATATAGTTAAACATATAATTATGTGTGTGTGTGTGTGTGTGTGTGTGTGTGTGTATTCATACAAGTAGTTATAAGTATTTATACATAAAAGCATACAAAGTTATAAACAAATATATAGATTTACATATATGTATACATAGTTACAATTATATTTATACTTAATTATATAGTGTTTTATATAGTTATACAAATATTTATATATAGTTATACACATATAGCTAAACATAATGTTTGAAGGTTGTTATACATATAATTATAAATATAGTTACATGTGGTTATATATATAGATACACATAGTTAAACTTATATTTATACACCTCGGTAAATATAATTTTTCATATAATTTGATATATTTATACATATAGTTTTGTTTTGGTATATATATAGTAAAATACTTTTGTAGATATCAATATATAAAAATGTATATTAAATATATATTGTTAAGTATATATTTAAATATAGTTACTTATACAGTTTTTATAGTTATACAGATAGTAAGATACAATTATTTATTGTTATATATTATTATACAAATAGTATATTTTGTTGGAAATATAGTTATATAGAATTATACATATAGTTATAAATTATAATATAGTTAAAAAATAGTTATATATAGTTATAAATATAGGTATAAAATTAGTTTACATAGTTACAAATATAATTAAATATAGTTATAAAGAGATTTATACAGTTATACAAATATTTATAAATAATTATACATATATAGTTAAACATATAGTTATATATAAATGTTGTACGTTTTAATTATAATTATAGTTACATGTGTGATTGCACGCATAGTTATCCATATAGTTATAAATGTAGTTATACATGTTGTAGATGTAGTTATATATAGTTTTTCATGTAATTATATATATTTAGACACATGGCTATGTATAGGTATTGATGTAGATAAATACATTTATATATAATAATATGTTGATATACATATTGTTAATTGTATTTATATATAGTTTTTTGATATATTCGCATCAAGAGAGAGAGGCAAATGGTGCTAGTTAGATATTTAGAGTTGTCTCTGAACAACATGATAGTTTTAGAAGTATTATAATTCCGTAAATGTTTTATTTTTTAATTATCAAAAAATGTATTAAAAAATAAATATATATATAACATAAATACTAATCTTTTTTTTTTACTTAATAAATTATTTTCAACAAGTTATTATGAGTGTAGCATAACACACATTTAAAATAAAGACCTCGCAATTTTAATTATCAAATTAATTAAACAATAAATATATAAATAACTTAAAAAAATAGATGTAGAGCCTTCCAAGTAGAAAAAAAATCTTTGCTACAAAATTTATTAGCGACTGAATTTATTAGCGACTAAATGCCTAGTTTATTTCACAATTTAGCAAAGGATTTTGTCTCGATATAATTAGCCAGAGAAAATCCATCGATAAATCAGTCACTAAATACCTAGTTTTAATTGGGAGGAAATCTACGAAAATATTAGCGACTGAATTTATCTCTAAATAATTAAATAGGGAAAATCTATCGCTAACTCTAGCGATAAATTCCCTATTTTCTTTACGTAGAAATCTATGAAAATATTATCGATGGATTTTATCTCGATATAATTAGCTAGGAAAATTCTGTTTCTAAATTTCTCAGTTTTCTTTGCACGAAAATTAAGAAAATATTAGTGACGAAAAATTTTCAATTAGCCATTTTCGTCACTAATCTATTACTAATCCATAACTATTCCATCGCTAGTATTTATTTCAATATAAAATCAAAAATCCCCTACTATTCCCTAGCTAATCCCTCACTATTTTGCTAGAGATTGATCCCTAACTAAATTTCCCTAGCTAAATTGACATTTTCTTGTAGTAATATATGTACGTATATACTATAGTATATATATATGTATATACTATAGTATATATGTAATTATATGCTGGGGTATATACGTGCTTATATACTATAGGATATATATATACGTATATTTTATTGTATATAAGTATGTATTTACTATTGTATATATGAACATATATACTCATTATGTACGTATAAGAGATATACTAACATTTCTATTATATGTACATATAAGAAAAACCTATAGCTGAACTGAAAAACTATTTTAGAAAGTGAATCTGTTCTAAATCTCTCATTAACATCATAAAATGTCAGGAACAATAGAGACACTCTAATTCAATGATCAAAGAATGCATATCATGTTTTTGTGTAAGCAAATAATCAGCAATGAAATATAACTCACCATGACCAAGGTACACAAACTCATGAGTGATGATAGGGTTTGAAGAAGTAAAACAACAAGACCACCGCCTTCCACAGTTTCATCGTTCATGCAAGAATATTTGGAGTTAAGGATTCAAAATCTTACACAATTACAAGGGCTAAAAAAAGTTATTTGTAGTGATGAGAATCTTAAATATAGTATCTTGAAAGAAAAGAAAAGTAGATCTTACAAAATAAAATGCCATTAGTATTTTCTAAAATTCTTTCAGAATCTTTGTACAAGAAATAGCAAACAACTCCGCTTTCAAGAAACAAAGAGAAGGGACTAGCTTTTTCTAGGTCAATTAGTCCCTTCAGCATTAGCTTTTTAATCTACTTTGCTAGTTTTTTCTTGTGGCATCATCATGCAAGCATCAAATTGGGATAGAATTAAAAAAACTAGTCTAATTTCATAGTGATCATAGCATCAAATTTAGTATGTATGTAAATACTGCAGTATATATGTATGAATATACTGAGTATATACGTACATATATATACATATATGTGGAGTTTTGTACGGAACTATTTTATTTAAAATAAAAAATTTAAAAATTATGTTGGGTTTCAAAAATATGGCCAAACTAGTGCATTTGTAAACAATGTGGCAAAGCTGTCATTGTCAATTGTGGCCATTTGACATCGTTGTGAATGCCGACTATTGAAAATATTGTAGGGATCCCATTATGCCCATCGCCCCATGCTCCACGCCCCACGCCCCACACCCCTTACCCCTCGCCCCTCGCCCCTCGCCTATGCCTCTTCCCCCTGCCCATGCCCCTCGCCCCTTGCTCCTTCATGGAGTTGACTAGAGGTTTGTCAAGGTCCACCAGCTGGAAGTGGAGCACACTAGAGCTAGAGGAGCTCTAGTGAGCTCCTTGGTGGAGCTCGAGGGGCTCCAGAGAGCTCCTTCGTGGAGCTTGAGGAGCTCCATCTAGCTCCACGTTGAGCTCCAACAAGCTCCACTTTGAGCTTGCTGGAGCTATACGAAGCTCCGTGAGTTCCATGAAGGAACTCCCCGGAGCTCTATCGTGGAGCTAGTCGAAGCTCCTTGGGCTCCACGTTGAGCTATAGCGAGCTCGAGGAGCTCCAAGGAGCTCATTCATGGAGCTCGAAGTGCTCTGTCGAGCTCCACGTCGGGCTCCACCTCGAGCTCGCTAGAGCTCGATGGAGCTCCACAAAGGAGCTCACTAGAGCTCTGACGTGGAGCTCAACGGAGCTCGAGTGAGCCAATGAAGGAGTGAGGGGTGAGAGTCGAGGGGTGAGAGGCGAGGGGCGAGTGTTGAGCAGCAATGAGCGAGGGGTGAGGGGCGAGGCACGAGGAACTAGGGGTGAGGGGCGAGGCACGAGGAACTAGGGGTGAGGGGTGATGGGCGAGGGGCGAGGGGTGTGGGTGAGTGGTAGGGGCGTGAAGCTAGGGGCGAGAGGCATAATGGGATCCCTACAATATATTCAATAGCCGGCATTAACAATGTCAACCAATGATTTTTAAAAATTAATAGTGTGGCAATGGCCACCATTCACAATGACGGCTTTGCCACATTGTTTCCAGACACATTAGTTTGAACATATTTTTGAAACCCGACTTAATTTTTAAATTTTTTATTTTAAATGATTTTGTTCCGTACAAAACTTATATATATATATATGTACGTATAATACTATAGTATATACATACATATATACTCAGTATATCTACATAAGTACTTAGTATATTTGATACTAAGTATATATCTACATATATACTACAATATATATGATACTAATTATATATGTACATATGTACTGTAGTATATATGATACTAATTATATATGTACATATATACTATAGTATACACATACATATATACACACAAAAATATAATCACATAACTTCATATGACACAAAACTACAACAAATTAGTATTATCTCATTTATACTTCATAAAGATGGGACAAAACTTCATAAACTTCTCTTTATTTTATCTAGCCATCTCTAATCTAATACAGTGCAAGAGAAGTGTTGGAGACAATGGATTCATGGGGATTGAATGAATTGTTGGCATTAACCATAAAGTTGTTAAGATCACATCCTGGTAAGAAAGGCTTCTTGTCGTGGTCTCCCATGCTAGGTATCAGTTGTAGACCAAGATGCCCTTGGAAAAATAGCTGGTAATAGTTATAGTTCCTCATGTTCAGCCTATTGTCATCCATGAAACTAGAAACATGCAAGAGTAGGAGAATAAACAAAATGAACTCATTTAATTGAATTTCATTAGCAATCGTAATTGCTATTAACATTCCAAAAGTTTAATTCCACCAATGACCAATAATAAGGTATCATAGAATTGAACAGCAACAAAGTAGATCTACACGAAATAAGAGTGACAAGAACAGACATGTTTCTGAGTGGGACCAAAATTTTTTCATTCATCTCACAACTTAAGAAGCTAACATGTTGTTCGCAATACCAAGAGGACTAGCCAAGCCTTTTACATACCAATAATAGGCTAAAACTCTACTCAAAATATTCTCGTACACACAAACATATACATAGATATATAAAAATAGTAATTATAGATATGAATAAACACAAATCTAAGTTTATAGTCATATAATTTCAAAAAATATCTAAAAATGTCCAACAATGAAGTTTAGAGAGAGTGTGTGTCTGCAAAAATAATGAAGATAATAGAAGCTTGGCATCCTTTTGATCCAGCAAAGATTGATAAAGATAGGACTCATGCATAGGAAGGACTATGACAATGTCTGTAGGCTTTGAATCAAAATTTTTTCATGCATCTCACATCATTTGTCCTTCAAAGATTAATTATTAGGTTAATTGGTAAAGAAAAGAACAGAACCAGAATATAAAAATTGATACCTAAAAAAATATATCAGCCTGTTTTGCTACACATAGACAAAAATCAAAAATAGTTTAGAAATAATTCTGATACGAAATCATCCTCATAATTAGTTGGTGAATTTGTGATAGCCTTTACTGTGAGGTTTCGCAACTGGATCTTGGAATGCTATCAGTCACGTCAATGCTACTAATTGTGACCCGATATAGAACATTTTTTATTGCGTTACATTCTTAATTTCTTTCAATTTATCATTCATTTTTTTTATTTCTTGCATTTCTTCCTTCAAATGAGTAATCTGCTCATCCTTTTCTTCTTTCATTTCTTGCTTATCTTCCATCAAATGAGTAATCTGCTCATCCATCTCTTCTTCCATTTAATGCATTTCTTTCTTCAAATGAGATATCTGCTTATCATTCTCTTTCATTTTTGTCTCCTTAACTTCAAAATGTTCATTTGTTTTTATTACTTGTTGTTCAACCGCCTCATCCACCATTGTTGTGACAGATGAATTTGAAGTATGTCTGCTACAATAAAATGCCACTCCCTTTGAGCCGATATCATACACTTGCTGCTTCTTTTGACCTTCTTTGGTCTCCAAATAGATAGGATCATAGTCAATTGGTTGAAGATCCATAGCCCTCAACTTGTTGAGAAGCGTCAATCACACGTTCCTCCATTAGTTCCTCTGAAAAAACAGAGAAAAATACTATTATAGATATACATAAAATAAAATTAATATTTTGCATTCCAAACCGCTTTCAAAATTTACTATAGTACTATGAAATTTTATTAATATAACAGATTCTTACAGCAATCATCTGAGACTTGTTGTCGACAAACTGACCATCCACTTTCTTTGCATGCATCTTTCTGAAAATCTCATAAAAATTGAAATCTCGACCCAATTATCCAGCCAAGATTTTATATTTATTAAGTCATTAATAAAACCATGCACAGATTTGATTTATTGGACTATTAGGACGACCACTAAATATATAAATGTTTAAAATTTTAAAATTGTACCAAATTTCAAGCATGCTCAATACTTGACTTTGACTTCTAGCTCCTTTGTGGTGAGACATTCCTATACCTAGTCCGGCTACCTTAGTTCATTGATTTTTGCTAGAAATATCTAATTTTTTCTTCACTTCTAGCTCTTCTCAATACTTAAGCCACTCGGGTCAGTCATCCTCAGATATAAAATCAGGACTTTCTTTTATATTTTTTAATTTATGGACAAAATCAGAATAACGTTCAACAACTTTACTATCCCACAAGGACTTTATATTTCCATCAAATTTTGGTGCCCATGTGCACTAATTCTATATATAGAAATATCACAAAAGAATTTATATAAATTATAAAGACATAATTATTTACTGCTTGAATAATAACCAACATAATAGTTAACTAATTAGATAATTATTTTTATTCAAGTAATATTTACATATTTCTTATACCTCCCATCCACAATTTACATTACTAACTTAGCACTGAATATAGAGGAATGCGCAACATTTGATGATGTCAATGGTTTTGTAAATGGAGGAACTATTGGTGTAAAATGAGGTGTAGATGATGGTGATGGATCAAAAGTGTGTGCAAGAAAGAAATTGGGTGGTGGGCTTATATCTGATGAAGGTGATAGTAAAGGTATCAATGATGGTGATGGTGATGGATATGGAGATGGTGATTACGATGTTGAAGTCTGGATATGGTGGGTATGAGATGGTACTAAATTTGCAACATGGTCTAAAATACTAGATGAATTTGGTCTATTACTGTGTCCACATCCACCTCCACCACAACCATGTCCTTTAGGTTCCATTTACCGTACAAAAAATAAAAATATAGAATAAATAATAGAGATATGATTAACAACCATGCATTTTAGAATAAAACACACCAATAAATTTCATCAAAATATTATAATATTTAATAGTTTACAATTATAATACTATTATAACAGTTTAAATATCATCATCACTATCATCCTCCAATGGGTCTTCTGGCATTTCATCTGATTTTGATGGAAGCTCCAACTCATCTTCAGATAAAAATTGATCATCTTTAATTTCTATTAGGCCACCATTTGAGTCATAAATTTTCTGGATCTTCATCTACATGCACAGGGTCAATATTATTTATGTTATCTTTTTGGAATGCCGGTGCAATAGCTAAGTCTGCTCTTCTTTTTTGAGAGAGTGAATGGAGGAAGAGGGAGAGGGAAAGAGAGAGAATGGGGAGAGAGTGAGAGAGCAAAGGGGGGAGATAAAATGAGAGAGAGAGAGAGGGAGAGAGAGAAAAAGAGAAAGTAAAAAATAAGGAAAGCGAGATAGACAATAGCAAGAGAGAGTGAGTGAGTGAGAGTGACACAGAACGAAAAAGAGTGAGAGAAAGTGACAAAAAGAATGATTGAGAAAGAGAGAGAGACACAGAGAATGTAGTGTTAGAATGAACCCGAGGCCCAAGGGGTGGGATTAGGTAAGAGTACGACCCTTTATTTCAATAGCATGCTATATCTGACCAACGAACACTCTCATGCTATGTACTTACATATTGTTGATATTTTATCTGTTGCCATTTAATTTCAAGTTATTGCAACAAATTAGTATTATCTCATTTATAATTATATGTTATTATACATATAGTATACGTAGTTATAAATAGCTATATATAGTTAAGCATATAGTTATATATATATATATACATATATATATTTATACAAGTAGTTATATGTAGTTATACATAAATGTATACAAATTTATAAACAAATATATAGATTTACATATATGGATACATCATTACAAATATAGTAATATCTAATTATATAAAGTTTTATATAATTATACAGATATTTATATATAGTTATACACATATAGCTAAACATAATGTTGTATGTTGTTTTACATGTAATTATAAATATGGTTACATGTAGTTATACATATAGTTACACATATAGTTAAACTTATATTTAAACATGTAGGTATATATAATTTTCATATAATTTTATATATTTATACATATAGTCATGTATAGGAATAGATATTATAAAATACATTTTTATATATTTATAACTATGTATACATATATGTATACATAGTTATAAATATAGTTTATATTTAATTATATAGAGTTTTATATAGGTATACAAAAATTTATATATATTTATACACATATAGTTTAGCACCAGATATAACATATGAGGGGTTTTAGATTACTACAATCCTTGCAAAATTATGTTTTAATGCAAACATGCAAAATTATACTTCACTAAAATCTCTATGTCATGATTTTGTAAACTTTAAAGTCATAATATTATTAGCTATTAAATTCTACTTTAATAAGAGTTCAGTTTATTTTTATAATAATCTGGAACACAAATACTAAAGAAAAATATTACACATTTGCATTATAAAAACCTGCAATAAGATATTTAGAAAACCCTTCAAGAACATAATGGGACAAGACATTCAATTATTTGAAAACGTGAAAAATCACTTTTTATGTTTCATTTTGCTGAGTATGGGTAGAAAGCATTACTTCAAATCAACCCTCCTGCATATAAGATAAGTGATGAAAAGTAAACATTAAATAATAAATATATAAACAACTTTAAGAGCTAGCACCCTTTCCAGTGATTTGAATTCCATTAAACATTAAAAAAATTAATCATTAAAAATACTTCACACTTTTATAAATATACAAGTGTTTAGATATAATATTGTGTTAAAAATATTTTTATAAATGTTACATATATATAATTATATATATGCAACACTCTTATAAATATTATATAGTATATATATAACATTTACATAAACATATTAAATATTTTATATTTATATAATAATTTATATTTTATATAACTGTTTACAAATATGTATAAATATTTTATATATAAAATAAATGTTATATAAAAAATATAAAAATGGATACTTTTATGTAAATGTTGTATAAATAATTATAAATATTTATACATATGTATAACTATTTATATATAACATTATATGTTTATATAAACATATCAATGTTTATATATAATGTAATACATTTATATATATATTCAAGTATAGATAATTATATATAATGTACTATGATTATATAAATGTATAAAAGTTTATAAATAATTTTATCTATTAATAATATTTGTGGAGACAACAAAAATAGAACCCATAAACATTGATTTTATTTTTTCTTAAGTTACAGAAGCATAAAATATTAAGCATAATTTTTTTTATTACGTTACAGAAGTAGAAAACATTAAGCATAAATTGTTTTTCTTAAGTTACAAAAGTAGAAAACAAAATGCATACATTTTGTATTTTAAATCTATATAACCCTAAAAATTTAAACAGTAAAATGAACAAAGTTTACACTACCCATTTTTATTTCATTAAAGGCAGATAGTCAAAATCATATAAGTGATATGAAAATAGAAGAAATAAGAAGAAAATTAGTGGAAAATTAAAAAAATAAAAACCAAATATTCTATATAGACCAAACTCCGCCATTGGTAATCAAATTGATAGAGACAGAGAGATGTATATAGTATTATGAGGAGTGGAGCAATGATAATATTACCTGGTAGCAAGAAGAGGTAAAATTTATAGGTTGCTCTCGTAGTCCAGTTATGCTTCTCCTCTCTTCCTCTTCGAAAGATAGAAAAAATGTTTTAATGATTGAATGCCTTAGCATTTATTTTCATTAAAACTATAAATGTATAAATATTTTACTATATCTATATGTATAAATATATAAAATTAAATGAACAAATATATAATCCTACATGCATAAATATATGTTTAACTGTATGTGTAACTATATGTATAACAACATGTAACTATATTTATAATTACATGTATAACACCATACAACATTATGTTAAACTATATGTGTATAACTATATATAAATATATGTGTAACAAAATAAATGTCTATATAATTATATATAACTATATTTGTAACTTTATATACATATATGTATTAATATAATTAAAGCAAAATATTTTTTTATAACGTTGTTGAAATTTATGTATAACTACTTATAACTACTTGTATGAATATAACTATATATAAATATATGTTTAATTATATATAACTATTTATAACTATATATATTATATGTAAAATAATATATAGCTATTAATAATTGTATCTTACTATATCTATAGTTTTAAAGTTTTATGCATAATTATATTTAAATAATAAATTTACAGCTTATATTTATTATATATTTGTATATAGTAGTATATAAAAAAGTATTTTACTATATCTATACCTATTCATTACTATATTTATAAATATAAAAAATTAAATGCACAAATATATAAACCTACATGTATGAATATACATTTACCTATTTTTGTAACTATATGTAAAACCACATGTAACTATATTTATAATTACATGTATAACAACACAACATTAATTTAAACTATATGTATATAACTATATATAAATATTTGTATATCTAAATAAATGTCTATATAATTATATATAACTATATATGGAACTATATATACACATATATATTAATATAATTAAAGCAAAATATTTTTTTATGACGTTGTTTATATTTATGTATAACTACTTAAAACTACTCGAATGAATATATCTATATATAACTATATGTTTAATTATATATAACTATTTATACCTATATATATTATATGTAAAATAATATATAACTATAAATAATTGTATCTTACGATATGCATAGTTTAAAAGTTTTATGCATAATTATTTTTAAATATTAAATTTACAGCTTATATTTAATATATATTCCTATATAGTAGTATATAAAAAAGTATTTTATCAATACATACACATATTTAATATAAACCTAATAGACATATTTGGAAGTCACTCACAGATAAGGACCAAATGATGATTTGGAGAGAATTTAAGGTAAATATTACTATCTAAGAATTTTTACATCTTTTATTTATTCTTTTGTTGATTAATTAAAAATTATTTATTTATTATTGCACAAAGTTTATAGGTGGACACAACGAAAGGAGACGGTTAAAAGTGTGTTATACAAACATGTTGTCAATTGGTATAAAGACACCGTGTACGAGATCAAAGATAAATGGTTGAAGAAGAAAGATAAAGATTCGAGTGTCTTGGGATCTTGTTTTCAAGGAGTGGCGGAGTAGAAAGGAAGATCCGGATTACAGGAAGATGTGTGATAAATAGAGGGGTAATCATAGCTCAGAGTCGGCTCGGGAGGGTAGTGGCATGTCTACACACACTTGTGGATCTTGCTTTATGCGTGAGCACGGATGAGCATTGGTATTATTTCTATTTATACTTTTTATGTTTATTACTTTGTGAAATGTGTTCAATTATGCCTAATTTTTATTTCTCATAAAGAAATTTTTTTTCAATAGAATTAACGTATGTATTGTGTGTAATTATAGACATGCAAAGATGGTAAGAAGTCCAGTGTTCCTTGCTTATTCAGATACACGCACACAAAGGCTCATGATGATCAGACTTTCATTGATCAAAGATCTCATGTAGCAAATGTATGTTTCATTAAAAAAATTAACTTTTTTTTGTTTGAATATAATTAAAATACTTTTCGTACATTTTTAATAGGCTAGATATGAGGACATATTAGCTGTTGTGACTCAAGTGTATTCCTAGTCTACTTTAGCTTCAAGTGATTGTGCAACAGGTAGTTCTCATTCAACAGCTCCACCAGTTGATACGAATCAGATTTGGTATGCGACTATTGATGGCAATGAGAAGATTCTCATCAATGGTATCGGGTTGTCGACATCATCATTCTACTCACGTAGATGACCAAATTATGAAGCTGAATTTTCAGGACTAGTTTCAAATTTATTTTTGACGATGGAGGAATTTCAGGACGTGATGCAAAATATGATACAGTATCAGTTGGTAGATATCGAATGATGCATGATCGACTATGAGGATGATAGAGATGAGTCACGTATGCATTTTGACTACCTTACAAAGAAGTTTCAAGGGAGACTCCAGTTCAACCCTAATGATCTACCTTGGATTGTCCGACGTAATGCTCCAGCTTCAGCATCTACTCCATCACCTATAGCAAGACCTGCAACAACTGCATCAGCCTAGCAGCAATAGATTTCTCTACCCCAGTACCAAACATCTCACCGTGTGGACTAGAAATGTCACAGCATAATGATTTTGAAACTATGTTGGATGAATGAGTCTATTACACACATTTTTTTTCAATACCTTAAACTTTGATTTTGGAATTCATTTTTTTTATTTTTCTCTTGATGTATGTAATATATATATGCAGTATATATAGTAGTTCGCTGGAGTTAATTGGATTTTTTTGTCGTGTTATCTGTATATGTTTCTACAGCAACTGCATCAAACTGGATGTTTTTTGGATTTTATTTTCTTGTGTTTTAAGTTTTAGTTTCTATAGAAACTACCGCACAACTGCAAAAAATAAAATTTTGTTTGGTAATTACCGACCAAATTGCGACCAAACCGAAAAAAATTTTTTAATATCAATAGTCAGAAAAATATCACCAAATGGTCGGTAATACATTTGGAGATCAATTATCAACCAATGATTTTAATGATTTTAGTCGGTTTTTGGTCGCAATTATTTTGGTAATTTTCGACAATTTTGAGATCATTTACCGACCAAGTGCTTTAGGTCGGAAAATGGTTGGAATTTAGTTTTAAATTATTTGTCATTGAATGATCTGTAAATGGTCATTAATTACTAAACATTTGGGGACCATATACTGACCTAATTATTTTAGTCAGAAAATTGTTGGAAAATAGTCGATAATTGTTTGTCGGTAGAGGGTCGGTAAATGGTCAATAATTTACTGGCTGATTGATTTTTTTTTGTTGGTAAATGGTTGGTATTTGGGTTACCGACCTAAAAACACCTAATTACCGACCAAATAATTGCTCGGTAATTCGGTGAATTTTAGTAGTGGATAAATAAACATATAGATATATAGATACAAATATAGATAGATAGACAAAAATATAAATAGACAGATAGATAGATAATTTGCATGTAGATAAATAGATATATAGAATGAAAGATAGATAGACATATAGATAGATAAATAAATAGATTCATAGATAGTCACTTTGATAGAATGACAAAGAGAATGATAGAAAAATTGATAGATAAATAAATAAATAAATAGGTACATAGATAGATATATAGATGGATAGTAGTATAGAAGAAAATATGCAGAGATGGATAGATGGTTAGATGGATAGATAGAAAGATAGATAGTTGGATAGAAGGATAGATAGAACGATGGATAAATGGATAGAAGGATAGATAGAAAGATGGATAAATGGATAGATGCATAGATTGATAGATGGTTTGATAGATAAATAGAAAGATGGATAGATGGATAGATGGATCGATGGATAAATAGAAAGATGCTTAGATGGATAGATGGATGGATAGAAGGATATTTTGAAAGAAGGATAAAAGGATAGAAGGATAGATGGATAGATGGAAAAATGTATAGATGGATATATCGATAGATGGATAGGTAGATAGATGGATAGACGCATATATGGATAGTTGGATAGATAGATAGATGGACATGGATTGATAGATAGATAGATAGATAGTTAAAAGGATATATGGATAGATGATTAGATGGATAAATGAATATATCGATAGATGGATAGATGGATATATGGATAGATAGATGAATAGATAGATAAATAAATAAATAGATAGATAGATAGATGTACAAAGAGATAAGATAGATAGATGTACAAAGAGATAAGATAGATAGATCGACAGATAGAAAGATATATAAATAGATAGATAGTTATATAGATAGATAGATAAACAAGTAGATCAATATATAATTAGATAGATAGATAGGTAGATAATTTGATAGATATATAAATAGATAAAAAGAAAGAAAGATAGATAGATAAATAGAAAGACAAACAACTAGATAGATAGACATATAGATAGATAAAAAGATAGTTAGACAAATAGATTCATTGATTGATTGATAAAAAGGTAAATAGATAGAGAGATATTTTGTTAGATAGTTAAATAGATAGATATGTAGAGAGAGAGAGAGAGATTGATAGATTGATAGCTAGATAGATAGATAAATATATAAATAAATAGATTAATAGATAGATAGATAGATAGATATATATATATATACATAGATAAATAGATTGATAGATATATAGATAGATAGACAGATATATAGATAGATAGATAGATAGATAGACAAATAGATAGGTATATAGATAGATACTTAGATAGATAGATCGATAGATAGATAATTAGATAAATGGAGAGATTAATAGATAGATAGAGAGATAGATAGAGATATATAGATAGATCAAAAATCAAAAAAATAGATAGATTGATAGATATATACACAGATTGACAGACAGATAGATAGATAATTAGATAGAAAGAATGATAAATAATATAATTAGATAGATAGATTTATTAATTGATAGATATATATATATATGTGTGTGTGTGTGTGTGTGTGTGTGTGTATAGAAAAATAGATAGATAAATAGATAAATAGAAAAATAGATAGATTGATAGATAGATAAATAGATAAATAGATAGACTAATATACAAATAGCCACATAGATGGATAGGTAGATATACAAATAGACATATAGACAGATAAACATATCAACAGATAGATAGATAAATATAAAAATATATAAATACATAGATATACAGATAGACAGATAAATAGATAACTCGATAGAGAGTTAGATAGATAGACATATATATAGATCGACAGATAGATATATAGATAGATAGACACACAGATAGATAAATAGATAGACTTATAGACATTTAGATAAATAGACCAATAGGCATTTACATAGAAAGAGAGATATAAAGATAAATCAATAGACAGATAAAAAGACAGACAGATAGATAATTAGATAGATAGATAGACAGATAGACAGATAGACACAAAGATAGATAAATAAATAGATAGATAGAGAGATAGATAGATAGATATATAGATAGATATACAGATAGACATATAGATAATTAGTTAGAAAGAAAGAAAGATAGATATGTAGATATATAGACAACTAGATAGATAGATATATAGACAGATAGACAAATATACAAATAGACAAATAGATATATAAATTGATACATATATTGATAGATAGAAAGATAGATGGATAGATAGAGATATAAATACATAGATAGAAAGATAGATAGACAAACAGACAGACACATAGATAGATAAATAGAACGATAGATAGACAAATAAATAGATAAATATATGATAGATATTTAGATAAATAGACATATAGATATATAGATAGATAGATAGATAGACATATAGATAGATATAGATAGAGAAATATATAAATATATAGACAACTAGATAAATAATCATATAGATAGATAGGTTGATAGACAAATAGTCAAATAGATAGATATAGATAGATAGATAGATAGATATATAAATGCATAAATACATACATATATATATATATATAGGTGTCAACTGGGCCGGGGCGTCCAGGTCAAGCACGAGGCATGACATGATTAGACCTTGCATGGGCTGGCCCGGCACTAGAATTTTTTGTGCCCGGGCCTTTGCCGTGCTTGACCATGGCACCAATCGTGCCATGCCGAGGCCAACTGGGCCTCATGCCGTCCTTGACCTGGCACGGTTCGGTGGCCCGTGGCACGACCCTCCAACTTGGGTCATGTCCTGCACTTCACCCCATCGCTAACCTAGAGCCATTCGGATAGAAAAAATGCTCTAGCACGGGTCCGATTCCACTCCGACCCGACTAGCGATCCCGCCCAACCTGAATCCCCCCACCCCCCTCAACGGTTAAAAAAGTTAAAATTTGAATATCATCCATTGTATTCTGCCTCCAATGGCTAAGGGACAGGATCCGATGGCCCTCATGATTCTGTTCCCTAAAATTAAATAAAAAATTAAAAAAAACATAAAAATTACTATAAAAAAAATTCTTTTAATCTATAAAATCCCCCACCTCTCAATAACATTTATATTTTTCATAAACTTTTATTCTCACTCTCTCAAAATTCTTTCAAAGCTCTTGCTCTTCTCTCTTTAGGGACTCGGGATTTCGTCGTTTGGCTCGGCTTTTTTGGACTCTCAACACGGGTTTGGAAGTTTGAACTAGATTGTGGTACACCGTGCACTTGATCTACCTCATTGTTTTATGGGTATTTTAAGTTTTTATGTTTACTTTCTCTCTCTCTCTCTCTATAATCCGAAAATCTAAAATCTTTCATCTAGGCTCGACCTCTCTGTTTAACAAAAATCCAAAAAATTGAATAATACTAATGAATCATATATATATATATATCTCGAAAATTAGATAGATAATTAGGCATACATATAAATATATACATAGAAAAATAAATAGAAAGACATTGAAAGATAGAAAGAATGAAAAATAGACACTACAATAAAAATCCCAAATAACTAGAGAAAATTCCCTAGCTAAATGAGTTTTTTCCGTCACTAAAGTGGAATAACGACCGATTAATGACGGAACCTTTCCCAAGCTAAAGTTCTCATCACTATAAATTAACTCAGGAAAAATTCCCTAGCTAAAATATATTAGCTATGAAAAATCCCCTAGCTAAATTGAATAATATGTAAAAACAGAAACTTTATACGATAATTTATAATTAACAGAAATTAAAATTAGTTAATAAATCATTCTGATACCATATTTTACATAGTTAAAACAAAAACATAACAAAATTTTATTATATCTTTTTCATCAATGTATCTAAAAATAGTTTATAAAGTATAATCTATCCATGAAATTGATGTTGTTTAATCTCTCCTAGCTCCTCCAATCACCATCTTTTTACTGCGACAAAGCTATCCTAGCCACGGCACGTCATGTTTAGCGAAAAATTTCTTCACTTCTACAAGCTTCGTATGGGGAACATTGTTATACCATATCTGTACGAAAATTAAACTAGTCAATAAAATCAAAATAAATAAATAATAAAAGTTCTAGTTTGATAATTATTAAATACTACAGTGTATATGTACATATATACTAGCATTTTACTAGTTACATAGAATACTAAAGTATTATATGTACATATATATGTATGTATATATTTACATATAATACTTTAATATTATATGTACATATATATATATATATATGTATGTACTATAGTATTATACGTACATTTATATGTACGTATATCTTATAGTATACTATAGTATATAGTACAGTATATATACTATAGTATATACATAAATACTATAGTATCAAAATAGAACTTTTGATAAATGTACATATATACTATAGTTTATATGTAGTACATACTACAATATATAATTTAGTTTATATACTATAGTTTATTTTTTAGTATATAAGCTACTATATATTCTATAGTATATATACTCAGTATATATGTATATTTATCCAAAGTTACGTTTTGATACTTTTTTGATACTATAGTATATGTTGTAGTATATATACTATGGTATATATGTACATATATACTAAGTATATATGTACATTATATACTATGTATATATGTACATTATATACTATGTATATATTACTACAGTATATATGTACATATATACTACAATATATATGAACTTATATACTAAAGTATATATTAGCATATAATACTATAGTATATATGTACATATAATACTATAGTATAAAAGTTCATATATACTATAGTATTATATGTACATATATGTAATCACATAACCTCAGCTGGCACAAAACTACAAGAAATAAGTATTATCCCATTTATATTTCACAAAGATGGCACAAAACTTTACTATCAACATAAATAAGAAATACAAAAATTATTTAAATTTATGAAAATATATCTGAAAACTCTTAGAGGAAAACCTTGAAGACAAGCCATGAGCGAGGCTCTGCTCCGCCACCCCCCACAGCTCAATGCTCACGTGTGGCTTTCTTAGTACATTTCTTGTCCTCTCCTTGTGCTTGCATCAATCATTTTGATTACTTTAGCTTCATTGTATTAGTCCATCAACCATGTAGCTTCTATTGCCATATGGTTCCTCTCTTGGTTCGAAGCAAGGACCATCAATTTGTTGTAAGTGTCAACATAACTGCAGAACAATTCAATATGCAATCCATAAAAATAATATGCACTCCATAAAAAGAAAACTACATTTGCATGGGACAAGAATTTTTTTGTTCATCTCACAACTGTAGAAGCTACCGTGCTATTCCTAGCATTAGGAGGACAAGACAATCCTTTTATATACCTATAATAGGCTAAAACTCTACCCAAAATATTCGAGTACTACAAACATATTCACATATGTATATAAATAGTAATTATAGACATGAACAAACATGAATTTGAGTTTATAGTCATATTACTTCAATAGATCTCTAAAAGATTGCTAGCAATGATGTTTAGAAAGAGAGAGAGTGTGTGTGCAAAAATAAAATGTTTCATAAATAATGAAGATAATAGAAGCTCGGCCTCCTTTTGATCCAGCTAAGATCGGTAAAATGGCACCCATCCATAGGAAGGACCATGATAATGTGTAAAGGCTTTGAATCATAATTTTTGCGTGTGTTTCACATCAGATGTCTCGCAAGGATTCATTATTAGGTTAATCGGCAAATCAAAGAACAAAACCAAAATAAAGAAAAATGATACCTCCAAAAATATATCATCCTATTTAGTTACACATAGACAAAAATCAAAAATAGTTCAGAAATAATTCTGATACAAAAACATCCTCAATTCGTTGGTGCATTTGTGCTAGCCTTTCCTCTATGGTTTTGAAGCTAGATCTCAAAATGCTATCTGTCATGTCAAATCCGCTAACTATGATTCCATATAGGACATCTACTGTTGCATTAAATTCTTAATTTATTTCATCTCATTATTTATCTCTTTCATCTCATCATTCATTTTTTTAATTTCTTGCATTTCTTTCTTCAAATGATTAATCGGCTCATCCTTCTCTTCTTTCATTTTCTACATTTCTTCCTTCAAATGAGATATCTGCTCATCCATCTCTTTCATTTCAGTCTCCATAAACTTCAAATTGTTCATTTGTTTCCATTACTAGTTATTCTACCGCCTCATCCACCATTGATGTGACCGATGAATTAGAAGCACGACTACCACTACAAAATGCCACTCCTTCGAGCCGATGCCATACACTCGCTGCTTCTTATGACCTTCTATGGTCTTCAAATAGATAGGATCATAGTCAATTGGTTGAAGATGTATAAAAGCCTCAACTTGTTGAGAAGCAACTGTCACACGTTCATCCATGAGTTCCTATGATAAAACAGAGATAAATAGTATTCTAGATATACATAAAATAAATTTAATATTTGGATTCCGAACAACTTTCAAAATTTATCGTAGTATGATAAAATTTATTAATATAACAAATTCTTTTAGCAATCATTTGAGACTTGTCAACAAACTGACCATCTACTTTCTTCACATACATCTTCTTGAAAATCTCATTAAAATTGGGATCTCGACCCAATTCTCCGACCTAGAGTTTGTATTTATTAAGTCAAAAAATAACAAATGTTAAAAATTAATAAAACCATGCACAGATTTGATTTATTTGGACTATTAGGACAACCACAAAATATATAAATGTTTTAAATTATTAAATTATACTAAATTTCAAGCATGCTAAATACTCAACTTTGACCCTCCTGTGTGGCAAGCAAAGTCTTTGATTTTAATATTATAATATAATTATAACATTTTAATTATCGGCATCACTATCATCCTCCAATGGATTTTCTGACATTCCATCTAATTCTGATGGAAGTTCTAACTCATATTCAGATAGAAATTGATCATCTTCAATTTCTATTAGGCAGTCATTTGAATCACATAAATTTTCTGGATCTTTATCTACATGCACAGGCTCAATATTATTTACATTATCTTTTTAGAATATTAGCGCAATAGCAAGTTTGAACTTCATAGTTGAGATGTTAGTACATTAAAATTGATAGAGCTTTAATTTTGCAAATCACCCACCATTCACTCTTATCACGAGATAAACTCAGATATGTATAATAATATACTTGAGTGGCTTGAACTTCTATAATAAATGACACATATCGATTCTATTTGCATTTATGGTTAACATCAACTAGCTTATAATCCGAATGAATCTTTGTACCCACATTTCATGTAGGATCAAACCACTCACACTTTAAAATACAATCTTGTTATTTTTAAGTCTAGGATACTCCAACTCAATAACGTCTATGAGTTGACCTTAATAATCAATCTCATCTTCCCTATATCTTGAGCCTTTAATGGATACATCACTATCCATTATTGTTTTAGAAGAACCATGCCTGATTGTGTGAAAATTATATCCATTGACAAAATATTCAGGATAGGTTGTCACATATCTAAGCAGGCCTTTACTTAGCTTCTGAATGAAAATATTAGAATCTCCATTTAAAGGATCATTAGTCTATTGCATAAATTAAACAAATGATGTTAAGAAATAAAAGATACTAATAAATTAAATAATTCAAAAAATTAAAACTTAATAATTCTCACATAGTTTTTGAATAAATTCGCAAATTATATTTCTAGCATATAATCGACCACATTGCTAGAGATTATTGTTTGCCTATTTTTTAACTGCTCAACAAAAATACTGCACAAATATAAAAATAGGGAGAAAAAAGTATATCAATTTTTAATTATTCCTATTAAGGACAAAATTAAGCTATGATTAAACCTATAAACATTTTGGCTATACATACTCAATATATGGTGCAACCTCTTCAGCTGTATTTCAGCTGTATTACATCTTCAGCTGTATTACATCTTCTATCAGCACATGAGCTACATCATTCCGAGGCACATATATATTCTTTGTATTGACATGATCCTCAAAATAATAAGAACAAAATGGTGATGCTTTTTCTACTAAATATGCATCGCTAATTGAACCTTCAACTTTTGCCTTGTTTCTAACATTCAATTTCAACTAACTTAGATGCCTACAACCATAATGTTAGGTTTCAATTATATTAAATTACAATATTACTTTATGTTTGAAATAATAAACATAGCTACTTATATGTATTTACCTCTCAAAAGGATAAATCCACCTGTATTGCACTGGCTCTACTATCCTTACTTCATATGCCAAATGGATTGGCAAATGCTTCATTAAGTCAAAAAAGTTCAATGGGAATATCCTTTCAAGATTACAAAGAATAAGTGGTATGTCATTCTCCAACCTCACCATGTCATTTATATTGATTGTGGTTGCAGTTAGCTCTTTGAAGAAAAAACTAAGTTCTATAAGGACCTTCCAAACACTTAGAAGAACTAATTCACATAATGCAATTAGTATTTAAACTTTGAATAAATACATGATAGTCATGACTTTTCATTCCAAATAACTTATGATTTTTTATATCAACACATCTACCCATTATTTGACACATATCCATCAGGGAATTTCAAAATTTTAACCTACATACAATATCTGTATTGCCTTCTCATCAAGTGTGTTACAAGCTTTAGGGAATCTTTTTGTTGCCTCGTTCAGTTTCAATTCAAGATGCCAATAGTAATAATTTAGCTCTTGTCTTGATTTTAAAGTGTCTTTTATTTTTCCATCTACATTAAGGATAGTGTTGAAAATATTATCAATCATATTTTTTTCAATATGCAATACATCCAAGTTATGATGAATTAAATTGTACTTCCAATAGGGTAAGTCCCAAAAAATACTATGTTTATTCCTACCAAATATTTTGTATATTGGTCCATTAGTTCAAGTTGCATCCTTTTTAGTTACATTCTTTAGACCCAAACTCTAAATCTCTTTCATAATATCATCTCCTGAACGAACTACTGGTGCAACCTCATCGCTATTTTATTTTTTTAAAATGTAGTTAGATTTCCGTGGAATGGATGATTCATAGATATAAACTTGTGATAATTATCAAACCACGACTATTCATCACTAAATTTGAGGGTAAATGCATCATACTTTTTCATGCAATACGGGCATATGAATTGTTCTGTAGTACTCATACAGGCAACATTGAATATGTAGGAAAGTCACCATCTAAATAATGGCCACCAGCATAATGAACTGTTGCTTCTTTGAGATATCATATGTATTAATGTCAACATCCCGCAAATGATTTAACTCTACTATAAGAGGCTGAAAAAAAACATACAGCATGTCTTTTGGATTTTTTGACCCTAGAACTAATATTGACAAAAACCAATATTGCTCCTTCATACACAAACACGGAGGCAAATTATAATGTGTCACTATCACTGTCCATATTGAATATTATTGTACAGATTGGCCAAATGGCTGAAATCCATCAGTGTAGAGACACAATCTCACATTTCAAATTTTAGCTCCAAAATCTTGATGTATATGATTAAAATACTTCCAAGCAAATGATTCTGATGGATGACGCATCACCCCTTCTTCAACCTCATGCTCAGAATTTCACCTCATATCTTGTTCTATAGCATTTGATGCATATAGTCTCTATAATTGATGAATTAATAAAAAAATAATTCATCTTAGTGCAATTTTCATCTTTTGTCGCATATCTGCAACACGAGGTGCTTCTTAAACTGAGGATGATCACAAAACTTATAGCTATATAAATCAATACCACCACCCCAATATAATATACATCCATTGAAATAAAAATTAATTTTCTTTATTGGTAGACCCATAACTCATAGTAACTTCTTAGTGTTTTAAAAGTTGTTAGTGACCAAATTAGTATCAGGAACAATCTCCTTCATCAGTTTTGTCACTTAATCAAATAATTTCTCAGACATATAATTTTCTGACTTAATACTCATAAGTCGAGCCACAATTGACAATTATGAATGTATTTTACAATGAAGCCACAACTCATTAGCTATATTTTTAAGCATGTCATAAAATTTCTGAGCTTCAAGATAATGTGGTTAATCCTTGTAATATATATTAAAGTCAGCACCAACAACTTCAATGACCATTTTATGGTATGTGTTTGATGCTTCTTCACCATATGCAAATGATTCAGTACCCTCATTTTGGTCAATGTTCAGAGCCTTTGTACTTTTCCCACGATAAATCCAAACAAAATAATTTGGTACAAAGCCATATTTAGCTAAATGGTATCTTATAAAGTTTACATCACGAAAAAGGATATTTTGACACTTGCAATTATTACACGCGTGCTTAATTTTTTCTCCATCCATCCATCTCGATTGACCACATGCAAAATTGATGAATGTTTCAAGCCTACTCGAAAAATCTTGATTCAAAATTCCATTCATAAACCATTTGTACATCCATTGATGATCTGAATTCATTTTTTCCTTGTTTTATTTGTAAAAATTAATGCTCAATCATTATTTTGAATGAAACATACAATTACTTTAAAATATACAAATAATTAAATAAAATTACTTACAGATGAATATTAAAAAATTAAATATCATGATTATTGAGGCAATGCATTTTCAGAATCTACGTGAATAGATAAAGCAATTTTTAGGATGATAAAGATTAATAGATATCATGCTATTACTAGATGAAGGAAGCAAAATATGTGAATGAAAAATAAAGGAGAGCAAAAAGGAAAGAAATTTAAAGTTTGAAGGGTGAGAGGGAGAGAAAGATGGGGAAGAGGGGGAGAGAGAGAGATAGAGAGAGAAATGGGGGAGAGAGAGAAAGAGAGCAAGCAAGAAAGAAAGAAAGTGAGAAAGAAAATAGCAAGAGAGTGAGAAAGAGAGAGAGAGAGAATATAACATAGAAAGCAAAAGAGGGAGAGAGAGTGATACATAAAGAATGAGAGAGGGAGAGAGAGACAAATAATGAAGTGTTAGAATGAGGAATTACATAAAAGAATAAAAAATTTTCTTCTATACAAACCTATCATATAACACATCTTTTGTCATACATAAGTTCATATATAAACCTGAGGCCCAAGGTTGGCATTAGGTAAGAGTAGGACCCTTATTTCAACAGCAAGATATATCTGACCAATAGACACTCTAAGGCTATGTCATTACATATTGTTGATATTATATATATCTTTTACCATTTAATTTCAAGTTAATGCAACAAATTAGTATTATCCCATTTATAATTATATGTTATTATACATATAGTATATGTAGTTATATATATATATATATATATATATATATATATATATATATATATATATATATATATATATATATATTCATACAAGTAGTTATATGTAGTTATACATAAATGTATACAAAGTTATAAACAAATATATAGATTTATATATGTATACATAGTTACAAATATAGTTATATTTAATTATATAAAGTTTTATATTGTTATACAAATATTTATATATAGTTATACACATATACTTAAACATAATGTTATATGTTGTTATAATTATAAATATAGTTACATGTGGTTATACATCACATAAGGTAAACTTATATTTATACAGGTAGGTATATATATTTTTTCATTTAATTTTATATATTTATAGATATAGTTATGTAAAGGTATAGGCATAGTAAAATACATTTGTATATATTAATATATAAAAATGTATATTAAATATATGTAAAGGTATAGGCATATTAAAAATGTATAAAAATGTATATAGTTATGTGAATGTATATTAAAAATGTATAATATTTTAATAGTTATGCATATAGTAAGATACAATTATTTATAGTTATATGTTATTATACATATAGTAAATATTGTTATAAATAGTTATATATAGTTAAACATATAGTTATATCACTACAAGAAAATATCGATTTAGCTAAAGAAATTTAGCTAGGAATCTTTCACTAGCTAAATAGTGAGGGATTAGCTATGGAATAGCAAAGGATTTTTGATTTTACTTTGAAATAAATACTGGCGATGGATTATTAATAGATTAGCGATGGATTAGCGATGAAAATATCTTATTGAAAATTTTCCGTCGCTAAAGTTTTCGTAGATTTTTGCGCAAAGAAAACCAGGAAATTTAGTGATGGATTTAGTGACGAAATTTCTCTAGCTAATATATCGAGAAAATTAGCAACAGATTTAGCGACCATAGCTAATTATATCGTGATAAATTCCATCACTAATATTTTCATAGATTTCCATGCAAAGAAAACCAGGAATTTAGTGACGGATATAGCGACATATTTTCCCTAGCTAATTATATCGAGATAAAATCTATAGCTAAATAATTATCTGAAATTTTTTTTACTATTTTATATTTTATTGCAAATAATTTTTTTAAAATTTTATTTTTCACAAAATATATCAATTTAGCTAGGGATTTTGCACTAGCTATTTGCACTGGGGATAATTTCCATCTCCAATCTTTAATGATTTAATTTTTTTTTAATTTATTATATGTTTTAATATTTTATTTAATTTTGTTTATTAAATATATGTCATGGTCTATAGATGAGCGATCCTTGAAAGACACATTCTCCTTATAATATTATAAAACTAGGATATTATAAATAAATAATTTAAAAAATATAAAAATACAAAATAAAATTATATTAATAAGGACTAATTAACTATTTTAATAGTTATAAAATTTTAAAAAAAAATTATGCAAAAAATTTATTTACAATTTTTAATTAAGAAACTTAAAATTTTGTATTAAAGTAATATTAAATAATTAATTCTATAATTATAAAAATTTTTTAAGATATTTTAAACAATATATGAACATACATTGTATTTTTTACTAATATAAATGTAAAATAATTTATTTTATGATTAAATAAAAAATATTTACAAAAATATCTGAATTGATGAATAAACTAGTAAATATTATATCATAAGTATAAAAAAATTGTATTATTATAGGAAACTTTTTAAAAAATAATTACTACAAAATTTGAAATCCTAATTTATAATAAAAATTAAAAGTTTTTCATTAAATTTAAAAGAAAATAAATTGGTATTTAAAAATAAATTCATAGATGTTTGACCCTACTAAAATTTATAAGAATTAAACAATTGAGTAATATTTTTACTATTTGCTTTTAATATTCAGTCTTTATTAAAATAATAAATATAATTTTTTAATTATCTTCTCACTTTAATTAATTTTAGAATATTAAAAAGTATATATTATATCAATTAATATGAAATTTTATGCTTTTAAAATTATTTCATATTATCTTCATAAAAATTAATATGAATTCTTAAAAATTTATCACCATAAAATATATATATTTATATATTTTTTAACATAAAGAGTTTATAACTTTTAGGAGAGTGACTTGAAGAAAAATCATATTTTTATCTTTGCCTTGGTATATGAAATTTACAAATTTTTATGCTATTTAATTTTTTTTCTAGTTGGAAGTCCAAACATCTATTTTTTGAAGTTATTTATATATTTATTGTTTAATTAATTTGATAATTAAAAATTGTGAGGTGTTTGTTTTTCATGTGTGACTTGCTACATGCATATGAACTTGTTTAAAATAATTTAATAATAAAAAAATATGAGTCTTTATGTTTTTTATATATTATTTGTTTATTTAATGATTTGATAAAAAAAATAAAACATTTTTGGAATTTTTATAACTTCAAAAACACTATCTTTTTGTTAAAGAGACAACTCTAACTCTCGCCAAACATCTCCGCTTCTCTCTCTCGACACCGATACATCATAACCTAATAGTATAGTAAGTGATAATTCCTTCAAGCCATGATTTTCTTATTAAATTGAGGTACGTTTTCTTCCCTAAATCTTCATCAATTATCTTAATGCAGAAGTGTGTGTTTGGATTCTGCTATATTTTTTTTGAATTTCTTCTTCTACTCTCACTATTACTGTATATTATACACAATACTTCGTAAAAAACCATGGTATGCTTGGATTACTTATACACACTGATTCGTATACATACTTAATGCATGTGTGATATAATGCATTCTCATTGTGTGGATGTTAAAGTTGCACAATAGGTATGGTATGCAGGCTTGATATCCTTATTTTTTGCTGCTCAGACATGCTGGTGATTTTGGATTATAATCACAAAATGGGTGTTGATGTTTCTGGTGAGCAGTGTGTATAAAACAACATATTTAATAATTACATAATAAATTATGTAAAAATAATGATCCAAAGATTAATAACACATAAATATATATAAGTGTATTTTACTATATGTATAACTATTAAAATAGTATACATAACTATATATAAATATAATAACATAAATTTAATATACTAATACATACTATATATATATATATATATATATATATATATATATATAAAACTATATCTAAATGTATTTAACAATATGTATATCAACATATTACTATATATAAATGTATTTATCTACATCAATACTGATACATAGCCATATGTCTAAATATATATAATTACATGAAAAACTATATATAACTACATCTACAATCAAAAATGGTTTAAAGTTTTGCTTTTCAATTTTTAGGTTATGCCGGACACGGTGGGTCTTGAGTTGCAGGTTATTAACAGAAATGAGAAATTCATTTCACTCCTGGTTGATGGATTTGTTATTTTAACACCTGATCATGAACAAGAAGCTTCGTCGGAGTTGTTGCCCATCAAATTTGATGGCCTGTCCAAGGTTAGTACTTTATGAGCTATGATGGTCTGGGTGGACTAGACCATAACGAAAGATAGCATTGATGATCTTTGAATAAAATAAAAATATGATCATAAACATAATGGATGTGCTTGGTAGGACATTCCGTGTAACTTATTGTTATATATTTATCAATATAAATGCCCTCACTAGAAGTGGAGACCCATCAAATCCCTTATTTTCCTTCAAATTTGTATTGTTAATTTTTATCTGCACTTCATTTGAATTATTTGAATTTTCTATGTAATTGTTTAATTTGATGTTTATTTATTCTTTTCACTACTGAGAAATTTGTTTCTTTCTTTGCAGGCAGTTCAACCAGGGAACACCATTTTTAATGGTCAAGACTTGTTAACAGGAAGTGAAACTACTTCAGTGTGGCTGGAGGTAATGAAAAACTTTCATGGTTGTCTGATGTGTGCCTGTGACATTAAAATGTGATAATGATTTAGAATGCTCTAATCCCAAAATAATGTTTTGCTCATGTACGTCTCATGTGCTTGACTGAACAAGTAGGTATCTGAGGTAAGGGAAAATGATGTGGTTTGTGTGATAAAGAACTCTGGAACTTTGGTACGCTCAATATTCACCCTGCATGTTTCCCAAATTCATATCAAACTGCCTACACTTTCTGCTCAAGATATGGAGGTCAATCTTTTTCATTAATTTCACTTATGGAATTTGGAATATGCTTACATTTTCGTTGTTCTATATTGGTTGTATTTCGGGTTATCAGCACTTGGGGTGTACAAAATAAAATTGATTTTTTCTCTTTGTCATACACCCGCCACTCTGAGGATGTTTGACATGTAATTCTAATGATGCAATTCTTCCTCTTATTGTATAGTCATTTTCAGAATCATAGTTTGTTGCAGCAGAGAAGATTCTTTAATGTGCTATTTTTAATCTCTAAAAATTGAAAATATGTTAATCAACTCTTTAGTGCATAAACATTTCTCAATAATTTTGTAGTACATAATTTTGTGCTGCCCCTCCTCAAAAGTTTTCTTTGTAAAATATATTTTACCGCAAAATTATCTTTTTATAATCAACAAAATCATAATTATTGCTATATCTTTTTTAAGCTTGTATTAGTTGTGTTCATAAATTTTATTTATTAATAAAGATCTTACTCATTGCACAAGTCTCCGGCTTAGCCTGATGTTTGAGAGATGTTAATATTATGATGATCTTATCCTCGAAAACTAGAGATGCTTTATCTTTTGAGTTTTGAACATGAGGTCTATTGTCCTTGGATGAAGACACTCGGCATCACAAAAAGACATGACCCATATTTTTTTGTACTATTCATTCTTCTGCATGAAATTAGGTAAATTGTAACATGGTGCATCTGTATATATGTGTATATGTTTGCATACATAAAATTATCCACACACACATCCATCATCTATATGTATGTGTGTGTGCATGTTATTTTCTTTAAATATATTTCCAAGCTCCACCAGTGATTTTTATTGTGATGTTGTTTATTGATGCAGTCTAAGTTGGAAACAATATGTGTTGTAGCACATGCCCATGAGAATCTATCTCATTTTGGCGAGCATAGTCAAACCTAGATTTTTGTCAAGATTGAAAATGTGGAGGTTAGTTGTTTCCACTGTAATTCTTAGAGGCACATGAGCCTGCTACTTCTAGCTTTGCCACTAGTTCTCATACATGATTAGATGGTGGTCTTCTATTGTACATTCTAGCATGCTAAATGATATGGATGTTTTTGAAGGTGCAACAGCAAAAAGAAATTGTTTTGTTTTAAATCAAACATTTTTCTTCATTTGTTCTTAGAGGCACATGGGCCATAAGATTTTGTGATATTATTATTTCTTTCTATTGAAGGAAACTTTTTTCTTCATATGTTTTCATTGGTGCTATATCAAGATTTGGTTTATTCAGATTTTTTTTGATCAACTACAAAAGTCTTTCTTTTTTCTCTTTTAGATGGTAAATCTCCTTTCTTATTCTACACCTAGGAAAACAAATAATTAATGTTGTATTTTTTACTAATTCTTCTCATATAAATGAAGTGGGAAACTTTGTTTTCCTATGTGAAAACCATGGCTTGTTTATCATTCATATTAAAGATTTATTTTAGGGACTGGATCATTTTGATGAAATACTACAAGAAGCAAATGATATAATTCTTTCTCATGGAAATTTAGGTATAAGCAGATGTTTATCTTTCTCGTGATTTATTTTACTAATTCTTCTAATGTGTGTGTCATCCGAGGCTATGTGATTATATATACGTACATATAATATTATAGTATATACACACATATATACTATAGTATATATGTATGTATAAACCAAGTATATAAGTAGGTATATTCTATAGTATATACATATGTATATACTCACTATATACGTACTTATATACTATAGTATATACGTACGTATATACTCGGTATATATACTTATATACTATAGTATAAATGTAGGTATATACTCGGTATATACGTACTTATATACTATAGTATATATGTACATATACATACGTATATATTAAAGTATATATGTATGTATATAATGAGTATTTACGTACATATTTAGTGCAATATATACGTACGTATATATCATGTATATATATATATATATGTATATACTATAGTATATAAGTACGTATATACTATAGTATATAAGTACGTATATACTATAGTATATAAGTACGTATGTACTGAGTATATACATACATATAAATAGACAAATAAATAAATTGATAGATAGTAAGATTATTTGATAGATAGACATAAAGATAGACACATTTAGAGACAAATCAATGGACATATAGTTAGATATATAAATTGATAGATTTTTTATTAAAGATAGATAAATAGATAGATAGATATATAGATAGATAGATAGATAGACAAATAGTTAGATAAATAATTAGATAGATTAGTTGACAGATAGACAGACAGATAGATATTTAGACACATAAATTAAAAGAATGATAGATAGATAGATAGATGGATAGATAGCCGGATAGATAAATGGATAGATAGAGAAAAATATAGATGGATAGATAAATGGATAGATAGAAAGAAAGATAGACAAATAAATAGACGAATAGATGGACAGATAGATTGATAGATAAATTGAATGATAGATAGATAGATAGATATATACATAGATATGTAGATAGATAGATAAATAGATAGATATATTTAAAGACAAAGAGGTAGATAGACATACATATATATATATATATAGACAAATAGATAGACAAATTGATAGACTGATAAATAGACAGATTGATTGACTGATAAATAGACATATTGATAGATAGATAGTGAGATATATTAATATACATATAGATAGATAGATAGAAAAACATATTTAAAGACAAATATATAGATAAATAGATAGATAGAAATATAGGTAGATAGATAGGGAGATAGACAGAAATATTGATAGAAGGATAGACAAATAGATAGACACATATATAGATAGATAGATAGACACATATATAGATAGATAGATAAACATGTAGATAGACAAATAGATAGAAAGATATATATACATATAGATAGATAAATAAATAGGTAGATAGATAGATAGATAATCATATAGATAGATTGATTGATTGATAAATAGATAGGTAGACATATAAATAGAGAGATAGATAGAAATATATAATGACAGATAAAAGGATAAATAGATAGAAAGATAGAAAAATAGATATATAGATAGACAGTATATTGACAGATAGATAGACATATAGATACAAACATAGATTCACAAATAGATAGACAAATAAATAAATAGATTGATAGACAGAAAGAAAGATAGTTAGACAAATAAATAGATATATGATTGATAGATAGTTAAATATATACATAGTCAAATACATAGATAGATTGATAGAAAGATTGATAGACATATAGTTAGATATATAAAAGATAGATAAACAAATAGATAGCTAGATAGAGACATATAGATAGATTGATTGATAGATTGATTGACATATAGTTAAAAAAATAAATATATAGATAGATAGATAGATAGATATACAGATAGATATATAGAGAAATATATAGTTAGATAGATAGATAGATAGACCCATATATAAATAGAAGATAGATTAATAGAAGGATAGATGGACGGATAGATAAACAAATAGATAGTTAAATAGATATACAGATAGACAGACAGACAGATAGATAGATATATAGATATATAGATAAATAGATAGAAAGACATATTGATAAATAAATAAATAAATAGATAGATAGACATAGAGATAGACTAATAGATAGACATAAATATAGATAGTTAGATAGATAGATGGACAAATAGATAGATTTATATAAAGAAAATAGATAAAATGATAGACATATTGATAGATATATAGAAGGATAGGCAGATAGATAGACAGACAGACAGATAGATAGATAGATAGATAGACAAACACATAGATAGATAGATAGATAGGTAGAAAGTTTGACAAATAATTAGACAAATAGATAGACAAATAGATAGTGAGAACGATAGATACTTATACAAATAAATAGTCATATAGATAGACAAATAGTTAGATAGATAGACAGATAGATAGATATATAGATAAATAGATAGACATAAAGATAGATAGAGAGACAGACAGGTAGATAGATAGATAAATATATATAAAGACAAACAAAAAGATAGATAAATATTCAAATCATTAGATAGATTGATCGTCAGATAAATAGGAGTATAGATGGATAGATAGATAGATAGATATATAGATAGACAAATAGATATATGGATAGATAGAAAGATAGATATATATATATATAGATAGAGAGATAGATAAACATATAGAAAGACATTGATAAACAATAAAATAGATAGATATAGACAAATAGATAGACATATAGATAGATAGATAGATAGATGGACAAATAGATAAATAGATAGATAGAGAGAAAAAAAGACAAGATAATAGACATATAGATAGACAGATACAAAGAAAGATAGGCAAATATATAGACAGTTAGATAGAGAGAAAAAAAAGATAAAATGATAGACATATAGATACACAAATACATAAAAAGATAAGTAGATAGTTAGACAGACAGATAGATAGACAGATAGACAGACAGACAGACAGATAGATAGATAGATAGATAGATAGATAGAATGATAGATAGATAGATAGACAAATAATTAGAGAAAAAGATAGACAAATAGATAGGCACATAGATCAACAGATAGATAGTTAGATGAATACTTATACAAATAAAATAGTCAGATAGATAGACAAATAAATAGACACAGATAGAAAGATAGATAAACAGATATATAGTCAAATATATAGACATATAGATATATAGATAGACAGATAGACAAGTAGATAGACATATATATAGACACAAAAATATATAGATAGATAGGTAGACAGAATGATATATTGATAAATATACATATAGAGAGATAAGTAGATAAACAGATAGATAGATATATAGATAGACAGATGGATAGATGGGTAGATAGATATATAGATAGATAGACAAAAAGATAGAGAAATTAATATACAGATTAATAGACGGATCAATAGACAAACTATTAGATAGATAGATAGATAGACAAATAGAAAGACAAATAGTTAGACAAATAGATAGATTTATTGATTGATAGAAAGATAGAAAGAAGATATATAGATAGATCGATAGATAAATAGATAAAAGAAACATAGACAAACAGATAGATAGACATATAGATTAAGAACAAATAGATAGATAGATAGATAGATAGATAGACAGACATATAGATAAATAAATTATAAAAAAGAAAGACAGAAAGATACACATACATATATAGAGATAGATATAAAAACACATAGACAAATAGATCGATAGACAGATATACATTTAGATAAACATATACATAGAAAGATACACATAAAGTTAGACAAACAGCTAGATAGAAAAATAGAAAGATAGATTAATATATAGATAGAAAGATAGATCAAAAGATAGTTAGGCAGATAGATTGTGAAACAAATAGACTCGCATATAAAAAGACAAATAGAAAGATAGAAAAAAATATAGATAGACAGACAAACATATAAATAGATAGATACATACATAGATAGATAGATAGATAGATAGACAGATAGATAGACAGATAGATAGAAAGATAGATATATAATTAAACAAATAGATTAATAGAGATATAAATAGACACATAGATAGATAGATTGATATAAAGAAAGATAGGTAGACAGATAGACAGGTAGATAGATAGACAAATAGATAGATAGATAAACATATAGATACACAGACAAACAAACAGATAGATAGATAGATAATAGATTGATATATTGACAAATATATAGACAGATAGATAGACAGATAGACACATTGATTGGAAAATATATAGAAAAATAAATAGATAGATAGACTAAAATAAATATACTAACATATCGAAAGAAAGATTGAAAGACAGATAAAAATAAAAGAAGATGATAGATAGACAGGTAGATATACAAATAGATAGACTGTATGATAGACTGATCGATTGATAGATAGTTAGATAGAAATATAAATAGTTAGAAAGAATGAAAGATATAGAGATATACAAAAATATAGATAGATAGACAGATAGATATACAAATAAATAGATAGAATGATAGATAGATTGGCATATGGATCGATAAATAGTTAGATAAATAGACAAATAGATAGATAAATAGAAAGAAAAATAGTCAAATAAATTGATAGATAAATAGACAGATTGACTAATAGACAGAAGGATAGATATATAGTTAGATTGACATATTGACAAATAGATGGATTGACAAAAAGACAAAATGCCTGATAGACAGATAGACACATAGATATTTAGATTGCTGAATAGTTTGATAGATAGATAGATAGATACAAAATATATAGTGATATATATATATATATAGGTAAATAAATTTATTAATAAACAAATAAACAATAGATTGATAGATAAATAGATTGATAAACAAATATACACATAGAGGGATATATAGATAGATAGATAGATGGATGGATATATATATATATATATATATATATATATATATATATATATATATGTAAACAAATTTATTGATAGACAAATAGATAGATATATAATAGATAGATAAAAAATATATACATAAACAAATAGACACATAGAGGGATATACAGATAGTTAGATATATAAATTGACATATAGTTATATAGATAGTTAGACAAATAGATAAATAGGTAGATAAAAAGACTGATAGATATTTTACTGATAGATCAATAGACATCAAGATAGATAGACAGATAAATAGATATACTAATATAGACATAGAAATAGAGATAGAGAAACAGATAGATAAATAGATAAAAACATAGATAAACATATAGATAGATAGATAGATAAATATATAGTTAAAATAATATGCATATAAAAAGATAGAAAAATAGACAAATATATAGATAGATATACACATATATATAGACAAATAGACATATAGACAAATAAAAGAAAATTTGATAGATAGACAGACAAAAAGCTGGATTTAAAAATAGACAGATAGACATATTAAAAAAATATATAGATAGATAGATAGATTTACAAATAGATAGATTGGTAGATAAATATATAGATAGATATGTAGATAGATAGATAGACCAATAGGCAGAGAGACAGATAGACAAATATATTGATGGACAGAAAGATTGAGAGAGAGAGTGATAGATAGATAGATAGATAGATAGACATCTAGGCACATGGACAAATAAATAGATAGACATAAAGATAGATTAATAGATAGACATATATACATTTAGATAGATAGATAGATAAATAGATATGTAGATAAGCTGAAAAACTAATAGACATTGAGATAGTTAAATAGTGAGATAGAAATATACATAAATAGATTGATGGATAGATGGATGGATTGACACGTAAAATTATAGACTGATATAAAAATATACATATAGAAAGATAAACAAATAGGTAGATAGGTAGATTGAAAGATTGATAGATAGACAGATAGACATATAGATCATTTTGATTGATTGATTGATTGACAGATAGACAGAGATAGATAGAAATATATATAGATAGGCATATAGATAAATAGATAAAAAAACAAATAGATAGATAGATATTTAAATAGATAGAAAGATAGATAATTAGATAGACTAATACATAGACAAATAGATAGAGAGATACACAAATAGATATACAAATTGACAAATAGATAGATAGACAGATAGATAAATAGATAGATAGATATAAAGTCATATACAAAGATAGATAAATAGATAGATAGATATAAAGCCATATACAAAGATAGATAAATAGATAGATAGATAGACAAATAGATTGAAGTATATATATATATATATGTGTGTGTGTGTGTGTGCATATATAGATATAGTGACTAATAAATAGATAGATAGACAATTATATAGTTAGGCAGATAGACAGATAGAAAGATAGATTGTTAGATAATCACAATGAAAGATAGATAGACAAATAGACATTTAGACCAATATATTGATAGACATATAGACTTTTACACAAATAAATACATTGACACATTGACACATAGAAACATAGATAGATATAAAAATAGATTGAAAAATAGACATATAGATACATAGATAAAGAGATAGACAGATTCAAAAAGATACATATAGACATATATAGATAGATAGTTAGTTAGTTATTTTGATAGATAGATAGATAGACAGACAGAAAGACATTTAGATAGATAGATAAGGTAAATATATAGAAAGAAATATATAGAGATATATAAATATATAGAAATATAGCTATATAGATATATAGATAGATAGATAGATAGGCAAATTGAGAAATAAATAGATAGATATATTGAAAAATAGATAGATATATAAAGATTTAGATAGAGAGATAGATAGATAGATAGAAAATATACAGATACATAGATAAACACATAGATAAATAAATAAATAAATAAATAGATAGAGAGACAAATAAATAATTGGATAAATAGATAGATAGATCGAAAGATAGACAATTTTATATAAAGATAGACAAATATATAGATATATATACAGATAGATAGATATACATAAAATAGGTAGATAGATAGATAAATAGATAGATAGATAGATAGAGGAGTAGTTAAGTAGATAGATAGGTAGATAGGTAGATAAACAGATGCATGCATAGTTAAATAGGTTGACAGATTCACAATTTGATTAATAGATAGATAGATAGTAAGATTGCAAGATAAACCTATAGATAGATAGATAGACAGACAGATAGATATATATATAGATAGATAAAAGATGAATAGATAGAATTAGACAAATACAAAATTGATAGAAAAATAGATAGATATACACATAGATAGATGGATAGAAACATTGACTTATAGAATAATAGACTAATAGATATATAGATAGATAGACAGATTGTTAGATTGATAGATTGATAAATTGATAAAGAAACAAATAGATAAATAGATAGATAGAAAAATAGAGAGTTCAATAGAAAGACAGAAAGTTAAATAGACAAATAGAAAGATAGACTAATTGATAGTTAGATAGATAGACTCATATATAGATAAATAGAACAATAAACAAATAAATAGATTAACAAATAGAAAAATAGACAAAAATATTTATAGTGAAATAGAAAGATAGAAAGATAAATAGATAGATAGATTGATTGATTGATAAACTAATAGAAAAGAAACATTTAAAAAGTTAGATGAATAGAAAGATATATAGATATACAGATTTAAAGATAGACATTTAGAAAAATAGAAAGATAGATTAATTGATAGATTGACAAATATATAGTTAAACAAAATAGATAGATAAATACATAAATAGACAGAAAGATAGATAGACATATATATAAATAGATAAATAAATAGATATAAAGAAATATAGACAAATATATAGATAAACAAATCTACATATAAATAGTTTGATAATTACATAGATAGATAAATCGACATATAGACAAAAGAATAGAAATATTTATTGACAGATAAACTAATATATATATAGAGTTAAGGACCGATAGACTTATAAACAAAAAGGGACATAGTGAGTTAATAGATAGACATATAGAGAGTTTGATAGAAAGGTTGATATAATATAAA
>JAREIK010001641.1:228346-285386 GCA_029783825.1 Sapria himalayana | reverse complement strand
TTAGACATATAGATAGATATTTAAATAGAAAGATAGACAATTATATAGATATACAAATAAAGAGATAAACATATACATAGTTAGACAAATATATAGATAGACAGATCAATGGATAGACACATAGACTTATAGATTGATAGCCTAATAGACATGTAGATAGATAGAAAGATAGATAGACAGATAACTATATAGACAAATAGATAGACAGACAGATAGATAGATAGACAGATATATAGAAAGAAAGATAGATAGATAGAAAGATGGATAGATAGATATATAAATATATAGATAGATAGATAAATAAACAAATAGATAGATAGACATACAAATAGAGAGATATACATATTGATAAATTGATATATATATATATATATATATATATATATATATATATATTGATAGGTAGATTAACATAAAAATAGTTAAATAGTTAGACAGATACACAGATAGATAGTTACATAGATTGAAAGTTAGACATATAGACATATAGACAAATAGATTTGTTGATAGATAGATATCTATATTGATTCATAATATATAGATATAAAGATAGATTGATAGATATATTGAAAGATAAACATATAGACAAATAGACATATACACAATTTTATATATTGATAGAAAGATAAATAGACTTATAGATTGACAAACTCAAAGGTAGATAGAGAGATAAAGACATAGCCATATTTACAAATAGATAGAGGTACAATAGACAGGTAGACAGGTAGACAGAGAAATAGAGGGATGATATATAGGTAGACAAATAGATAGAGGGATGATAGATAGGTAGACAAATAGATACAATGATGATAGACAGGTAGAAAGAAAGATAGAAAATTAGATAGATAGATAGACAAATAGATATATAGACAATTAAATAGATAGACACAAAAACACATCTATAGATAGTCAGATAAATAAATAGACTGATCGAAAAATAGATAGTTAGATAGTTAAATAGAAAGATACATAGATAGATTGATACATAGATAGTTAGACAGTTAGATAAATACATAAATCTATAGATAGATAGATACAAAATTAGACATATAGAAAGATAGAAAAAAATACATATATAAAGATAGATACATCATCAGATAGACTAATGGACAAATAGTTATATAGAAAGATAGGTAAATAGGTAGATAGAAAGATATATAAATAGATAGATATATACATAGATAGAAAAATAGAAAGATAGATAGATAAATAAATAGACAGATTGACATATAAACTAATTTACTGATAGACTAATAGATAGTTGGATAGTTAGACAGATAAATAGATATATCGATATGCAAATAGAAAGTTAGAGAGATATATAGATAAATAGATATATAAATAAATAGATTGATTGAATTATAGAATGATAGGCTAATAGATATAAATATAGTTAGATAGTTAGTTAGATAGTTAGATTGAAAGATAGATAGTTACATAGATATATAGATAGACAAATAGACAGATAGATATATATTCAAATAGATTAATAGATAGATAGTCAGATAGACATATAGATAGATTGATAGATAAAAAAAGGTGAGATTGGAAAATAGGTATATAAATACATACATACATACATATATATACATATATAGATACATAAATAGATAGACACAAAAATATTTAGATTGATTGATAGATAAACAAATATATAGATAAATAGAGAAAAAATAGATTGATAGATAGACATATAAACATATAGATAAATAGATCAATAGATAAATTGATAGACAAATATATAGATAGACAGTTAAACACATTTATAGATAGATATATATATATATATTGATTCATAGATATAAAAATAAATAGATAAATATAGGCAGATAGATAGAAAAAGAGATAGATGGATACATATATAGACAATTAGATAGAAAAAGTGGAAAAGATAGATAGATAGACATATAGATAGATATACACATATAAACATAGTAGCAAAGAGATAGATAGACAAACAAACAAAATATATAGATAGATAGATAGATATATAGATATATAAATAAATAAATAGATAGATAGATACACAAACATAAGATATATAGATAGATATACAAATAGATAGATTAATATATAGACACATAAAAACAAAGAGATATAAATAGATAGATAGATATATATAGACATATAGACAAATAAACAAATAGATATATAAATAAACACTTAGCTTAACATACACAGGTAGTTAGAGAGATTGACAGAAGATAGATAAACTGATAGACTAATAGACACAATGATAGTTAAATAGTTAGACAAATAGACAAAAAGATAGATAAACATATAGACATATATATTGTTAGTTAGTTAGTTAGTGAATTAGATAGATAGAAAGATAAACAGATAAATAAATTGAAAGATTGACAAATTAATAAATATACAATTAAATACATAAATAGATAGACAAATAGAAAGTTAGACATATGGTTAGAAATATTGATAGAGACATATAAATAAAAAGATATACATATTGATGGATATAATATATATATATATATAGATATATTGACTTATAGACCAATAAATAGAAAGAAAGTTAGACATTTAGATGGATAGACATATAGAAAGATAGATACTTAGATAGTTACATATATTAATAGATTAACATATAGACATATAGACAAATAGATAGATAAATAGATAGACATATAGCAATATAGTTTGATAGATAGGTATACAAATAGATATATTGATAGATAGATAGACAAATAAATAGATAGATAGATAGATAGATAAATAGATAGATAGAAATAGAGAGAGAGAGAAAGATATATATATATATATATGCAGAAAAAAAGATATAAATATAGACATATAGAAATATAGATGAATAGATAAATTAATATATAGATAGAAAACACAAAGACTTATAAAATGATAAACATAAAGGCATATACAGAAATAAAGAGAGACATATTTTCAAATAGACTGATAGATAGATATATAGATAAACACATATATAGATAGATAAAAAGATCGATAGATAGATAGATATTAAGATAGATATTAAGATACACAAATAGATATATAGATAAATAGATAGATAGACATATAAACACATATAAAGAAAATCAAATAGATAGATAGACTTATAGACTGATAGAAAAATAGAAATTAGATAGTTAGATAGATAAATAAATAGACAGACAAATAGTTAGTTAGTTAGAGAATTAGATAGAGACACATAAATAGATATATAGATAGACAAATTGAAATATAGAAAGAAAGAAAGATAGACCTATAGAAAGATAGACAAATAGTTAGATAGATTGATTGATGAAAAGTTAAATAGATAGATAAATAGATAGACATATTAGTAAATTAACAGACAGATAAATAGATAGATAGATAGATAGATAGAAAGTAAAATATGTAGATAAATAAGGAGACATTTAAACTTATAAACTAATAGACTAATAAATAGTTGGATATGTAGACATATAAATAGAAAATTTTATATAGAAATAGATAGTTAGACAGATACATAGATAGATAGATAGATAGATAGATACAATGATTGATTGAATGATAGATTTATAGACTCATAGACATAAAGATGGTTAGACAGATAAATAGATAGAAAGATAGATAGTTACATAGATATATAGATTTAAACTTAGACATATATAAAAATAGATACAAAGATAGGTAGACATATAGAAATATAGATCATTATAAAAAAGATATGGAAATAGATATATATTCAGTTAGAGAGATCTTTATACATATAGATAGATTGATTGATAGACATAGATAGTCAAATAGATTACTAGATAGATAGTCAGATAAAAATATTGATTGATAGATAGATAAATAGTCATATAAAAAGATAGGTAGATATAGAGAGAGATATATAGATATATACACAAATATATAGATAAATAGATAAATAATAAAATATTTAGATAGATAGAAAGTTTGATATATAGAGAGATAGATATGTAGATAGATAGATAGATATATAGATAAACAAATAATAGATACATAGAGAGATAGATAGACAGACATATAGATAGATACACATAAAGACAGGCAGAATCATAGATAGATAGATATATTGATATACTGATAAATAGATAGATAGACAGATATATAGATTCAAAGATAGATATATAGTTAGATTTATAGATATACATATAGAAGGATAGACAGATAGGCAGATAAATAGATAGATAGATAGATAGATATATAGATATACAAATAGATAGATAAATAGAGAGGTAGATAGATAAATAGAAAGATAGATGGATAAACACATAAAAACATAGATAGATAAAAAAGAGAGACAAAAAAATAGAATCATACATAGATAGATATATTTATAGATAGATAGTTAGATAGATAAACAAATATAAGATGGATACATAAACAAATAAACAAATAGACATATAGAAAGGTAGATGATTATACTAATAGGCAACTAGATAGTTTGATAGATAGATAGATAGATATATAAATATATAGATATAAAATTTGTGAATTAGATAATTAGATAGATAGACGAATATACATATTGACATATAACTAGATTTTTAAATTGAAGATTGATAGATAGATAGATAGGCAAATATATAAGTCGACAAATAAATAGATATAAAAATATAGAGATATACAGATAGACACATAGTTAGACATATAGATATATAAATAGATAAATAGATTGAAATACAAACAGACAGACAGATAGATATTTAAATTAATAAGCAAATATATAGATAGGTAGATAGATAGATAGACAAATAAATAGGTAGACAGGTATACAGACAGATAGATAGAAAGTTAGACCAATAAATAGATAGATATAACTTTAGTTAGTTAGTAAATTAGATAGATAGAAATATAAATAAATAGATAGATTGATAAATTAACATATTGATAGATAGACAAATAGATACATAGATAAATAGACATAAAATACAAATAGAAAGTTAGATATATATATATAGATAATGAGATAGCCATATAGATAGTTATACAAATTGATAGATAGACAAATATATAAATAGACAGATAGATGGATGGATAGATTCATAGACTTATAGATTGATGAATTAATAGATAGATATAGAGATAGATAGATAGATAGATAGATAGATAAATTTGCATATAGATTGATAGACAAATAGATTGATAAATAAATAGATTAAAAAATAGATAGATACACAAATAGATAAATATATCTATAGATAAATATATAGATAGATAGACAAATAGACATATAGGTAGATATATTATTAGTTAGTTAGTGAATTAGACAGAAACAAAGATAAACACATATAGATTAATAGATTGACAGATTGATAGAGAGATAAATAGATACATAGACATATAGATAATTAGATAATTAGAAAGTTAGACATATATATAGATATAAAGATAATTAGACAAACATATAGATATTTTGACAAATAGATAGATAGAGAAATATATAGATAGATAGATTGATGGATAGATAGATAGATGGATATATAACTACATAGATATATAGACTTATAGATTGATAGACTAATGGAAAGATAAAGAAAAAGAGAGATAGAGAGATAGATAGATTGGTAGATAGATAAATAGACAAATAAATAGATAAATAGATTGATAGATAGACATATTGACAAATATACGATACACATATAGATTGAAAGACATATAAATAGATATATAGACAAATAGATAGATAAATAGATAGATATATAGTTAGATAGATAGATAGGTAGGTAGATCGATAGACAAATAGATACATAGATAGATATACAGATAGATAGACAAATAGATAGAAATATAGATACTCAAATAAATATAATAAAAGATAGATAGACATATAGAAAGATAAGTAGATAGACTGATAAATAGACAAATAGACAGAGAGATATATAAACAAATAGAAAGTTAAGTAGACATATATAAATATAGAGAGATAGATAGAAAGGTAGATGGAAAGATATATAAACAGTTAGATAAAAATATAGATAGAAATAGATAGACATATTGATATGCAGATAGACATACAATAAATATTCAAATAGAAAGTCAATTAAAAAGACTCGTATACAGACAAATAAATAAATAGGAAGACGAATAGTTAGACAGATATATGGATGGATAGATAGACAAATAGATAGATAAATAGATAGTTATATAGATAGATAGTAAGATGGATAGATAGATGCATAGATAGATAGATATATGAATAAATAAACAGTCATATAAATAGATAGATAGATAGATAGATATATATATATATATATATATGTAGATACATCGATTGATATATCGGCAGATAGATAGATAGATAGGTATATAGTTAGAATAATAGATTGATAGACATATTGATAATTAGAATAATAGATAGATTGATAGACATATTTTAAGACAAATTGATAGGTAGATTAATAGATAAATAGATAGAATGATTGATAGAAAGATAGATAGACAGATTGATAGACATACAGATAGATCGATAAATATATATATATAGATAGAAAGATAGATAGACAGATAGATAGATAAATAGGTAGAAGGATAGTTAGATAGCCATATAGATATGCAGATAGATAGATAGATAAACATATAGATGAAAAAAAAGATATATAGATAGATAAAAGATAGATAGATAGATAGATAGATAGATAGATAAATAAATAAATATATTGATAGATAAATAGATTAATAAATATATAGACAAATAGATAAATAGATATATAGAAAGATAGATCAATAGATAGATTGAAAGATAGAAAGAAAGATACAAATACAAACAAATAAGATAGGAAAATAGATAGACATATACATAGAAAGATATATAGACATATAGATAGATATAAAGACAGGTAGATAGAGAGATAAATAGACAAATAGATAGATATATAGAGAGATAGATAGACAAATAGATAGATATATATATATATATAGTTAGATGGAAAAACATTTAGATATAAAAAATATATTGATAGATATATAGATAGATTGATAGAAAGATATATAATCAGATAGATAAACAAATATATAGACAAATATATAGAGAGAAAGATAGATAGATAGACAAATAAATAGAAGGAGAAATATATAGAGAGACAGATAGATTAATAGATAGATAAAGATATAGATAGATTAATTGATTGAATGTTAGAAACATAGACATATTAAGATAGATAGATAGATAGTTAGTTAGTTAGACAAATAGATGTACAAATAGATAGATAGATTTATAGATAGTTACTTAGATAGATAGATAAACAAATAGATTGTTAGTAAGATAGATAAAAAAATAGATAGATTGACAGATAAATAGACAGACAGATAGATAGATAAATAGATAGACATATAGATAGTAAAATAGTCAGACAAAAAGAAAGACAGAGAGATAGACAGATTGTTTGATTGATTGATAGTTAAATAGACAAATAGACACATATATAGATACATTAATAGATAGATAGTTAGATAGAAAGATAGAAAGAGAGAAAGATAGACAGATAAATAGACAAATATATAGATCGATAGATAGACATATAAATAGATGGTAAGATAGACAGATAGATAAATATATAAATTGATAGAAAGATATATAGAAATATTGATTGATAGAATGAAAAATAGCGAGATAGATAGTCTGGTTGATAGATTGATTGATTGATACATTTATAGATAGATTGATAAATAGATTGATAGATAATTTGATAGATAGATTAATAGATATATTAAGAGACAGAAAAATTGATAAATAGATATATAGATAGATATATAGATACTCAAATAGATAGAAAGATAGATAGAAAAATATATAGATACATAGACAGATAGACACATAGATAGTCTCATAGATAGATATATAGATAGACAAATTAAAATGCAAATAGATAGATATATAGAAATATAGTTAAAAAGTTAGATATCAATACAAATTTTTAGATAGATAGATACACAAATAGATAGATAGATAGACAGATATACATATAGATAGACATAAAAATAAACATATAGATAGATAAACATAAAAATAAATACATGCCTTTAATGTTTATTATAAAATTAACAATGTTTGAAATGTATTTATTAATTACAAAAAAAAAACATTATAATGTATTAAATTTAAAATAAAATTTAAAAATAATTATTTAAAAAAACAAATTCATATATTTATATGGTCATTTATATATTTTGAATAAAATAAAAAAAATAATTACTTGTAGAAAAATATACTCATGTATTTATATGATAATCTATTTTGTTTGAACATAATTAAAGAAATAATTGATTTTTTACAAAACATTAAAGGCATGTATTTATATGTACTACATTATATTTGTTTAATTTTAAAAGTTTCTAAAAATTTGTTAAACAAAATAAATAATAGTTAAAAATTTATCATAGACATTAATTTTTTAATAAAAAAAATATATAGAAAAACAAAAACAAAATTATTTATTTATGAACTATATTTTCATTTTTAACATAATTGTAAAAACAAAATAATTTACAAATATGCCAACTTCATTTATTAATATGAGTATAATGATAGTTATTTTAATATAAATATTAAAAAAACAACTATTTGAATAAAATAGAAGCTCATATATATAATTCATAATTTTATTTTATGCATTAATATGCTTCACACACACAAATATTTGTTTTAAATATAATGAATTTACAATATTTTATAAATTGTGTTCAACATATAATATTTTATCTTAATTAAATTTTCAAAATCAAAAAATTTTAAATACATTTACACACATACACACACACACAAATATATATATATAATAGTTTCATGTGTAACTTTAAAAATACATTTGTATATAGGTATATGTGTGTGTTTGTGTGGGTGTATAGTAGTATATGCATGCATACAAGTATATACACACTACTTTGAAAATGTAGATACATGCGTGAATATATAACAAAGTACAAAAATGTGTTTGCTGATATTTAATGTATAGTAATGTATATGGATGTATAAATGTGTGTGTGTGTGTGTGTGTGGGGTAGTGTATATGCACATATATATTTATGTATATATATGTAAATATCAACATTAATTTTGAGAAGAGAAATACATGAGCACATAAATATTAACATGTTCCACAAATTCATAAGAGTAGGAGCAAAAAGTGACATTATTGCAAGATACTACTAATCTTCCATCTATAACACTTTGCCTCAAAATTTGATCAGAGTACTACTTGCAATGATAAGGTTCATTCAATACTACATACCATGGAATTATATTTTTATTCATTATTATAATTTGTTCAAATAAAAAAATCTATATAATATCTTCTTCAACAACTCTTCTATCTTATTTTTTTAGTTTGATAAGCTATTTTCAATGTTGATTATATGTACATTTTCTATCTAATATAGCTAGTTCAAACTATTATAATAGTAAAATCCATCAAATCAATCTATGGCTGACATCTTTCTTTTTTATGAGATATTTGATTATAGAATATTTAGTATATACTATGATTTTGATTCCTAATAAATATGATATTAATTTGCCAAAAGAAAAGATTGTTGATACAAGTTCTTTCTCTATAGTGGTGTAATTCAATTGTGAATTTAAGAGTGTGTTGTTATAATAGTATATGATAACTATTTCATAAATATTTGTATAAATATATAAAACTTTCATAATTTATATTTAACTATATTTATAACTATGTAAACTATTTTTATGACTATATTAATAACTATATATAACTATTTATTTAAAAATATAAAATTTGATAACTATATGAGTAATTCTATATAACTATATTTGTAACAAAATATATCATATGTATAATAATATATAACTATATTTAATTGTATTTTACTAAATGTATAACTATAAAAATGTTATATATAACTATATATTTTAACTATATACATATTTATACTTATATGTGTATAACTATATATAAATATTTGTATAACTATGTAACACTCTATATAATTAAATATAACTATATTTGTAACTATGTATACATATATATATTCATATAATTAATTCTATATATTTGTTTATAATGTTGTATACATTTATGTATTACTACTTATAACTACTTGTATGAATATATCTATATATAATTATATGTAAACTATATATAACTCTATTTTTGATTATATATACTATAGGTATAAAAACATATAGAGGTTGACCTCCCTCTCTAGTGACCATCTCTTGAGATCTTTTGATTATGTTTCTTTTTCTCATTAGATCTGTTTACTACCATACGACAAAGGGATTTAGATTTAGTGGAAGAAATGGGGTTTACGTTCACAAAGTTGTTTAGCAGGCTGTTTGCCAATAAGGAGATGAGGATTTTGATGCTAGGTCTTGATGCTGACGATAAGACAACAATTCTATATAAGTTGAAGCTTGTTGAAATTGTCACCACAATTCCTACTATTTTGTTCAATGTAAAGACTATCGAATACAAAAACATCAATTTCACTCTGTGGGATGTTGGGGGTCAAGACATGATTCATCCTTTCTGGAGGCATTACATCCAAAATACCTAAGGTCTTCTATTTGTGGTGGACAACAATGTCAGAGATCAAGTTATTGAAGCTAGAGATGAGTTGCATAGGATGCTAAATGAGCAAAAGCTTCGAGATAAAGTTTTGCTGGTGTTTTCTAATAAGCAAGATCTTCCCAATATGATTAATGCAGCTGAAATTTCTGACTACCTAGGACTTCACTTTTTCGCCAACACCATTTGCACATTTAGAGCACCTGTGCTACCTTTGGTGAGGGGCTCCACAAGGGTCTTAATTGTCTTTCCAATTATATTCCCAGCAAGTCATAAACAATTTTTGCATGATGAGACACACATTGTTGACATATCTAGATGTGGATCTAATCTTTGCCTATTTTGTTTGAGTTATGTTCTGTTATGTGGATGTCATCATGTGTTTCTAGGGGGATTCAAATTGTATTTATATTTATAAATTGCATGCCTGAAATACAAGACCACATTTACTTTGTTCTGATCTGTTGTAATCCGAACTTGTTTGTTTTCTGTTTTGTGTCTTTTTGCCATTGGATCGCAAAGGTATAAAACATATAACTATAAATAATTGTCTTTGACTATATGTATAACTATAAAATATTATACATAACTATAATTAAAAATATAATTAACAACATATATTTAATATATATTTTTATATATTAGTATATAAAAATGTATTTTACCATTTATATACCTATAGATAACTATATGTATACATATATCAAATTATATAAAAAATATATATATAACTACATGTACAAATATAAGAATAACTATGTGTAACTATATGTTTAACAACATGTAACTATATTTATAATTACATGTATAATAACATATAACAATATGGCTAACAATATGTGTATGCCTATATATGTATATTCGTATAACTATATAACAATCTATGTAATTAAATATAACTATATTTGTAACTATGTATACATATATGTAAATCTATATATTTATTCATTACTTTATATATTTATGTATAACTATTTGTATGAATATAGCTATATATACTATATATATAATAATATATAACTATAAATAATTGTATCTTTTTATATGTATAACTATAAAAGCTTTATACATAACTATATTTAAATATATAATTTACCACTTATATTTAATATACATTTGTATATATTTGTATATAAAAATGTATTTTACTATATCTATACCTTTACATAACTATATGTATAAATATATAAAATTATATTAAAATGTATTTATACCTACATGTATAAATCTAAGTATAACAATATGTGTAACTATATATATAACCACATGTAACTATATTTATTATTTCATTTATAACAACATACGACAATATGTTTAACTATATGTGTATCACTATATATGAATATTTGCATAACTATATAATACTTTATATGATTAAATATAACTATATTTATAAATATGTATACATATATAAAATTATATAAAAAATATATACCTATATGTATAAATATAAGTATAACTATATGTGTAACTATATGTATAACCACATGTAACAATATTTATAATTACATGTATAATAACATATAACATTATGTTTAACTATATGTGTATAAATATATATAAATATTTGTATAACTATATATAAATATTTGAATAACTATATATAATAATATATAATTAAATATAAATATATTTGTAACAATGTATACATATATGTAAATCTATATATTTATTTATAACTTTATATATTTATGTATAACTATTTGTATGAATATATCTATATATAACTAAACTATATATATTATATGTATAATAACATATAACTATAATTAATTATATCTTACTATATGTATAATTACAAAAACTTTATACATAACTATATTTAAAAATATAATTAACAACATATTTTTAATATACATTTTTATATATTAATATAAAAAATGTATTTTAGTATATCTATACCTATACATAACTATATGTATTTATATATGTAATTATATGAAAAAATATATATACATACATGTATAAATATAAGTTTAACTATATGTGTAAATATATGTATAATCAAATGTAACTATATTTATATTTATATGTATAAAAACATACAACATAATATTTAATTATATGTGTATAACTATGTATAAATATTTGTATAACTATAACAAATTCTATATAAATAAATATAACTTTATTTTTTATTATGTACACATATATGTATAGATATATGTAAATCTATATAATTGTTTATAACTTTGTATACATTTATGTATATCTACTTATAACTACTTGTATGCATATATCTATATATAACTATTTGTTTAACTATGTGTAACTATTTATAACTACATTTACTATATGTATACCATCATATAATTATATATGGGATAATACTAATTTGTTACACTAACTTGAAATTAAATGACAAAAGATATAATATCAAAAATATGTAAGCACATAGCATGAGAGTGTCCATTGGTCAGGCTCATATATGGTATAATACAAATAAGGGTCATACCCTTTCATAATCTCAGCCCTTGGGCCTCAGGCTCATATATGAACTTATGTATGACAAAAGATGTAATATTTGATAGGTATATCAGAAGAATTTTTTTTTCTTTTATGTAATTCCTCATTCTAACACTGTATTCTCTGTGTCTCTCTCTCCCTCTAATTCTTTCCATGTCACTCTCTTCCTCTTTTTCTTTCTGTGTCACACACACACACACACACTCACTCTTGTTATTTTCTTTCTCGTTCTCCTTTCTTGCTTGTTCTCTCTCCCTCTCTCTCTCCCTCTCTCTCTCTCCCTTTCACCATTTCTCTCCCCCTCTCCCCTTTTCTTTCTCTCTCCCTCTCCCTCTCCCCTTTCTCTCTCTATCTTTCTCTCTCATTCTCCCCTTCTCTCATTTTCTCTACCTCTCTCTCTCTCTCTCTCTCTCCCTTCCTCCATTTCTTTCCCCCTCTCCCCTTTCTCTCTCTTCCTCTCTCTCTCCTCTTTCTCTCTCTCTCTTCCTATCTCTCCATCTCTCTCTCTCTTCCTATCTCTCCATCTCTCTCTCTCCCTCTCTTTCTCTCTTCCTCTCTCTCCCTCTCTCTCCCTTTCTTCATTTATTTCCCCCTCTCCCCTTTCTCTCTCTTCCTCTCCATTTCCCCTTTCTCTCTCTCTCTCTCTCCCCATCTCTCCATTTCTCCGCCCCTCTCTCCCCCACCTTCTCTCTCTTCCTCTCCCTTCCCCTCTCTCCCTCTCTCTCCCTTTCTCCATTTCATTCCCCCTCTCCCCTTTCTCTCTCTTCCTCTCCCTTTCCCCTTTCTCTCTCTCTCTCTCTCCCCATCTCTCCATTTCTCTGCCCCTCTCTCTCCCCCACCTTCTCTCTCTCTCTCCCTTCCCCCTTCAAACTTTAAATGTCTTTCTTTTTTGCTTTCCTTTCTTGTGTATTTTTGTATTTTGCTCCCTTTATCTAGTATTACCATGATATCTATTAAACTTTATTGTGCTAAAAATTGCTTTATTTATTCATGTAGAATCTGCAAACACATTCCCTTGATATTCATGATATTTAAATTTTAAATATTCACCTGCACGTAATTTTATTTAATTATTAGTATATTTTGAAGTAATAGAATGATTAAATCAAAATAATGATTAATCATTTTTTTTGTAAATAAAATAGGGGAAAATTAGTTCAAATCGTCAGTGGATGTACAGAAGGTTTATGAATGGAATTTTGAATAATGATTTTTTGATTAGGCATGAAACTTTCATCAATTTTATATGTGGTCAATCGAGATTGATGGATGGAGAAAAAATTAAGTGTCCATGTAATCATCAATAGTGTCAGAATATCCCTTTTCATGATACAAACACTTTAAGATACCATTTGGCTAAATATGGCTTTGTGCCAAATTATGGATTTATCATGGGGAAAGTACAATGACTCTGAACATTGACCAAAATGAGTGGACTGAATCATTTGCTAGTGGTGAAGAATCATCATACACATACCATAGAATGATCACGGAAGCTGCTGGTACTGACTTTAAAATGAATTATGTGGAAGACCCACCTAATCCTGAAGCTCAGAAATATTATGAAATGCTTAAAGCTACAAATAAAAAGTTGTGGCTTAGTTGTAAAAAACATTCATAATTGTAACTTTTGGCTCAACTTATGAGCATTAAGTCAGAAAATCATTTGTATGAGAAATTATTTGATCTGGAGACAGAACTGATGAAGGAGATTATTCTGGATAATAATTTGATCACTAAAAACTTTTACAACACTAAGAAGTTACTACGTGGAATGGTTCTACCAGTGGAAAAAATTGATCGTTTTTCAATCAATGTACTTTATATTGGGGTGGTGATAGTGATTTAATTAGCTAAGTTTTGTGATCATCTTTGATTTAAGAAGCTACCTCATGTTGTAGATACGTGACAGAAATTGAAAGTTTCATTTAAGAAGATGTATTATTTTCCATTAATTCCTTGATTACAGAGACTATATGTATTGAATGCTATAGAAAATGATTCTTTGGACAAACTATCTATCTTCAAGCACCCTGGAAGAGCATTTGGAAGAGAAATGAAAAGATGCATGACAGATGTAGAGTACAAAGCAACCTAGAGTTATGTTTTACTTAAATGTGAGGAGGTTGCATCATATATTGAGTAATATACATAAAATGGTTGCAGGTTTAATTATAATTTAATTGTATCTTTAATAGGAATTATTTAAAATTGATATACATAATTCTCTCTCTTTTTATATTTGTGCAGTATTTATGTTGGGCAGTTAAAATATAGGCAACCAGTAATTTCCAACAATGATGTTAATTATATGCTAGAAACTGAATTTGTGAATTGGTTCAAAAAATATGTGAGATTTATTAAATTTTAAATTTTTGAATTATTTAATTTATTAGTATCTTTTATTTGTTTATATCTTTTTTTTTTACTTTATGTCATAGACAATTGATCCTTAAAATGAAGATTCAAATATTTTTATTTAGAATCTAAGTAAATGGCCAAGTAGATATGTGACAACCTATCCTGGGCATTTTGTTAATGGATATATATTTCATACAATTGGGCACGATTCTTCTAAAATAATAATGAATAGTGTATTAAAGACTCATGTTATAGTGCACATGAAATTGATTATTATGGTCAACTCAAAGAAGTTTTTGAGTTGGAGTATCCTAGACTCAAAAATAATAGGATTGTATTATTAAAGTGTGTGTGGTTTGATTCTACATGAAATGTGGGCAGAAAGATTCATTCAGATTATAAGCTAGTGGATGTTAACCATAAATGCAGATAAAATCAATATGAGCTATTTATTATGGCAGTTCAAGCATCTCAAGTATATTATTATACATATCCGAGTTTATCTCATGATAAGAGTGATTCATAAAAGATTTACAAAATCAAAACTCGATCAAATTTTGAAGTAGCAACATCTCAACAAAGAAGTGTAAACTTAGATATTGCACTCACATTCTAGGAAGATGACATAAATTATATTGAGCCTATGATGTAGATGAAGATCCAAAAAATTTATGTGACTCAAATGGTATCCTAATAGAAATTGAAGATGATGAATTTCTATCTGAAGATGAGTTCGAACTTCTATCAGAATCAGATGAAATATGAGAAGATCCATTGAAGGATGATAGTGATGCTGATAATTAAATTGTTATAATTTTATTATAATATTAAACTATCAAAGACTTTCTATATTTTGTTGAAATCTATTGGTGAGTTTTATTCGAAGATACATGCTTGTTTATCATATCTCTATTATTTGTTCTATATTTTATTTTGTACAGCAGATGGTTCCTAAAGGACGTGGCGGTGGTGGATGTGGACGTGGACTGAGAAATGAACCAAATTCATCTAGTATGTTACATCATGTTACAAAATCAGTACCATCTCATACCCACCATATCTAGACTTCAACATCACAATCACCATCTTCATTTCTATCACCATCACCATCATTGAGACCTCTATTATCACAATTATCAGATATAAGCCCACCAACCATTATGCTTCTTACACTCTTTTGATCTATCTATATCTTCTACACCACATTTTACACTGATAGTTCTCTCATTTACAAAACCAACGACATCATCAAATGATGTGCCTTCCTTTTCAGTCAATGCAAAATTTAGTAATTGAGATTATGGATGGGAGTAAAAGAAATATGTAAATATGACTTGAAAAAAAAAATTGATGTTACTATCAGTGGTGTTTTTTATATTGTTATGATTTTCTTATTTTCAATGTTATTTATTTATTTGTACAGTTTTATTCCATCTCACAAGTGTTCAACTATAATTACAAAGTCTTTCAAAAAAAATAGCTGATTCTAAAGCATTCTCCTGGAAGAAAGTTTCTAAATCTACAAAAGTGTCTTATTTTAATAACTTTCAGGTAAATATAACAAAACAAAAGTATTAAAAAATAATTATCTAATTACTTAACTATTATGTTGGTTATTATTCAAGTAGTAAATAATTATGTTTTTATTGTTAATATACTTTTTTTGTGATTTTTCTACATATAGAATCAGTGAACATGGGCACCCAAATTTGATGGAAAGATAAAGTCATTATTGGTGATCATAATTGCTCAATGAAATTCTGATTTTATCCATAAATTGAAGAATATGAAAGAAATGCCTATTTTTATATCTGAGGACGACTGGCCCGAGTGGCTTAAGTATTGGGAGTAACCAGATGTGAAGAAAAAATCAGATATTGCTAGCAAAAATCGATGAAATGAGGTAGCTGGACTAGGTACAAGGATTTGTCGACACATAGGAGGGTCAAAGTCAAGTATTGAGCATGCTCAAGATTTGGTATAATTTTAAAATTTTAATAATTTATATATTTATTGGTTGTCCTAATAGTCCAATAAATCAAATCTCTGCGTGGTTTTATTAATTTTGTTAAATTTTTTGATCCTTTGTTTTTTAAGACAATAAAAACATATTCTAGCTGGAGAATTGGGTCGATATCCCAATTTTTATGAGATTTTTAGGAAGATGCATGTGAAGACAGTGGATGGTCAGTTTGTTGACAATAAATCTTAGATGATTGCTATAAGAATTTATTATATTAATAAAATTTTATAATACTACAATACATTTTGAAAATTATTTGGAATGCAAAATATTTATTTTATTTTATGTATATCTAGAATAGTATTTTTCTCTATTTTATCTCAAGAACTAATGGAGGAACATATGATAGTTGCTCATCAACACGTTGAGTGTTACATGGATCTTCAACCAATTGACTATGATCCTATTTATTTGAAAACCATAAAAGGTCGTAAGAAGTAGTGAGTGTACGACATCGACTTGAAGAAAGTGAAATTTTGTTGTAGCAGTCATACTTTTAATTCATCTATCTTAGCAATGGTGGATGAGGTGGTTGAAAAACAAGCAATGGAAACAAATCAATGTATTATAGTTATGGAGATCAAAATGAAAAAGAAGGATGAGCAGATATCTCATTTGAAGAAAAAATATATGAAATTAAAGAATAGAAGGATGTGTAGTATATTAATTTGAAGGAAGAAATGAAAGAAATGAAAGAAGATGAGGAGAAGCAGATTACTTATTTGATGGAAGAAATGTAAGAAATTAAAGAAATGAATAATGAGATGAAAGAAATTAAGAAAGTAATGCAATAATAGATGTCCTATATAGAGCCATAGTTAGTGGCATTGACGTAATAGATAGCATTTCTAGATCCAGCTCCGAAACCTAGCAGGAGAGGCTAGCAAAAATTCCCTACTAATTATGAGGATGATTTCATATGAGAATTATTTCTAAACTGTTATTGATTTATATCAATGTGTAGCAAAACATGATGAGATTTTTTTGCAGGTTTTAATTTTTCTATTCTGGTTTTGTTCTTTGCTTTGCCAATTAATCTAATAATGAATCTTTGCATGAAAATTATGTGAGACAAACGAAAAAATTCTGATTCAAAGCAATCATATATTGCCATTGTCCTTCCAATGCATGTGTCCCATATTTACCAATTTCAGCTTGATCAAAAGGAGGCTTAGCTTCTGTTATCTTCATTATTCCTAAAACATTTTATTTTTGCACTTTCTTTCTCTCTAAACATCATTGTTGGACAACTTTTAGATTTTTGTTGAAGCTGTATGACTATCAAAATTGTGTTTGTTCATGTCTATAATAACTATTTTTATATATCTGTGAATATGTTTGTGTGTCTCCAAATTTTTTGGGTAGAGTTTTAGCCTATTATAGGTATGTAAAAGCCTTGGTTGGTCCTCCATGGTACTGGGAACAACACATTAGCTTCTGAAGCTGTGAGATGAACCAAAAAAATTAATTCCATGCAAATACAGGTTTGTCTTAACACTCTTATTTTGGGCAGATATGCATCGTTGCAGTTCAGTTCTGTGACTACTTGTTATCAGTTATTGGTTTGTAACTATAGTATGTTATGCTCCATGTGTAGGTGTAACAATGTTCTCTATTTGCATGGAGTACCAGAGGAAAAAGAACTAGAAATGCTGACCATGCCTGATAGACCTATATGCGTGTTTTTTAAAGTCCTATATTATTTTCTTCTGTTATCTTTGATGGTATGTGTATTTGCATGAAAGTACAAGTGTGTGTGTCATCTAAGGCTATGTGATTATATATACGTACATATCATACTACAATATGTACGTACATATATACTTGGTATAAACGTATGTATATACTAAGTATATATCTACGCATATACTGAGTATATAAGTATGTATATACAGAGTATATATGTTCGTATATAGTGAGTATATTTGTACATATATATTCAGTATATATATTCGTATATATTGAGTATATTTGTACATATATACTCAATATATATGTTCATATATACTATAGTATATAAGTATGTATATACTCGGTATATACATACTTTATACTATAGTATGTACATACGTATATACTTGGTATATACGTACTTTTATACTGTAGTATATACATACGTATATACTTGGTATATGCGTACTTTTATACTGTAGTATATACATATGTATATACCGAGTATATACATAAGTGAGTGCATATATTTATTTGTAGACATGTATATATTGTCATACGTACACACCCATTTACACACAGACACTTTTAAATATATAATTTCTCAAGCTGGTCTATTCATCATCGTGCTTTGCTCACTGATGTAGGTAATAAAAGCCATGGATATTAGACTTTTCCTAAAGATGCGAGATGATGATATTTCTGGTCCTGGCTAGCCAGGAAGCAAGAAGTTGGTCTTAAAAATCTTAGTAATTGTATTAATATGCAATTATCACATGGTAAGAAGCAAACGTATGAGTAAATAAGTTTTTTTGCTCTAGGTTCTGCAATAATTGGTTCTAATTGTACTAAGTCTTAGAATGATGATGATGATGATGATGCTCATGTAGTGTCGTGTAATTTTGGTCTAGGAGGAATATCGAGTCCTATTTTGGGAGAAGTAGCTCACCGCCTCATCAAAAACTCGCTCAATCTCAAGTTCATCAGTCAAGCATCATCACCCGCCCTACTTTTATTATCAGCAATGGCAGTCAAGCGACAGTAGTGGCGGTACCGGCGACAACGACGGTAGCGGCGGCAGCAGTAGTGGCAGTGGCAATGGCAGTGGCAGTGGCAACGACAGCATCAACAGTAGCAATAACAACAAATGCAGTATATACGTACGTATAATATAATAGTATTTTATGTACATATATATTGAGTATATATGTACCCAGTATATATGTACACATAATACTACAGTTTATATGTACCTATACTGCAATAATATATGTACCAGTGAAATGCTAGTATATATGTACATATATACTGTAGTATTATATATTTATCAAAACATAGCTTTTATTTATTTATTTTGCTTTGATTGAGTGGTTTAAATTTTCTTACAGATATGGTACATTATTCCACATATGACTCTTGTATAAGTGAAGGGATTTTTTACTAGACATGACGCACCGTGACTCAGATAGCTTTTTCACAGTAGAAAGTTGGTGACCGAATGAACATACGGAGAGAAAATAATGTTAATGCATAGATAGATTATACTATATGTACTGTCTGTAGATACATTGATGAATAAGATGTAATAAGATTTTGTTATTTTTTTTGTTTTAATTATGCAAAATATTATATTATAATAAGTTATTAAATGATTTTTTTAAAATTATAAATTATCATTTATAGTTTCTATTTTTATTCAATTTTAAATAAAAATATTAAATTATTTAATTAAAAAATTTTAAAATAAATCAAATTTTGAAAATAGTTTTATAATTAAAATAGCTAGGGACAATAACCTTACTCAATTAGCAAGGGAAAAATCCCTTGCTAAATTAGCTTGAGAATTTTTCCTAGCTAATTTAGTTAGGGATAACTTTATTTTAGCAAGTGATTTTTACCGTCGCTAAATTTATTTTGCTAGGGACTTTTTTCGTCTCTAATATTTAGCAACGAGCACTTTATTTAGGGAAAGCTTTCGTCATTATATCTTTTTAGCGATGGAAACTCTCATTTAGCTTTCTAATTTAGCTAGGAAAATTATTTTTTTTAGCTAGGGAATTTTCCATCGCTAAATTATTAACTAGGGGCACTTTTCCTCGCTAAATTTTAGTGAATAACACTTTAAATTGGGAACAGTTCCATCGTTAATCCATCGATATGTTCGGTTTGGCGATGGAAAATACCCATTTAGCTAGGAAATTATCCCTAGTTATATGGGATTTTCTTGTAGAGTTTATATATATGTAACATTTATATAAATATTTAAAACACAACATTATAGCAGAGTCATAAGTAAGGCATGGAAGAAGATGAGCTCTGATTATTTCCATTCAAGTGAAAAAGGAATCATAGACGATAAGATTAACCAGTTAATGCAGTGCAAGCCATTGAGTGGAACAAAAGGTATTTTTTTTGTTGCTTCTTTATGCGTATCCAGTTGTAGCATAAATCACGCTAAAATTTGTTTCAGATTTGTTAAGTTGGGGTTGGCATTTCATATCTGGTGGGGTTATGTTGGTTTGGTGATCATGAATAAGACTAGGCAAAAATATGCATGACGAATGATGTTTCTTTTTAGTTTTCTTAGTTAAATTATGAGTCCTTATTAGTAAGACTTATCGTTTGCATAACTAAAAGGCTTGAATATGATGTTTTGGCCCATCATAGAGTCAGCAGAAAATAACAGCAAAGACCCTAGTGTTAGCTGCTATTTTTTGTGGCACCACTATTAGTGTCACCATTACCACCTTTCTTCTACTGACTCCCTTCTTAGTCAGACAGTTCCGCTACCCTCTTGATCACTATAATTCTACCAGCACCTATGCATCATAGTTTGTGTTTATGAAGGAAGGCATCCATAGTTTTTTTCCATTTTTAGGTGATAATATTTGAAGCTATTGCTATATTTGTAGCAGATATGATGACATTTTTTAGTAATTGTTGCAGTTCACTTTTTCATAAAGTTGTGCATGATGAAGATCCTCCTCAGTTGGTTAAAGTATTATGTGATAAACTCAACTGGTGTAGAAGGGTACAACTCTTCCACTTATATGATTTGCTTTCATGATTAGGGTGATACAATCAACTAAGAATGATGAAATCCTAAGAAAAGATTGCTAGTAATTGTGAATGAAATTTATCACTAAACCTTTAATGTTCGAGCCATCATGTTCCTGATCCGCCATTATCATGAGATGACCATATTTTTTGATTTGACACTATCATACTGCTTATGCTATTGCAGCCCAAGAATCTTCTTGATGTTTTCAATTTTTTGTATCTTAACTTAGACATCAAATGGCCATCCTTTGCATCAACATCAATCACTTCTTCGGAATGAATTGAGGTTAGAAACATAGAATTCGCCTGCCCTGCAGGCGAATTCATAAAGATATACCTAATTGATGGAATCAATAATGGGTAACCTTGTCGGACTGGAAGCCAAAATATTTCATGAGCTCTATATTTTATAGAAATTGAATTTTTTTTAGTATTTTCTGATCCTTATTGTTCAAAACTAAAATGCATCATGAGTATCAAATATGATGTTTGATTCTAGTGTTGTGCAAGTTAAATAAACTAAAAGATTTTCATCTGAGTAATGTTGATTTCTTCATCCAGATTATGTACGGGTTAGTTCTGAAGCTGATGTACGAGAAGACCAAATACAGGCTCCATTCTCATGATGTGCCATATGGCTCCGGTAGTGGTCATCAATTTGTTACTGGATTCTCTCTTGGTGATGATTCCAATAGCTATTGGGTAATTATTTTATTTCTTCCATGTTCTAAAATAGTCTGTTGGAAATTCAATATTTGTTTTATGGATAAAATCTTGCACAATGATTGGTAAATGCTATATATGTGATGGTAAACTACATAATTCTCTGAATCAGAATTCTTCATGCATATTGGTAAATGCTATATAAGTGATGGTCAAATATATAATTTTGCTAAATTAATAAATTTCCAACCTTTGTACCATTTAAGTTTGAATTGATGTATTTGTAGAAAATTAAAGAAGTGAATGATAAGATGAAAAAAATGAAGAATGCAATACAATAGGATATGACCTATATGGAGTCAAAGTTAGTAGCCTTGACAAGATAGATAGCAGACAGAGTTCCAGCAGAGTATCCACACATGAGAACCTATCACAAATGCATCAAATGATGAGGATGATGATTTAGTTTAAAATAATTATATACATATGTTATATTTTTGTTTTAACTATATAACTATTGTATCAGAATAGTTTATTAACTGCTTTTTTTGTTAATTTAAATAATGTTTATAGTATATGTTTTAATTCAATTTAATATAAAAATTAAAAAATATGTAATTAAATATTTTGTAAATAATAAAATTGTGAAAATAGCTTTGGAATTAAAATTGGAAGGGAATTTTCCATGGTTAATTTAGCTAGAGAATTTTCTGTACATTTTCAATTGAAAAATATTAATTACTATTCTTAATTACAATCAAAAAAAGCAAGGGAAAAATTAAAATTAGCTATGGAATTTCTGTCATTAAAAATTTGCTAGGGATTTTTCTAGTTAATTTTTAATGAAAAGCACTTTAGATTGTGATAAATTTTCATCAATAATTTGTCGTTATTCTGTTTTAGCGATGAGAAAATCCCATATAGATGGATTGATAGATCAAAAGATATTTACATAGTTAGATAGATAGATAGATAGATTGATTGATTGATAGAAAGATATATAGATATATAGATAACCAAATAGATAGACATATAGATAGAAAGATATATCGATAGATAGATAGATAGATAAATACAAGTAGATATACTGATAGACAAATAGATGGATAGATAGATAGATTAATAGATAGATTGATAGGTAGATTGATAAAAATATTAATAAACAAAATGATTGACATATAGATAGACATATTGATAAATAGTTAGGTAGATAGTTAGATAGAGAGAGAGATAGACAAATAGATACACATATAGATAGACAAAGAGATAGACAGATAGATAATCATATAAATAGATAGATAAATAGACAAATAGATAGAAAGAGAGATAGATATATAGATAGAGAGACAGAAAGATAGATAGAGAGATAGATATATAGACAGATTTATAGACAGATCGATACACCGAGTGATGGATAGATTGATAGATAGATTGAAAGTTAGATTGATAAATAGAAAGATAAACATATTCATAGATAGATGGTAGACTTATAGATAGAAAGATAGATAGATTATTTGATAGATAGATAGATAGACTCAATAATAGGAATATTGATATAAAGATTGATAGATTTATAGATAGACACAATGATAGGTATATTGATATAAAGATTGATAGATTTATAGATAGATTGATAGAGAGATTGATTGATTGATAGAGGTAGATAGTTTGATATATATATATATATATAGAAAGAAAGATAGTTAGATAGATAGATAGACAGACAGACAGATAGATATATGGATAGATAGACAGACAGACAGATAGATAAGTAGGTATGTAGGTAGGTAGACAGATAGAAAAACATATAAATAGGCATATAAATATATATTAGATAAAAAAATAGATAGACAGATAGATATATAAATATATTGATATATTGATATATAGATAGACAAATTGAAACATAGAAAGATAGCTAGATAGATCAACATATAGATAGACCGATAGATTGCCAGATAGATAAATAGATAGACATATAGATGGACAGATAGATAGTTAGATATTTACACAGATAGATAGATAAACAAATATATCGACAAATATATAGATAGATTGATAAACATATAGCTATATAGATATATAGATAGATACATAGACAGATAGATAGATAAATTGATAGATAGAAAAAATGATTGATAGTTAGATAGATTGATAGATAGACATATTGATAGATTGATTGATATACAGATTGATAGGCAGATAGATAGTTGATAGATAGATAGATTAATCGAAAGATAGAAACACATAGATAGATAGATAAATATACAAATAAATAAAGAGATAGATAGACAGATAGATACTGAGATTGATAGATAGACAAATAGAAAGAAATATAGAAAGAAATATAGAAAGAAAAAGATAGATAGATAGATAGATAGACATATAGATAGACAAATAGATTGGTAGATAGATAGATAGGTCGATAGATAGATAGATAGATAGATAGAAATATATATATACATATAGAGAGATAGTGCGATAGACAGATAGCGTGACAAATAGATAGATTGATAGATAGACAAACAGAGAGACAAATAGATAGATAGATAAATATATAGATAGATAGATAAATAGATATATAGAAAGATAGACAGATAGATAGAGAAATAGATAGATAGATTGATTGATTGATCAATAGATAGATATACAAATAGATATATATATATATATAGATTGATTGATTGATTGATAAATAGATAGATTGACATATAGATTGATTGATTGATCGATAGGCAAATAGATAGATAGATAGATAGATAGACAGATAGATAGATAGATATATAGATATAAAGATTGAAAGATAGGGAGACATAATAATAGATAAACAGATAGATTGATAGATAATAGACAAATAGATATACCAGAAAAAGACATAGATAGACAGATAGATAGACAGATAGATAAACAGATAGATAGATAGAAAGATAGATTGATAAACAAATGTATTGATAGATTGATAGGCATATAGATAGATAGATAGATAAACAAATTTTTAGACATATAAGTAGATAGATAGATAGATAGAGACATAGATAGATAAATAGATAGAAATATTTATAGACTGATAGATAGATAGATTTATAAAAAGATTGATATACAAAATGATAGATAGTTTGATAGACAAATTTATAGATAGAATGATAGACTTAAATAGATCGATAGATTGATTGACAAATATATAGATAGATAGATAAATACATACATACACAGAGATATAAACAAATATATAGATAGATAGATAGATAGATAAATTGAGATCACTAAAAGAAATATCACAAATAGCTTGTAAAAATTACCTTGTTAAATGGAGTTTTTCTGTAGATAAAGTGGATATAATGATGGATTAACAAGGAAACCTTTCACAATCTAAAGTAGAAGTGTCAAACAGGTCGTGCCGGATTGGTCCAGCATTGTTTTTATAGGCCCAACCATGCTACCGTGCCAGGCTAGGCATGTCTATAGTAACCGTGCCATGCCTGTCCCTGCATGGTTTATTCAAGCAAGGCTCGGTATGACCCGGTTGGCACGACCATTTTTAGGTCGTGCATGGTCAGGCCAGTATGAGGCAGTTTAAAAAAATTAAAATTTTTATTTTATTTTTTTTATTTTTTGTTTAGAATATTTAGGTAATTATAAAATATAAATTAGATAATGTTTAAAAATATTTAAATTGTAAATTGTAAATATTTGAATAGTTATAAAATTTATTTTTTTGTTATTTGTTTTAATTATGTTTTAATTAGATTATTATTTATTAGAATTATATTTTAAAAGTTTTAATGAAATTATTAAAAATAAAAATAAAACAAACACAATTTATTTAACAAAAATAACAAAGTCACACTCACAAATCCAAGTGCCAAATGGCCAAACTAAACCAAATACAATATAATTAAATAAAGTACAAAACATCGAAATCAAAAATCAGAATCAACCATAACTCATAAGGAAAAGCATAACTGTAACAAAAGTGTAGAAGTCGGCATGTCGCTATCTGGCAATCATCAACCATCAAGCATTAAGTAGCAACCTCATCAATCATGCATTCTCATATCATTATCATCCTCAACCTCAATATCAATATCACTATCACATGGATCATCATCAGCAATCAACTCCCCCGCATTCGCTATAGTCCCACTCCCAGTCCTAGCATGATCATTGATGCTAAACATCGAATCCTCTCAATCCTTCATGCATATTAAAGCCTCAACAATATCTTGACATAATCTTTATATCCTATCCAAAATCACTTTTACTGCAATAGAAAAGGTAGGCTCCGATGCTACGCTCGACACCGGAGGAGTCAATAGATAACGTGATATCTTAGATAGCACGGGAAAGGTAGACTCATTTGATTTCTACCACTATAATATATCAAGATTCTTAGAATCAGACTGTGATAGGATTGAGCTGTAATTGGTATCTAAGTACCGAGACACCTCGCTCCTATTCGATGGTCCACCATGTCGTTTCTCCCTAGATAACTAAATGGAAAAATCATTATCTCTCAATATGGTATCAATGTCCGTACTCACAGCCTTACTACTACTATCACCATACGTAGTATCATAGTATTTGAAAAGGTCAGTCAACTTTTTGTGAATGAACCCTTCAGGCGTGTCTTCTAGGTTCATGCACGAGAAAATGTAAGTCAAAACATTATCTACCTCTTCCACCTTAACCCTAAGGTCCATGCATGTAGCGAGACAATAAAAAGATGGAATGATATACCAATACTTTAAATACTTGGTTTCCATCTCTGTAACCATATGACTAAGTTTCGGATCAGCTCAAAACTTCTTAAACATGCTACTAATATTGCATATGCACTTGAGTGCAATGCAAGTCGTGGCAGTATAAACCAACGAACACATGTTCATGTCATAAAAAATTTTCAGGAATTACATAAATTAAATTCCTAAAGCCTAGTTAGTGTCGTCAATAAAAAGTTCGTCACTCTTACTATTGACATAGTCGGATATCACGTGTTTGTATCCAACACATAACACCAACATTAGGTATATGTAATTCAAATAATGTCCCACATCCGATTAGAATTTCTTCTTCTTAAGATTCGCAGATAAATAGAGACTACCGAGCTCCAATTGTTTGCGAGGCGTGCAAATATATCTTAGTGAGTTACATTTGTTTTCAAAATCGAGGAAACACACCTTCATCCCCACAAGTAGAATCATGTTAACCACATGACACATGCATCAAAAATAGAAAATCTCTTTTAATGGCGCGTCTCTATTATTCCTAACAAACATGTTAATCGCTATTTTATTATTAGATACATTATTGATTATGATACTAAATATTTTATTTTGAATTTTATATTCTTTATAGATTTTTATCATACACTTATAAATTGCAAGCCCATCATGAGGATGAAGAATCTCAGAGAATCCTAAAATTTTTATATTCACATGTCATTTAGAATCTACATAGTGGGCGGTGAGACATGCATAAGATGCATCATCGTGACTAGTCCAGATATCATACATCACGAACACCACTCTATTATATACCATAAATTCATTAATTTTTAATTATTTTTCTAACTTATAATATTTTAGTATGTCGTTACAAGATGTGGACCTAGGAAACCTATGATAAGGAGGCTGAAAATATGTCTGCATGATGCTCACTATCCTTGGATCTTTTTAAAATATGATCGAAAGATCCATCAATGTGATAAGTTTGGTCATGCCTTCCCAACCCAACTCACTATGGCATATGAAGGGGGTAAACTTTGAGACTGAACTAGATCCAGTCTTAAAAATATAAAGCCAAGTTGGGTTTTCCTAGGATCTAATGCACCATATATTTTGGTGCATAATTCAGCATGCCTTTTAAGATGTCCAGTCCCAAACGCACTCTTACAAGTTAAAATTTTTTTACAATATTTGCACAGTGTCATTTCTTCTTACTCACCTCTAATATTTTTTTGTTTTATTATATTAAAATGAGTCCAAACTATAGAAGTCCTTGTTTTTTGTTTTTTAGATATTTGGGCTGAGACGACCAGAGAAACCAAAGTTTCAGCAACCTCAGACTTTTGTATAAGATTTTCATTTTCTAAATTTAAATTAATTTTATTAGTATTAGTATTTGTCATTTTTTTAGTTTTTTAGACAAGATGATAGCTTAAAGAGTAGATAGAGAAAAAAAAATAGAAATACTCATAAAGTAGTGTAAAGAAAAAGCATGTGCACCAAAAATCTAACTTCTAAAGACCAATACAAATACTAACTAAAGATGAGCCTGAGTTGCGAGTTGCGAAAAGCCGAGCCAATATCTCGAGAGAGAGAATTTTAGGAGAGAGGTTTGGGTGGGGGGCTTTTATAAAAAAAAGTTTAGAATTTTTTTTAAAAAGTATTTTTTTTTGAATTTTTTAATAATTATTTTGGGGCAAAATCATGTGGGTTGTCGGATTCTGCCCCATAGCCATTGGAGGCAAAATCAAATGGCTAAATTGCAAATAATTTTTTTTAAATATTTGAACTGTTGGCCGTAAGCCCATAATAGGCCTTTGGGTTTGGGGTTGGTTCAGCTTTGGGCCCGCCTAGTTTCCAAATCAGTCGGGCTGAGCCTCAGCCCAATGGGGTAGTATGATATTGGTACCTCGGCTCGTGCCGAGGTACTGAGCCTATCTGACGATGGTACCATGTCGGGCCAGGCACAACATGAGGCCCGGTTAGACTCGGCATGACATGGCATAGGCATGGGCACTAGAAATTTCAGTGCCGTGCAGGGCTAGGCACGGCACGAATCAGCCCATTTGACACCTCTAATCCAGAGTGCTTATCGCAAAAATTAAAGAGTAAATATTTTCCCTATCAAAATTAGCAAGAGAAAATTCTCTAGCTAAATTATCGAGTGAAAAATCACTAGCTAAATTCGCGATGGAAAAATCTCTAGCTATTTCCATTCCAAATTATGTTCACATTTTAAATTTTTTACATAAAATTTATTTACATATTTTTATAAAAACATAACTATAAATCATTGTTTATAATTAACAAAAAATAAAATCAATTAATAAAATATTTTTATATAATTTGTTACATAGTTAAAATAGAAACATAACAAAACTTGATTACATCTTATTCTTCATCAATGTATCTAATGACAGTGCATAAAGTATAATCTTTCTGTGAAATTTACGTTGCTTTCTCGCCCCCACCTCCTCAATATCTACATACTACTCTAGCACCCGAGCATGTCCCTCCATGGCCATCATCATTGCTTCCTTTAGTTCTAGTCTGTATTTCCTCTCCACCTCCAACTCCTTCCTTTTATCTGCCAATGCCCTTTTTGTATCTAGTTTCTCTTCCAACAACACTCTTTTTAACCTTGCGATTAGTTGCATGTATGTATACATGTGCATGTATGTATGTGCATTTGTGTGTGTGTGTAAACACAGACACATGGACTTTCATGCTAATACACATACCATCAAAGTCAACAGAAGAAAATAATTAAGGGCTTAAAAACACACATATAGGTCTCTCAGGCATGGTCAGCATCTTCTAGTTCTTTGTCCTTTGGTACTTCACCCAAAGAGAGAACATTGTTACACCTGTACATGGAGCATAACATACAACATTTTACAAACCAATAAAGGACACAACACAATGTCTCTGATAAATAGATAGACTAGTGCATGCAACACCAACTATCATTTGCAAGAAATTTCATACAACGAGATAATAATGAGCTTATTTTTAAATTACTGAATTAAGATTTCTCCAAGATTTCCAGTGAACTATCCATCAACATATTTTTCTGTGTTGCTCATTTTCACGTATCAATCCATGGTTAATTATAAGAAATTTAAAAAAGAGTTTTGTATGGAAATAATACATTTTAAATAAAAATTCCAAAATATGATACTTGTTTGAAAAATATTACCAAACTAGTGCATCTGGAAATAGCATGACAATGGGCATCATTGTTTATGATAGTCATTGCCACGTTATTGAATTTTAAAAATCAAGATCTTCATCAATGTCTGCCTAGCTTGATGATGACAAATTCGGGCTTGAATTCGGGTTTGACACAAGATTCAGTTTGGATTCGTTTCTTCTTTCAATATTGCATCATGGCCATATATATTTTTAAGTGAGCGGCCAAGTTAAGTTGGTGGTTTGATCAAGAGATGATGCATAATCAGAAGATGTAGAAGATGAATTTAACACTATGGTTTTCTCTAGATTGAAATGGAGATGCCAGTTGTGGCAAGAATCCCTTGATTTGTTGAAGTTGACAGGTTCACTTTTAAATCATGATTAAAAAAACATATCATTTAATAGAAAGAAAATGATATAGATACAATCAAGTATGACAAGGCCATATTTCATATTTAATAAAACAAATAGGCACCTTATCATTGCCCCTCTTTTTATCTTTATACTACTAGAGCCATGACAATAAACTCGAGCAAGCATAACCTGTAGAAATGAACTCATGGAACAATTTTGGCTGCACATTGTGCTTTTTGTAAGTAAACCAGATTCAATATTTTGCCAGCCAGAGCCACTCTCAGATGTAGATGTTTTGCTCCTACACCCATTTTTCTTCTTTTTTAAAACTTCATCAAATGCACGACTAGTGAAATATGAAGTGTTTATGCACGCTTATATACAATAGCTGACACGGTGGTACATATGAATAGTGTGTGAGTGTATGTGGTTGTGCGTGCCTTTGTGGGTGTGTAGCTGAGTCATTGATGGGTAGCATATGTGACTGATATATCGCACTAGAGAAATTGAGAGAAAAAAGTAAAAAAAAAAATCATTTTGCCAATTGAGATTGAGGCTAAGATTAATGCTTCCAACTATAACAGTGACTGGATAAAGTTACCAAATAATCTTTAGAGCGGGAAAGCTTACTTTACACTTGATGTAAGTTTGGAATGTGGGGATTCCCATGAGCCATACTCTTCCAGCCATGCCACATATTCCGTAGATCAGACTTTGCATCTCTATGATAATGTACTCTACAATGTTGTTACCTGCTTGCCAACCATAATTTGGCCAGATATCATAGATCCATCTAAGATCACCACATATAAAAAAACTTTTCTACTCGAATAACCATGTACGATGCACTTAAGCTCCATAAATTTTTGGTCACCATCTACTTTTGAATGTTTCCTTAAAAAGGACAGAGGAAATGATACTAATCTAACCCATTTTCATTTTCTCTCTCACTCATCTTACTACACTCTCTATGCTTGCCACACACTCTCGCTTAATCACGATGTTTCTTTTCTTCATCTCCATCACATGTAAAACCCTCATCACATCTTCGGTCTTTGTCAGTGTTTCTAATGGTGAGCTTAAGTTCTTCCCCAATGGTTCAAATTGACCGAAAGAAAGAAATGGAGGAGAAGTCTTGGCTGTGGTGAAAGGTTTTATGGATTCTTATGAATTCCCATGAACTGGAGTGATATTTGTAGTGGCAGCCATAGCGGTGGATGTTCTTCTGGAACAAATATCCATGGATATGGCTTATTTAACCTTGTTTTTCACTAAGTTGGATTCCACACTCTCCCATTATTCCCAATGCCTGCATTTTAAAATTTTTAAAATTTAATAGCCGGCATTCACAATGTCGCCTTTGATTTTTAAAATTCAATAGGGTGGCAATGACTATCGTTTACAACGACACAAATTGCCATGTTTTTTCTAGACATATTAGTTTGGTAATATTTTTCAAACTAGCATTATATTTTGAATTTTTTATTTAAAATGTATTATTTCCATACAAAACTTATTAGAAAATACCAAACAAAATAGAAATGAAAGTTGAAATACAACATGCTACATGGTATTGATTTTTTGCATACTGGTAGATTCATATAAGAATCCACCGAAGCAAGGAAACCTAAAAGAAACCATAGAAAAAAAAAAGAAAAAAAATGCACTTCACAGGAAAAGAACACAAGGTTGCTCACCTTTGTATTCCATTCCCCACTTGAGTTTTTTAATGACCGTCTTCTTAGTCAAGTTGTTAAGAAAAGGGTTGAGATTAACGGAGATGGTCTGCAATATTAAGTAATAAAAAAACTAATGAACGGTGGTAAATTGAACGTATGTATCAGATATTTATCTACATTTACTTAAAATGCATAGGCATGTATTATGCAATATACATGTATACATCATGAATATAGAATAACTATATGTGTCCAAACACACGCACATGCATACACACATGCACACACTATTTTCCTATCTTCTCATATTTCTTTATCTTGTCCATATATTACATCTTTCTAGTTGAACTGAACTATTGATGCATGAAAATGGTCATTACCAAAAATCAAATTTTTTTTCTAATCTACATATCCCACGTGATCTAAAATTTATTATTATATTTTTTGCTTAAGAAAACTGTAAGAAAACTTTTTTTATGAAAAATAAATGACTATTTGAAAGAATATTTGATTGTTGTAAATATGAATAGTTAATCTTGCTTTGATGCACGATAAATTAAAAGCCATTATTAATATCATTCAAGAAAGCTAAAAATCTATGAATATCTCGTGTACACAAAAAATTATATCAAACAAGAAAACTTGATTAATACTTCATAAAAATTTTCTTTTAACCTCTCATTATCATCATCAATGAAATCTTATCTCGATACTATTTTGAACAAACATTACTCTAACCATAAGAACATGAGTTCAATCAACAAGAATACCAAATATACTTCTTCAGGATGCTTGTCAAATCACCTACATTATGTTCGAGTAGATGTCTTACCTGCACTCCATTTCCATTTTAATAGCCCATCCAGCTTCTATCCACAACTTCACAGTTTCAATGTATTCAATTTGTCACGATGTAATCTGGTTCACATTGATAAGAAGGGTCTACACCATATCCAAGCAACCAAATCAAATTAAAAAAAAACAAAAAAAAACAAAAACTTTCACAGCTCAATGCTATGCCAAGACTATTACGAACTCATTGAGAAATCAACATCTTGCCTCTTGCTTGTATTTGAGGTCATGGAGCATCTGATCCGGCTCATAAAATTCAGATTCAGCAAAATCCACCTCTATGGGTCACATATGGCATTGATGTAGTTGGAATCGAGGCTTAAACCTTGTGAGAAATGATTTCAATAACACACAGTTAGAGTGCGATGGTTTTGATAACATACAGTGAGCATGCAAAGATTTGAATAGCACATAATGCATTAGTAATCGTGGTAGCTAGTGCATAGTGGATGCACTCCTTCTATGGGTTTACAGCTCTTTCCAACACACACCCCCTAGAGTTTAGCTTTCCATGGGGTCACTTTTGATACCATGTAAAGCATTAAATCACACAACATAAAATAAATATAATACACTTGCTGAATAACCTCATACAAATAATGCCCTAATATAACATGTTATTTTTATTAAGGCAACTCATAGGATGAATAATTTTTATTACACTCTCGAAGTGTACCTCTATGTGCTAGGCATGCCTCAATGTCTAAGACATGCTAATTCTTCCTCCAAAAAGCTATCTATAGAACGACATATCAATTGATAAAGTAGATAACATCGCACCCAGCAAAACATAAGTAATATCACAAACATCGTGTTCATCAATAAGATAGTTATATATAGTATATATGTACATATAATATTATAGTGTATATGTACATATACTAAGTATATGTACATATATACTATAGTATTGTACATATATACTATAGTATATTTGTACATATATACTATAGTATATTTACATATACACTGCAATATATATGGATGTCTTATATAGATATAGAATAGTGGGTATAGATATAGATATAGAACAACAAGTAAAGTATTATCCCATTTATACTACAAAAATAAGGCACAAAACATCACTATCAACATTAATAAGAAATGCAAATATTATTTAAATTTTTGAAAATATATATAAAAACTCTTAGTGGAAAACTTGGAAGACAAGCGACGAACTAGGCTTGGCGCATCAAAGTTTGCACTTTGCTTCCCCCGCAACCAGAACTCTTTTGCTCCCAAGGCCTATAAAGGGGTAGCTCTACCCCGCCACCCACTGCGGCACCATGCTCCCATTTGGTTTTTTTAGAATGTTTCTTCCCCTCTCCGTGTGCTTGCACGAATGATTTTGATTGCTTAGCTTCATTGTATTAGTCCTTCAACCTTGTAGCTTCTTCTGCCATATGGTTCCTCACTTGGTTCGAAGAAAGGGTTGTCACTTCATTGTATGCATCTACGTAACTACAGAACAATTCAATATGCACTCTATAAAAACAATATGCACTCCATAAAAACAATACACATGCAAAGAAAATAAGAGGAACAAAATGTCAAAAAATAGATGTTTTGTCTTCCAAATATAAAAAAAAGCAAATGGCTACAAAATTTGCAAACTTCATATAGCAAGGCATCTTGACTCACCTTCTTCCCAGCTATTCTCACTCCTCGTCTTTTCATGCTCATCGGCACGGGATACATCAATGTGCTAGTTGTGCAGCATGTGGATTTGCACCCACCACAACCCCATTGATAGCCATAGTTCCTCATGTTCAGCTCGTTGTCATCCCTTACACTACGAACATACAAGAGGGGGAGAACAAGCCGAATGAACACATCTAATAGAATTTCATTAGCAATCATTATGAAAATTAATAATTCAATAGTTTAAATCCACCAATGACCAATAAAAAGTAGTCATATATCTAAATAGTGACAATGCAGATCTGCACGAAATAAGAGTGTCACGAACAAACCTATGTCTACGTGGGACTAGAATTTTTGTGTTCATCTCACAACTTCAAAAGTTAATGTGATATTCCTAGCACCAGGAGGACAAGCCAAGCCTTTTATATACCTATAATAGGCTAAAACTCTACCAAAAATATTTGATACAAACATATTCATAGATAAATAAAAATAGTAAATATAGACATAAAAAACACAAATCTGAGTTGATAGTCATACAACTTCAAAAAATATTTAAAAGATGGCTAGAAATGATGTTAGAGAGAGAGAGTGCAAAAATAAAATGTTTCAGTAATATTAAAGATAATAGAAGCTTATCCTTCTTTGATCCTACTAAGATCGGTAAAGATGGGACTCATCCATAGGAAGGACTATGGCAATGTCTAAAGGCTTTGAATAATAATTTTTTTATGCCTCTTACATCAAATGTCCTACAAAGATTCATGATTAGGTTATTCGGGAAAGCAAAGAACAAAACTAGAATAAAGAAAAATGATACCTCCCAAAAAAATCTCATCTTGTTTAGCTAAACATAGACAAAAAACAAAAATAATTCACAAATAATTCTGATACAAAATTATCATCATTATTAGTTGGTGCATTTGTGCTAGCCTCTTCTACATAGTTTGCAGTTGGATCTTGAAATGTTATATGTCGCATCAATGACACTAACTGTGACTCCATATAGTACATCTGTTGTTGCATTAAATTCTTAATTTCTTTAATCTCATCATTTATTTCTTTCATCTCATCATTCATTTCTTTCATCTCATCATTCATTTCTTTAATTATTTGCATTTCTTCTTTCAAATGTCTAGTCTGCTCAAATATATCTTATTTATTTCCTACATTTCTTCCTTCAAATAAGATATATGCTCATCCTTCTCTTTCACTTTTGTCTCCACAACCTCAAAACTTTTATTTGTTTCTATTACTTGTTGTTCAACCACCTCATCCACCATTGGTGTGATAGATAACTTAGAAGCATGACTACTACAACAAAATGCCAGTCCCTTCAAGTAGATGTCGTACACTCACTGCTTCTTATGACCTTCTATGGTCTCCAAATAGATAGGATCATAGTCAATTGGTTGAATATCCATAGAACCCTCAACTTGTTGAGAAGCAACTGTCACACATTCCTCCATGAATTCTTGTGATAAAATAAAGAAAAATACTATTCTAGATATACATAAAATATATTTAATGATTTGTATATTAAACAAATTTCAAAATTTACTGTAGTATCATAAAATTATATTAATATAATAGATTCTTACAGTAATAATTTGAGACTTTTTGTCAACAAACTGATAATCCTTTTTCTTTACATGTATCTTCCTGAAATGCTCATAAAAATTGGGATCACGACCCAATTTTCCAGCCTATAGTATGTATTTATTAAGTTAAAAAATAACAAATGTTAAAAATTTATAACAAAATTAATAAAACCATGCACAGATTTGATTTATTTAAACTATTAGGATAACCACTAAATATATAAATATTTTATATTTTAAAATTATACCAAATTTCGAGCATGCTCAATGCTTGACTTTGACCCTCCTGTGTGGCAAGACATTTCGGTACCTAGTCCTGCTGATCTTTAGAGATAAAAATATGTTTTTGGCTCTAAAGATCAGCTCGGATTAGGAGGTACTTTAGAGATAAATTTAACTCGATTATATAGTTCTTATAAATTTCAATAGGGGCGAATATCTCTATATTTATCTTTAAATATCAATTTATTTTCATTTAAATATTATGAAAAATTAGTAATTTTTTTATAATTTAAAATTTTCAAATTTTTTAGTAATTATTTTTTTAAAAAAATTCCTTTAGGCGTAAAACTATTTTTTATAGTTAAAATAATATTAATATTTAATATTTTTTTTGTTAATTATTATATTATTAATATACAATGAATTATTTACTATTTTTATTAGTAGAAATTTTAATATATGTTCATTTATTTTTTAAAATATCTTTAAAAATTTTAAAAATTATAGAATTAATAATTTAATGTTTTGTAATCTTTATTAATAGTTATTATAACATTTATTAATAGTTATTGTAGTCTTTATTAATATTAAATTTTTTGTATTTATATATTTTTTAAATTATTTGTTTATAATAACCTATTTTAATAAATATAAGAGTAGAATGTGTATTTCAAGGATCGCTCATCAATAGACCATTGAATACGTACCTTTAATATACAAAATTAAATACAATATTAAAACAAATAACATATAAAAAAATTAAATCATTAAATAGTGATGAAAATAATCCCCACTCCAAATTGTTAGGGAAAAATCCCTAACTAAATGGATATATTTTGTTAAAAATAAAAAGTAAAAAAAAAATTCTGATTATTATTTAGTGATGGATATTTTCTCGATCTAATTAGCTAGGGATATACAATTACTAAATCCATCGCTAAATTCCCTACTTTTTTGTGTAGAAATCTATGAAAATATTAGCAACAAAATATTTTCAATCGAACATTTCCATCACAAATCTGTCACCAATCTATTGCAAAATTTTAATTTAATGTAAAATCAAAAATTCTTTGTTATTAACTAGCTAATCCCTCGCTAATTAGGTTTGGATTTTAGCCCAAAAAAATTTCCCTAGCTAAATCAATATTTTATTGTAGTGTATATAGCTATATAGATAGATATACAAATACATTGATAGATAGATAGATAGATAAAAAGATAGATTGATTGAATGATTGATAGTTAGATAGATAGACATATAGATAGATAGATTGATTGATTGATTGATTGATTGATTGATAGATAAATAGACAGACAGATAGAATGATTGATTGATTGATTGACAGATTGATAAATATACAAATTGATTGATTGATTGATAGATACATATATATATATAAAGACTGACAGATTGATAGATAGAATGATTGATATATATACTGATAAATAGTTAGATAAATAAAGAAATTGATAGATAGATAGATATATAGATTGATTGATTATTAATAGATTAATAGTGAGATTGATAGAAAAATAGATAAGTAGACAAATATATAGAAAGATAGATAGATAGATAGATAGATGGGTAGATAGATAGATTGATAGATAGATTGACAGATTAATAAAAACTTTGATATATAGATTGATAAAGAGATTTATAGACAGATTGATAGAAAGATAAAATTTAAGGTAGATAGAGAAAAAGATAGACAGATAGAAAGACAGATATTTAGATAGATAAATAGTTAAATAGATAGAAAGATAGATAAATAGATAATTTGAAAGTTAGATAGATTTTTAGACAGAGAGATAAAGATATATATAGATAGATAGATAGATAAATAAATAGATAGATATATAAATAGATAGATAGATTGATTGATAGTTAGATTGATTTATTGATTGACTGATAGATAAATAGATTGATAGATATAAAAATGCATAGGCAGTTAAATAGACAAATAGATAGAAAAATAGATAGTTATATAGATAGACAGACATATATATATATATATATATATTTATATAGATTGATATCCAGATTGATAAAGAGATTAAAGGAAAGATAGATATACAATTATATTGTTAGATATATGGATAGAAAGATAAATAGCTAGATAGATAAATAGACAATTAGATAGATAGGTAGATAAATATATAGATAGACAGATAGATAGACATATAGATAAACAAATAGATAGACAGACAGATAAACAAATAGATATGTATATTGATAAACAAATAGATAAATAGATAGATATATAGATAGATAGATAGATTAATAGATAGATTGATTTAATGATAGATGGACATATTGATAGATAGATTGATATATAGAATTATAGATAGATTGAAAAATAAAGAGATAGAAAGAAAGATAAATAGATAAATAGATATATAGATATATAGATAGAGTGTTATACTTATAGACAAATAGATAAATATATATATATATAAGGATAAATAGATAGATAGAAAGATAGATAGAGAGACATTTAGATATATAGATAGATACAAAGACAGATAAATAGATAGATTAATAGACTGATTCATAGATAGATAAATAAACATATATATAGATAATAAAATAGACATATATAAAGACAAATAGATTGACAGATAGGTAAATAGATGTATATATAAATAGATAGATAGATTGATTGATAGAAAGATATGTAGATAGATAAATAGATAGACAGATAGATAGATAAATAGATAGACAAATAGAGATGATATAGATAGAAAGATAGATACATAGATACATAGATAGATTGATAGACAAATTTATAGATAAATAGTTAGAAAGGTAGATAGATAGATAGATAGATAGATAGAGAGATAGATAGATAAAATGATAGATAGATAGATAAACGTACATATATATATATATACAGATAGAATGACAGATAGATAGATAGATAAATAGATAGATTAATACAAAGATTTATAGATAGATTGCTAGACAGTTAGATAGATAGATAGATAGATAGACATATTGATAGACAAATAGGTAGATAATTAGATAGTGAGATAGATTGACACAAAAATAGATAGATAAATAGATAGACAAATAAATAGACAGATAGATAGAAAGAGAGAGAGAGAGAGATACACAGATAAATATACAGATAGATAGATAGAAATATAGAGTGATAGATATATTAATAGATAGATAAAAATATTGGTAGATAAAAAGATAGAATGATAGATAAATAGAAAGATAGATAGATAAAAAATAGATAAACAGATCATTACATAGAAAAACAAATAAACAAATTGATATATAGATTCATAGATGATTGAATGATATAAAGATTTATAAAAAATTGATGGATTGATTGTTAGAGAAATTGATAGAATCATAGATATACATATAGATAGTCAAATAGATCAATAGAAAGATAGATGGATAAAAAGATAGATAGATAGATATTTAGATAGACAGATAAATATACAGATATATAGAGAAAATGATAAAAAATAGATAGATAGATATATACAAAGATCGACAAATAGAAAAATAGAATGATAGATATATACATTGACATATCGATAGATAGATATATAGATAGATAGACAGACAGATAGATAGATAGATGGACAGATAGATAGATAGATAGACAGACAGACAGATAGATAGATAGATAGATAGATAGACAGATAGATGGACAGATAGATAGATTGATAGACAGATAGATAGACAGATAAATAGATAGACAGACAGATAGACAGATAGATAGACAGATAGATAGACAGATAGATATATAGATAGAAAGATAGATTGATTGAAAGATAGATAGATAGATTGATTGATAGGTAGGCAGATTCATAGATAGTTAGATTGATAGGTAGATAGATAGAAGATAAATAGACAAAAAAGATAGACAGATATATAGATTGATAGATAGACTAATAGATAGATAGAAAGATAGATAGACTAATAGATAGATAGATAGATAGAGAAATTAATAGATATATAGCCTAATTGATAGACAGATAGATAGATAATTAGATTGAAAGATAGATAGACAGATAAAATGATATTTATATTGATATTTATATAGATAGATAAATAGATAGTTTGTTAGATAGATAGATAGTTAGACGGATAGTTTGATAGAAAGATCGATAGTCTTATTGATAGGAAAATAAGTAGATAGATAAATAGATAGATAGATAGACAGATTTATAGACAAATAGATACATAGATTGATTAAGATATAAATAGACAAAAAGATAGGTAGATAGAAATAAAGATAGATATAGAGATAGATAGATATATAGATTATTAGACAAATAGATATATTGAGAGATAGACAAATAGATATATAGATTCCCAGATAAATAGATAGATAAATAGACAAATATATAAATAGAATATAGATAAAAAGATAGACATATATATAGACATATAGTTAGACAAATAGATAGACATATTGATATAAAAATTGTTAGACAAATAGATATATAGATATTCAATTATATAAACAAATTGAAAAACAAATAGATAGATAGATACATAGCTAGATAGATAGATAGACATATAGATAGACATGTAGATACATATAATGATAGATAGATTGGTATATAGGCAGATAGACATACAAATAAAAAGTTGTATAGATTGATAGATATATAGACAAAATGATAGATATTTAAAGAGATTGATTTATTTACACATTGATAGATATATTGATAAACCAATTGATAAATAGATTGATAGATTGATTGATAGAGAGATTGATAGATAGATTTATAGGTATATTGATATACAAATAGATAGATAGATAGATAGACATATACATAGAGAGATAGATAGACAAATAGATAGATAGAAAGATACATGACAAAATAGATAAATAGAATGATTAATAATGCAATAAATAGACATATAGATTGACAAGTAAATAAATAGATAGATAGATAAATATATAGAGAGATAAATAAACAAAAAGATTGATAGTTAGATAAACATATAAATAGATAGAAGGAAAGATAGATAGAAAAACACACATATAGACCAACATATTGATAGATAGATAGATAGATATCTAGACCAACATATTGATAGATAGATAAATATATAGAGAGATAGATAATAGAGACAAAGATAGATAGATATAATATATACATATAGACAGATAGCTAGATAGACAAATAGAATGTTAGAGAGATATATAGATAGATAGATAAATAGATAGTTTGACAGATAGATATATAGATAGATATAAAGAATGATAAACACATTTATAGACAAATAGATAGATAGAGAAATACATAGACATATAGATAAATAGATAAATAGATAGACATATAGATAGATAGATTAATAGGTAGACAGATATATTGACAAATATATATATATAAAGATAGATAGACAGATAAATAGATAGAGAGACTGACATAAAGATAGATAGATAGATTAGAGGTGTCAAATAGGCTAGGCCGGCTGGACCATGCACAAGGCACAGCATGATTCGGTTGTGCCTAGCCCAGCATGGCATGCTACAATGCCGTGCTCGGACTCATGCCGGGCACACCCTCGGCACCGGTCGTGCCCTGCCAGGCCGAGGGAATTCGGCCCATGTGTCATGCTTAGTACCACAAGAGGGCCTGACTTTGGGGCATGTCAGACGTTACCACACACCGAGTGTGGTCACGGTGAGCCGACGCCTAATGGGCAAAGCTAGCCGAGCCATGAAAGGGCGATGGTGGCATGCCATGAATCCTTACTTTTTTAAAAAAAATTAGGGTTTTGGCCTATCCCGAACCTAGCCGAACTAGGCCGAACCCGGTGGATTTTGGGCCAGGGGCCCATGTCGGGCCTGACCTCACAGAACCATGCTGGACCAGGCATGACATGGTACACTCGCTGCTTCTTATGATCTTCTATGGTCTCCAAATAGATAGAATCATAATCAATGGTTAAAGATCCATATAACCCTCAACTTGTTGAAAAGCAGTTATCACACATTCCTCCATTAATTTTTGTGATAAAATAGTTAAAGATACTATTATAGACATACATAAAATTGTTTTAGATTTTGCATTCCAAACAACTTTCAAAATTTACTATGGTACTATTATATTTTATTAATATAACAGATTCTTATAGCAATCATCTAAGATTTATTGTCAACAAATTGACCATCTACTTTCTTCCCATACATCTTTCTGAAAATCTCATAAAAATTAGGATCTCGACCTAATTATTCAGCCTAGAGTATGTATTTATTAAGTCATAAAATTACAAATGATAAAAAATTTAACAAAATTAATAAAACCATGCACTGATTAAATTTATTTAGACTATTAGGACAACCACTAAATATATAAATATTAAAAATTTTAAAATTATACTAAATCTCAATCATGCTCAATGCTAGACCCTCATGTGTGGCTAGACATTCATGTACCTAGTCCGGCTACCTCAGTTCGTTAATTTTTGCTGGTAATCTCTGATTTTTTAAACATCTAGCTCCTCCCAATACTTAAGCAACTCAGACCAGTCATCCTCAGATATAAATTTAGCCATTTCTTTTATATTCTTCAATTTATGGACAAAATCAGAATACCATTCAGCAGCTTTGCTCTCTGATAATGACTTTATCTTTCCATCAAATTTGAGTACCCATGTGCACTTATTCTATATATAGAAATATCACAAAATAATTTATATTAATAACCAAGACATAATTATTTGCTGCTTGAATAAAAACTAACATAATAGTCAACTAAGTATATACTTAATTTTCAATACTTTTGTTTCATTATTTTTACCTGAAGTCATTAGAATTAGACTCTTTTGTCAATTCAGAAACTTTATTCCATGATAATGCTTTAGAATCAACAATTTTCTTATAAGACTTTGTAATTTTAGCCGAACACTTGTGAGATAGAATAAAACTATACAAATAAATAAATAATATTGAAAAAAAAGCAAATCATAACTATATTTAAAAAAATTACTAACAGGATCATCATATTATTTTATTCTAGTAATATTTAAATATTTCTTATACCTCTCATCGACAATCTCTATTACTAACTTAATACTGAAAGCAGAAGAAGGCACAACATTTAATGATGTAAATGATTTTATAAATGGGGTAACTATCGGTGTAAAATGTAGTGTAGAAGATGGTGATGGATCAAAAGTGTTTGCAGGAAGGAAAATGGGTGGTGGGCTTATATATAATAAAGGTGATAGTAAAGGTGTCAATGATGATGATGGTGATAGAAATGGAGATGATGTTTGTGATGTTTAAGTATGGATATGGTGGGTATGAGATGGTAATAAATTTGCAACATGGTATAAAATACTAGATAAATTTGGTCCATTATACGTCTTGTCGACATCCACCATGGCCACATCATTTAGGTGCCATCTACTATACAAAAAATGAAAACAGAGAACAAATAATAAAGATATGATGAACAACCATGCATTCTATAATAAAACACGCCGATAGATTTCATCAAAATATAGAAAGTTTTTGATAGTTTAATATTATAATATTTTATACCAATTTAATTATCAGCATAATTATTATTCTTTAATTGATCTTCTAACATTTCGTCTGATTCTGATGAAAGTTCCAACTCATCTTCAGATAGAAATTGATCATCATCAATTTCTATTATGCCACAATTTGAGTCAAATAAATTTACTAGATCATCATCTACATGCATGAGCTCAATATTATTTATGTCATCTTCTTGGAATGCTGGTGTAATAGTTATGTCCGCATTTCTTTGTTGAGAGAGAGAAAGGAGGGAGATAAAGAAAGAGAAATGGGGAAGAGAGAGAAATGGGGAAGAGAGAGAAAGAGAGAAAGGGGAGAGAGAGAGAGAGAGAAGGGAGAGAGATAGAGAGGGAGAGGGAGAAAGAAAAAGAAAAAGCAAAAAAGAAATAGTGCAAGAAAGAACATAGCAAGAGAGTGTGTGTGTGTGTGTGTGTGTGTGAGTGAGAGCGACACATAAAGAAAAAAAGGGAGAGAGAGTGACATAAAAAGAATGATAGAGGTAGAGATGGACACAAAGAATGTAGTGTTAGAATGAGGAAATAACAAAAAACAACAAACATATTTCTTCTATACAAACCTATCATATATTACATCTTTTGTCATACATAAGTTCATATATGAACTAGAGGTCCAAGAAGTGAGATTAGGTAAGAGTACGACACTTATTTCAATAGTATGCTATATCAAACCAATGCTATGTGCTTAGATATTATTGATATTATATCTTTTGCCATTTAATTTCAAGTTAGTGCAACAAATTAATAATATCTCATTTATAATTATATGTTATTATATAACTAGTATATGTAGTTATAAATAGTTAGATATAGTTAAACATATAGTTATATATAGGTATATTCATACAAGTAGTTATATGTAGTTATACATAAATATATACAAATTTATAACCAAATATATTGATTTACATATATGTATACATAGTTACAAATATAGTTAGATTTAAGTATAAAGAGTGTTACATAGTTATACAAATATTTATATATAATTATACACATGTAGTTAAACATAATGTTGTATGTTGTTATACAGTAATTATAAATATAGTTACATGTTATACATATAGTTACACATATAGTTATACTTATATTTATACACGTAGGTAAATATATTTGTTCATATAAATTTATATATGCGCACATATAGTTATCTATAGGTATAGATATAGTAAAATACATTTTTATATACAAATATATTAAAATGTATATTAAATATATGTTGTTAATTATATATTTAAATATAGTTATGTATAATGTTTTTATAGTTATATAGGTAGTCAATGACAATTATTTATTGTTATATGTTATTATAATTATAGTACATGTAGTTAAAAATAGAGTCATATATAGTTAAACATATAGTTATATATAGATATATTCATACAAGTAGTATATGTAGTTATACATAAATGTATACAAAGTTATAAAAAAATATATAGATTTACATATATGTATACATAGTTACAAATACAGTTATATTTAATTATATAGAGTGTTACATAGTAATACATATATTTATATATAGTTATGCACATGTAGTTAAACATAATGTTGTATGTTGTTATACATGTAATTATAAATATAATTACATGTGGTTTTACATATATTTACGCATATAGTTATACTTATATTTATACATGTAGGTATATAGATTTTTTCTTTTAATTTTATTTATTAATACATATAGTTATGTATAGGTATAGATATAGTAAAATACATTTTTATATACTAATATATAAAAATGTATATTGAATATATGTTGTTATTTATATATTTAAATATAGTTATGTATACTATTTTTTTAGTTATACATATAGTCAAAGACAATTATTTATAGTTATATGTTATTATACCTATAGTATATATATAGTTAAAAATAGAGTTATATATAGTTAAACATATAGTTATATATAGATATATTCATACAAGTAGTTATAAGTAGTAATACATAAATGTATACAACATTATAAACAAATATATAGATTTAATTATATGAATACATATATGTATACATAGTTACAAATATAGTTATATTTAATTATATAGAGTATTACATAGTTATACAAAATTTATATATAGTTATTCACGTATAGATATATATTTATATGTAGTTAAAGACATAATTATAAATAACATTTTTATAGTTATACATTTAGTAAAATACAATTATATATAGTTATATATTATTATACATATAGTATATTTTGTTTGAAATATAGTTATATATAATTAAACATATAGTTATAAATTATTATATAGTTAAAAATATAGTTTTGTCTAGTAATAAATATAGTTATAAAATTTGTTTACGTAATAATAAATATAGATATAAATACTTTTATATATTATGGCATATGATTATATAATTACACAAGTGTTTAAATATAATATTTATTCTTAAATATTTTTATAAATGTTATTTATATATAATTATATATATGTAACACTCTTATAAATTTTATATAATATATATATCACATTTATATAAACATTATAAATATTATATATTTATATAAAAATTAATATGTTAATAAATATTTACAATAATGTATAAACATTTTATATGTTATATAATTGTCATATATAAAATTATATAAATGGATAGTTTTATGTTAATGTTGTATAAATATTTATAAACATTAATACATATGTATAAATATTTATATATAACATTATAAGTTTATATAAACATATCAGTATTTATATATAATGTAATACGTTTTTATATTTTAAAGTATAGACATTTATATATAATGTCATACATTTATATAAAAGTATAAAAGTTTATATATAATATTATCTGTTTATAATATTTTTGGAGACAAAAAAAATAGAACTAATAAACATTAAGTTTATTTTTTCTTAAGTTACAAACATAAAAAACATTAAGCATAATTTTTTTAAGTTACATAAGCCGAAAACAATATGCAAACAATTTGTATTTGAAATAGATAAAACCCTAAAAATTTAAACAGTAAGAGAACAAAGTTTAGACAGACCATTTATTGTTTCATTACTAGTGTAGAGTAAAAATCATATAAGTGATATTAAAATAGAAGAAGAAAGAAGGAAAATTGGGGGAAAAAATCAAACCCGAATATTCTATAACAACCAAACTCCACCAATGGTAATTAAATTGATAGAGATAGAGATATGTATATAGCATTCCAAAGGAGAAGAGATATCAATATTTCATCGTAACGAGAAGAGATAGATTTTATAGGTTGCTTCCTTTGTCTCGTTTCACGTCTCTTCTCTTCGTCATTGAAAGATAGAAAAAATGATAATTACTTAATGCCTTAGCATTTTTTGACAAGGAAACTATAAATACAAAATTAGATGTAAATGAATAGAAAATAAAGATACAAAAATATAAAAGTAAACTAAAATTATAAAAAATAAGTAATTTAAATAAAAAAAATGAAATAGATTTTTATTTTACCATAAATGATATTATTTCTTTAATAAATAAAATAATAATATATAATAATAAAGTATTTCATATATATATATTATGGTTATAAATTTATAAGATTTTCAATTTATTTTTTATTAATATAATAGGAATAATTATAAAGGCATAAATTTGAATTTTTTAGTCATTATAAATTTGAATAATTTAAGTGTTCATTTAATAACCATACTGAGATATTTATTTTTTTAATTCATCAAAATTTTTTTGATGTGATTAAAATAGCTATGTATTAATCTTTAAATATCAACTTATTTTTTTTAATTTTATGAAAAATTTGAATTTTTTTTATAATACAAAAATTTCAAATCTTTTAGTCATTATATTTTTAAGAGTCTTATAATCATAAAAATATTTTTTTAACTTTAATAATATAAATATTTTTTTATTTATTCATTAATTCATATATTTTTATAAATTTTTATATTTAATCAAATAATTGTTTATTTTAACTTTTTATTAGTAGTTATTTTTATTTATGTTTAATTATTAATTAAAATATTTAAAAAATTATTATAATTATAGAATAAATTTTATAAAGTTTTTTAATACAAATATTTAAATATCATAATTAAAAATTATAGAAAAAATTTTTGTATAATTTTTAATTAATTTATAATAAAAAAATAGTTATTTTAGTCTAATTTAATATAAATTTTTTGTCGTATTTATATATTTATTAAATTTTTAATCTATAATATATATTTTTATTATTAATGAAGAGATTGTGTCTTTCAAGGATCGCTCATTGATAGACCATGACATATCTTTAATATAAAAAATTAGATAAAAATATTAAAATAAATAATTCTTAAAAAAATTAAATCATTAAATATTAGTAATGGAAATTATCACTAACCCAAATAGATAGGGAAAAATCCCTAACTAAATGCATATATTTTGAGAAAATAAATATTAAGGAATAATCGCTTTTAATTATATATAAAATCATAAAAAAAATAAATTTAGATAATTATTTAGTGATGTGTTTTGTCTCGTTCTAATTAACTAGGGATATTCCATCTCTAATTCCATCGCTAATTCTCCATCTTTTCTTTGAGCAAATATCTACGATAATTTTAGCGATGGAAGATTTTCATTCGAACATTTCCATCACTAATCCATCACAAAATTTTAATTTATTGTAAAATCAAAAATCTGTTGTTATACCTTAGCTAATCCCTAGCTATTTATTTAAGAAATTTATGTCTAGTTAAATTTCCTTAGCTAAATAGATATTTTTTTTGTAGTTATCAATGTGTAAATCTATATGTCTAACTATCTATATATCTATTTGGAATATCAATATGATTATATATCTATATATCTACCTGTTTAATTATTTGCATATCTATGTAACTATCTATCTATCAATCGATCTCTCTATCTATCTATTTATCTATCTATCTATTAGTTTATCTATAATTCTTTATATCTATCTATCGATCAATCTATAAATATGTCTATTTATTTGTATTTATATTAGTCTAACTATCTTTCTATCTATCTATTGATCTATCTAACCATTTGTCTATCTATATATCTACCTATATGTCTATATATCTTTCTATTTTTATGTCAATCAATCAATCAATCTAATTATCAATCTATCTATCTATCTGAATAAATATTTCTCTATCTATTTGTCTATCTATTTGACTATCTACCTGCCTATCTATCTATCTATTTGACTATATATCTATCCATTTATCTATCTATCTATCCAACTTTCTATCCATCTAACTATAAGTATATCTATCCATCTTTCTATCTATCTGTCAATCTATCTATCTATATCTATCTATCATTTTGTGGATTTATTTATCTGTCTATCTATCTATCTCTCTATCTGTCTATATATATCTGTCAATCTTTTGGTCTATCTATCTATTTATGTGTCTATCTATCTATCTATATGTCTATAATTTTCTATCTATATGTCTATTTACAATCTATATAATAGCTTATCTATATATTAATCTATCTATTTGTCTATCTATCTATATATCTATCTATTTGCCGATCTATCTATTTATTTATTTATTTATGTGTGTGTGTGTGTGTGTGTGTATCTATCTATCTATTTATCTATCTACCTATCTATCCATATGCCTATCATTTTTTCTATCTATCTAATAATTTCTCTATCTCTCAATCTTTCTACCTTCCTATCAATATTTATATCAATCTGTCTATCTATCTTACTTTTAATCTCTCTATCAATCTATCTTTTAATCTATCTATCAATCTTATATTATTAATTGTATATAAATTTGTCTATCAATTAATCTATTTATTTATCTATCTACCTTCATATATATATATATATATCTGTTTGTCTATCTATCTATATGCCTTTCTATCTGTTTAATTGTTTATCTATCTGTTTGTCTATCTGTCTGTCAATCAATCTATCTTTCTATCTAACTATATCACTATCTATATATCTTTATGTCTATATATTTTTTTATCTAAATTTCTATCAATCAATCTATCTATATGTCTATCTATCTATCTATCTATATATTTGTATATCTATTTATCTATCCATCTGTCTATCTCTTTATCTATATAATTACCTTTCTAAATGTCTATCTATTAGTCTATCTATCTATCTATCTATCTATATAATTAACTTTCAAACTATCTATCTATCAGTCTATCTATCTCAATCTATCTATTTTTCTATCTGTCTATCTATCTATATATCTATATGTCGATCTATATGTCAATCTATCTGACTTATCTATTTGGATAGCTATCTATCTATATATAAGTCTATCTTTATATGTATATATCTATTTATCTATTTGCCTATCTATTTGTTTTATTATTTATCAATCTATCTGTCTATCTATTTTTCTATCTATTTATTTATCTATATATATATATATATCTGTCAAATATATGTCTATCTATCTGTCTATCTATCTGTCTATCTCTCTGTCTATCTATGTATCTATATATCTATCTACCAATCTATTTGTCTATATTTTTGACAATCAATATGTCAATCTATCAGTTTATCTATCTATCTATCTTTATGTCTATATATATGACTATCTATCTATCTAATATTCTATCTATATATCTTTCTATCTATTTATATGTTTATCTATCTGTCTATGTATCTTTCTATCAAACTTTCTATCTCTATGTCTGTTTATTTCTCTTTCAATCAATCTATCAATATGACTATCAATCTATCTATCAGAGTATCTATCTATCTATTTGTCTATCTATATGTATATCTTTCTATCTAATGAACTATAATTCTATCTTTTTACCTATATATAAGTCTATCTTTCTATCTATCTCTCTATCTATCTATGTTTGTGTGTCTGCATATATCATTATTTGTCTATCTATCTATTTATCTATGTGTCTATATCTCTCTCTCTATCAATCAAACAATATGTTCATTTATTTCTGTATATATTTATCTTTCTTTCTATCTATTTATTCATCTATCTATCTCTCAATCTATCTATCTATTTTTCTAATAATTTATCAAACTATCTGTCTATGTATATGTTTATCTATCTATCTATATATTTATTTATCTATCTATCTATTTATCTAGATGTTTATTTATATATCTATCTATATTTTATTTATCTATCAATCTATTTATCTATATATTTGTCTATCAATCTATCTATTTGTCTTTCAATTTGTCTATCAATCAATCTATCAATCAATTTATGAATCTCTCTATGTATCTATCTATCAATCTTTCTACCAATCTATCAATTGATTTTTTTATCAATCTTTCTATCAATATGTGTGTGTGTGTGTGTGTGTGTGTATCTATCTCTTTATCTATCGATCAATCAATCATTCTATCAATCTATCTATCAAAATGTCTATCAATATGTCGAGCAATCTATCTATAAATCTATCTATCAATCTTCTTATCGAAATGTATATCTATTTATCTATCTATCAATTAATCAATCAATCTGCTTGTCTATTTGAATGTCTATCAATCAGTTTGTCTATCAATTTAACTATCTTTCTATCTGTCAGTCTATTTGTCAAATTATCTATCAGCCTATCTATTTGTCTATATATCTATCTAACTATATGTTTATCTATTTATATATCTATATATTTCTTTGTTTGTCTATCTGACTATCTATTTGTCTATTTATTTGTCTATCTAACTATCTGTTTATCTATATGTCAATTTGTGGATATAAATATCAATATATCTATTTTCTATATGTTTGTCTATAAGTTTGTATATATGTCTCTCTATATGTCTGTCTGTCTATTTGTTTATCTATCTATCTCTCAATGAATCTATCTATATATCTGTTTGTCTATCTGTCTATCTAAATGTCTATCTATCTGTCTATCTCCCTATTTCTCTTTCTATTTTTCTATTTATCTATCTGTATGTCTATCTTTTTGTTTATATGTCAGTCTTTTTGTTTGTCTATCTGTTCATCTATTTTTCTCTCTGACTATCTATCTATCAATTTATCTATTTATCAGTCTATCTATCTATCTATCAAACTATTTGTCTATCTTTTTATATATTTGAATATCTATTTGTCTATCTCTCTATCTGTCTATCTATCTATATATCAATGAGTTTATTTATTTCTTTATCTCTCTATTTATTTATCTGTCAATTAATCTATCTGTCTATTTTTGTGGTTATCTATCTATATATATGTTTATCTATTTGTCTGTCTATCTATTTGTTTATCAATCTATTTATCTATCTATCTATCTATCTATCTATTTGTCTATCTATCTTTGTGTATATCTTTTATATATTTGTTTATCTATCTATCTATTTATGTGTTTATCTATCTATCTATCTATTTGTCTATATATCTATCTAGTTATTAATAAATCAATCTTTCTTTTTATGTATCTAACTATATGAATATCTATCTGTCTATCTATCTACATATCTAACCTTCAATTTTCTATTTATTTGTTTATCTCTCTATCTGTCTAAATGAATATATATATGTCTATCTATCTATCTATAAATCTGTTTATTCCTCAAATTGTTTACCAATCTATCTATCAATTTGTCTATCAATCTAACTATCAATCTGTCTATCATTTAATGTTTAAATCTATCTTTCAATCTAATCATCAATCTGACTATCTATCTATATATTTATCTATCTATATATTTATCCATCAATTTGTCTTTTGATCTATTTATTTAATATCTATCTGTTTGTCTAACTAACTATCTTTCTATTTGTCCATCTATCTATCTATATTTCTTTATTTCTTTCTTTCTATTTATCTTTACATCTATTTGTCTATATATTTATCTATCCATCTATTTGTCTATCTATTAGTCTAGTTGTCTATCTATCTGGCTATCAATCAATTTATCAATCTGTTTATTTAACAATTTTCCTATTAATGAATCAAATGATCTATCTATCTATCTATCTATTATCAATCAAACAATCTATCTATCTATCTATCTATCTAAAAATTGACTTATCTATCTATCTATCTATATGTCTGTCTATCTGTCTATTTATTAATCAACCTATGAATCAATCTATGAATCTCTATATTTATCTATCTGTATATCTGTATGTTAATCTATCTCTCAACTATCTATCAATATTTCTACCAATCTATCTATTTATTTGTTTATCAATATATCTATAAATATGTGTATCTTTCTATCTATCTATCAATTAGTGTATCAATCTATTTATTAGTTTATCGATCAATTTGTCTATTAATCTTTCTATCAATCTATCTATCAAAATGTCTATCAATATATCTATCAATTTGTCTATCAATATACTTATCTATATGTATATCTATCTGTCTATCTATCTATCTATCAATCGATCTGTCTATCTATCAGTATATATGTCTATTTAATTATATATCTAACAATCTATATATATATATATATATATATCTATATGTCTTTCTATCTATCTATTTGAATGTCTATTAGTCAGTCAGTCAGTCTAGCAATATGTATTTCTATCTATATATCTATCTATATATCCATCAATCTATATGTATAACTATATATTAGTCTATCTATCTATTTATCTATCTATCTATTTATCTATCTATCTAATTATCTATCTATCTGTCTATCTATTTGTCTATATATCTTTATGTCTATCTATCTATCTAACTATCTATCTATCTAAATATCTATATATCTATATAAATGTTTGTCTATCTATTTATCTATATCTCTTTCTATCAGTCTATATATATATATATATCTATTTGTATATCTATTTGTCTATCTATCTATCTATTTATATGTCTATATATCTATTTATCTATCTATTTATTTATTTATTAATTTATTTATCTATATATCTATATATCTATTTATATATTTATCTTTTGTTTATCTGTTAGCCTTTTTGAATGTCTATTTGTCTATCTATCTTTATATCTATCTAACTATCTATGTATCTATCTAACTAACTATTTGTTTATATATCTACCTATCTGTCTATCTATATGTCTATATGTTTATTTATTTGTCTATATTTCTATTTATATATATTTCTGTATATCCATCTATATATATGTGGATATCTATCTATCTATATGTCTATCTATCTTCCTATCTATCTATTTGTCTATTCATCTATTTATGTATCTTTCTAACTACTAATCTTTTTGTCTATTTGTCTATTCATCTGTCTAACTATCTATCCATCAATATCTCTATCTATCTATCTATTTATCAATCAATCAATCTATCTATCTATCTATATATCTAATTATATATTTATGAATCTATCTATATATTTATCTTAATATATAAATATCTATTTATATTTGTGTTTGTCTATCTATCTATGTATCTATCTATATATCTATCTATTTACCAATCAATCTATATATAAATATTATTATATATATATCTATCTATCTATCTACCTATCTATGTATCCATCTATTTGTATATCTATCTATCATGTTTATATGTCTATCTATCAAGTTGTATATATTTCAAAATAATTATATATCTATCTATCTATCTGTTTGTCTATCTTTAAATTAGTCTATCTATTATCTGACTATATGTCAGTCTATCTAGTTGTTTATCAATATATATATATCTATCTATCTATATAATTATCTATCTCTGTATCTATATATCTAATTATACGTATGTCTATCCTTCTACCTATTTAATTATCTATTTGTCTATATGTTGATCCCTCTATCTATCTTTTTTTCTATATTTCTATCTATCTATGGATCAATCTATCTATCTATCAAATTGTCCATCTACCTATCAATTGATCTATCTATCTAACTTTCTTTCAATCTTTTTATATTTTATCTATCGATGTATAGAACTAACTATTAATTATCTTTCTATATATCTAACTATCTTTCTAATTATATATATATATATATATATATCTAACTAACTAACTAACTATATGTGTGTCAATATATCTACATATATATATATATATATATATATATATATATATATATATATATATGTTTCTATCTATCTATATCTCTATCTATCTATTAGTTAGTCTCTCAATCTATCTATCTATTATTTTGTCTATATTTCTATCTTTTTATATTTCTATCATTTTATATTTCTATCTGTCTATATTTCTTTCTATCTATTTATCTATATTTCTTTCTACAAATCTCTCTATTAGTTTATCTATCTATCTTTCTATCTATCTATCTGTCTATTTGTCAATTTGTTTATCTAACTGACTAACTATCTGACTATTTGACTACATAATGATTTAACTATCTATTTATATATATATATAGCTATCTATCTATTGTTTCTTTATCTATCTTTCTTTCTTTCAATAAATAAATAAATCTATCTATCTATCTATTTATTTATTCATCTATCTTTATATCTATCTACCTATCAATCTATCTGCCTATCTACCTATCTATTTGTATGTCTGTCTATGTGTCTATTATTCTATATGTTAGTCTATCTAGTTGCCTATCTATCTATATATATGTTTATATCTATCAATCATACTAGCTATCTATCTTTCTATCCATCTTTCAATCTATATATTAATCTAACTTTTCTATTTTTATATATCTATCAATTTATCTATTATCTATCTATCTATATTTCAATCTACTTGTCTATATACATATTTATATATCTATTTATCTTTCTATCTATCTATCTATTTATCTAATTATCTATCTATCTATCTATCTATCTACATATCAATATATATATATATATATATATATATATATATATATATATATCTATCTATTTGTCAATCTTTTATCAGTCTATCTATCTATATTTCAATCTACTTGTCTATATACATATTTATATATCTATTTATATTTCTATTTATCTATCTATTTATCTAATTATCTTTCTATCTATCTACATATCAATATATATATATATATATATATATCTGTCTATTTGTCAATCTGTCTATCGGTCTATCTGTCTATCTATCTATCTATATATCTAGCTCTCTATTTAAATAGCTTGCTAGCTTTTTATCTATCTATATATCTAGCTATCATCATATCTATTTATCTTTCTATCTAGCTATCTATGTATCTATCTATCTGCCTATCTATCTGACTATATATCTATCTATCTGGTAATCTATCTCTCTATTTATCTATATGCCTATCTATTTAATTATCTATCAATCAATCAAATAAATCAATCTCTCTATATATCTTCTACCTATCTATATATCTATCAATCTACCTAAATATATATATATTTTATATATCTATCTATCTATATCTACTTTCTATTGATCTAACTATTTATCTATATTTTTTTATTTCTTTATATCTATCAATCTTTTTAATTATACATATATATATATATATCTAACTATCTGCCTGTATATCTATTTATCTATTTTTATGTCTATCTATATATCTATCTAACTATATATCTATTAGTTTATCTATTTATCTATCTATCTATATCTCTATATGTATATATATATATATATATATCTATCTATTTA